>OZ026836.1:2918626-3314668 GCA_964023205.1 Lutraria lutraria | reverse complement strand
AAAGAGTGTTAATTACTTTAAATTACTTGATGTTTCTCTGGAATCAGACAGGCTGACTGGATAGATAAAACCAGTTGGTAACTTAAATCTGACATGTCATTAAAGGAAGGAAGTCCATTATTTCTGCTCACAATAGTTGAAACAGATTACCACTAGATTGCTCAATTGCATGATACATAACAAAACAACTAGTACAGTATGTTACCAAATAAACATCCTGGGAGATTTGGGTGAATTTTTCCTAAATATTTAAAAGTTATACATTGGATGCATAGATGGAAAGACAAGAATTATTAAAATAACATTATGAGTGAAGATGATTTATTATGAAAAAGGGTGGAGGGGACTTTAATTTTTAGGGAAGGGGAATTTAATAGAGATGTTTGGTATATGATGACAAACAGAATACATCTGTTTATAACCATTGTCTTATTGAAGGCCTTAATTAGAAATAAACTATAGGCTCAATAAAGTCAATAGAAGGGAAATGACGTAATTAACTGTTTGTAGACTGAATCAATCATTGTACGATAGATCCATGAGATAGATCCATCAAAGACATGTAATAACACAAGATCAGCAAAATTTAATTACATTAAATCAGGGACACTATGCGCTGGAATGTTATAATGATATCAATCTGTTTTGTGATGAGATATATACAAAATAATTATACTCTAGTATTTGATCATTTATATTTATCATCACTGTGTTCCATTTCTTTCAATTCACCTTGTTTATTTCCTTTTAAATTTTTATATACAGTTTGCTTTTACTGAGTAATGCAAATATATTTAAAAACAAATATATTAGTGTATACATATAAAACTCAAAGAAGATTGGAGATTATAAAGTGAGATCACAAAGTTAACTCAAAAGTCCTGATCTTATACATGAATACCAATAAAACATAGTGTGTCAGTTTGTTGTTTGTAAAAAAAAAAAGTTTGCATGTGACAAGTTTTTCATTTTACAGTTATCAGCTAACAGCTGCTGACCTGTCCCACACATATGTGCCCAGGGGCTGTCTATTCAGTGGTCGAATAGTTTACTGTTACTCTTGTAACTGCCATATTTTGAATATCTCCATTCCTGTATCCACCATATTTGGATTAGAACAGGTAAATCAGCCAGGAGTACAAAATTAACGGACTATAATCTGTATCAATTATCTGTAGAGTAAGTGTCTGACTTTCCAAAACCATATCAAAGTACTGTTAGTGAAAACCCCAATCTTAGTAAATTCAATATTATAGTAAACCTACAGTTATTTATTAACATTACATTTTTTAAATGAATTTTTTTATTTATACAAGTACTATTTGACAACTCTTTTTTGATATGTGCCAATTATAATCAATTGGATACTTCAATTCTGTACACTTAACATTGTATTGTTGATATTTGTATTTATTAAATTTGATCTTAGAAATAGCACTGTGTGTCGTTTTTATTAAGTCTATAACTGGTAACTGATTACTGTGAGGTCAACTGTACTGAACAAAGGTTTTGTAACAAACATAAAATGAAGTATTAATGAATAGCACAAATCTTACAGTAACAAAAATAAAGAATAATGATATATAAATACTTCTTATCTTATTTACATGTAGTAACCAAAATATAAAGAGAAAAATCAATGAAATGACAAAATTTTCAGTCGCTACATGTCACATTTTTGTGTATCATACTACATTTCTATATCTCACTTATAACTAAAATTTTGATACTATTGAGACTTTACCAGAAAAAGTGGAATGCTAGGTAAAAGGCATAAATGCAAGTCCCACATCCCCAACATGTTTTAACCCAACATTATATACATGCTTGTTGCCAGAAGGCACATAAAACATTTCTTCTCTTCTTTCAACAAGCACCAAAAATGTTAACAGACAACATAATCTTGTGATAAGAGTAATGTTACAGAACCAGACACCAATCATAATATTGAAAATAATTCTTAATTACTTACCTGCAAATACTTCCGTCTAAGTCTGTGCATACGAAACTGTGCCTGAGCTCGAACTATTCCTTTCACAATAACATTGAATCGTTTTCTGAAACATACATGTTAAAAATGTGTTAATGACGCAAAAAATAACATCATGCATACGTAAAAATTTATTTCTCTACGTAAGTTAATCATCCTACGTCTGTATCAAATATACTTCCTCACAAAAAACATTTGTCTTCTGGAAGGATTAAATATTATATCAGAATCTTCAGCCTCTGAACAATTCACAATATTAGTTGAGTTGGGTCACTTCACACCTTGTGTCCAATCAAAATCCAATTAAACTTTAGAATTCTATCTAGAGCAAAAATAAACTGCCTGATAGATCAATGTCGTCTGAGAGTAAAAACATTTAAAAGTCACAGATCTTGAAAACAATCCATCTAGTATAAGACACATACAATGTGGATATCTGTAACAGCTCATCAGTTACATACTTCCTGTACAGATGACATTTTCAATCATCTTTTTTTTAAAAATGCAAACAAAAAACATCATTAGAAGACTTTGCGTGCAAATATAATGTGTGATAACATTTGAACTTATTAATGTTTAGTAAATGATGAATATTGGATTAGTATGCCCCGAGACAAATAATTTCTATAATGATGTCATCTATAACTGACTACTGTCTGTACACAAGCCTGTCAACATGATTAACTTATGCTGGACAACGATGTGATAAATTATGGGTGGTTTCACTTCAACAATCTTGTATCTATTGAAGCAAGTACTGAGATTATCACCTAGGAAATACAGATGAATTTTCTAAAACATTGTCATGGAAACATCTAAGAACATGAGATGAACTTAGTGATAAAAGTTTTATCAATTTCAAAGGGAACGAAAGTTATTCCAATTGATTTTGACAGCAGTTAACTTTGATATAGACTGTTAAGTCTTTCCTTCTTCTACAGTAAGATACTTAGATCTTTTGACAATATAAAAAAGTCTACATAAATTGTTTTGTATATCAAAGACTGAAGAATGATATTACTATAATTTTGTTTTCAAGCTTCTATTAACAGATTTAATCATTTAAATCTTCTATATTCAACAAATCTTGAAATATTTTGCGGGATTTGCCATATAAATAACTTTAATGATTTTATTCACAATTGCCCATTTTTTTAAAACAGACATAATATGTGCATGACTATTGTGATTATACCCTAAAAAATTACAGACATTGTCCAAGAACTCAAAAAACGTTCAGACATAACACCTAAATGTATGATGTAAAAAAGTGGGAAAATCAACATATAACATTTCTAAACCAAAACTATGACAAAAAGTTATGTTAATATTTTGATAAAGAGAAGATATGTAGTGGTTATATATCAGAGAAAATAAAAACAACAGTTGACAAGCCTGAATTAACAGATATGCAGATATGTATGTAAATACTCAGAAAATGATTTATATTGTAAACATGATAACTTCTTGTACTTATAAACTTAGACCATAGATATCATGTTTTAAGAACTTAAATGCTGATTGTTTGTTTGTTTGTTTAAAGCTTTACAGTTTATTAACATTATGTTTTATATATATATATACTTGAGGCGTTGGCTCATTTCACAAGTACTCCTGAATCACAAACCAGTATTAAGCTGTTCCACCGTAATCCAGTATAACTTCTAATTTTATGTGTGAATTATAGGTAGGACACAAAAGGATGATTATAATATATTTCTTATAGATGTCTTGATAACTCAGTGTTAAGCCACACTTTGGTGTTATGCGACACTCAAGTGTAATGCCACACTCAAGTGTAATGCCACACTCAAGTGTTAAGTCACTCTCAAGTGTAATGCCACACTCAAGTATTAAGTCACACTCAAGTGTTATGCCACACTCTGGTGTTATGCCACACTCAAGTGTTAAGCCACTCTCAAGTGTAATGCCTGAGACTTGAACCTGTAATGGTCTACATCCCACTTACTGAGCTACCAAGGCCAAGCTTACACATATTGTAAACAGTGACATCCTTTGGTTAAGTTACTCTAACTAAAGATTAAGCTTATTTAATTCACATAATTCATTTTATTTAAGTGAAAGCAGAACAAAAAAATGTGTACAAAATAATGAAACAATTCATGTTTATATAGAACTATTATCTCATTATAATGTAATAAATCTGTCAAGTACAGGGATATATAACTTATAAGTGGAATATGTTCTCATATCTCAAGGTGTGAACAAACAAGGAATAAGAAAAACATATCCATCATAACCCTGCAACATAACAACCCTACTTCTTCTTTAAAACAGTAGTGTACAGACATATTATCAAGTTTATCAACTACTAGTATATTTACATTTATGAATAAAATATGATACTTATAGTCTTATTTCGCCTAAATATACTTCAAGAAAACAATCATACATCATTAGATATTTTTATAAGTTACAAGAAAATAATATATGATGATTTACTTCAAAACACAAACATTTATAGGTTACTTATTCAAGTAAAAAACTTCAGAATATTTGTAATAATTGTTTGTCTGTAACTATATTTACTTTTAATTGCATCTTAATAGGATATCACAGTGCTTATACAGAGAACTTGGAATAATAAAGTATTGTTCATACAATACAATGCATGTAATTATAACACATGATAAAATAAAATAATAGCTTAAAATTATACAGAGATTAATATGACCAAAAAATTTTCATCAAAATAAAAGTTACATAAATACGCTACATTTTTTTTACTTTTCAAACAAAAGAAGACAGATACACATAAAAGGCAGCGGTAACAATAAATATATTAGTATTAAAGATGAAGTTTACGCCCTAATGTAGATGTTGACAGTCAAGGTTTCAGGTAACAAATGATCCAATTATACAAACTGTCTACAACACCTTAAAAACCACACCTGACCTACCAACACTTCCATATATGGTAAAAACCTCAATTACATACACCCTGGACTATTGCCCAAATATTCAGCACACATTTTTTTTATTCTGAGAACAAATATCATGTCTATGAAAACTGTTCACCATTATAATTATGCAGTAAAATAAATAATTAAATGATTGTTGCAGATTAAAGTACCAGACTAATTACATGGATAAGGCAATTACTGGGCCATCCTTAAACAGGGTTTGTTTGGGGTAGCCTTACCTAGATACTGTTTAGTGGGAAGGAAATGTTTTTTTTTTATGATTTATTTTTTTTATACTGATCTACTCATCGATTTATTGAATCCAAAATACCAAGCAAAATGCTATTCATAAGCATTTGTATTAAAAAAAAAAATATTACCCAAAAAATGTTAGGTACAGTAGGTAGCGTAACCTTAAACAAAATATGTTATACTTACTCGTGTATAAAACAACAGTGACCATTTTTAATATAGTTTTAACTTCATAACATACATGATGTGACATTTCTAGACGCTTCTTATTTTCACTTGAACTTTTTTACATGTGACAGTTACAACCAGTAACCACTGATGATAAACTTTCTTTCATTCATTTGTTAGTTTGTTCATGCATTCATTTATTTTCTTAATGAGAGAAACAGTTAACATCAATAAAGGCAGTAGAAGAATTAAGATAGATGGATAAATTTAACACTGGAAGACAAATGATCAGTAGTCTGAAATTAGTTGAATTATCAATCAAATAGTCAATACCTGTATACCATATAATTAGATTGTAGCCAATTGAGAAATACTTAGGATGAATAATACAGTCTTTAAAAAAGTGGTTAATATAATGCAGGTGGTTGTAAAATAGAAATGGTTTGTTATATAGAGGTGATTGTAATATAAAGGTGATTGTAATATAGAGATGATTGTAATATATAGGTGATTGTAATATATAGGTGATTGTAATATAGAGGTGATTGTAATATAGAGGTGATTGTAATATAGAGGTGATTGTAATATAGAGGTGATTGTAATATAGAGGTGATTGTAATATAGAGGTGATTGTAATATAGAGGTGATTGTAATATAGAGGTGATTGCAATATAGAGGTGATTGTAATATAGAGGTGACTGTAATATATAGGTGATTGTAATATAGAGGTGACTGTAATATAGAGGTGACTGTAATATAGAGGTGATTGTAATATTGAAATGGTTGTAGTACTGAGGAGGTCATTAATCTAGCAATTTCTCTAATAAATGTCACTTGAAGACATTGCGCTTTTGAAATTTTCTCAATGTTTAAAAGTTCATATTGTATCATGATTATTATAATTATTAGAGGATTTTTGTCAGTGTTTATTTGGGATAATTTTTACTTATTAGTATAAACTAAAAAAGAAATTTCCATTGTAAATCTATGAACCTTTGACATGCAAGAATTAATTATTGCAAATTGATAGATGTAAAGACGAGCAATTAAATTTTCATTGAAACAAGAATAGGAAACTTTAACACGGTGCGTCATAAATTCACTACAGGTGTGCAGACATGCAATGCTCACAATAAACGCAAGACACAACTAAATGATGTATACATCTATATAATAAATAGGTTGAGTTATAGCTTTGTTTACATATTTTATGGAGTATTACTATAAAACGAAACCACAAGCTATGTACAGGCATTTATGTCTCAAACATTGTTGTCACTTATTGATTAAGGGATTTTCTAACACTATGAAATATTTCTGGCCAACTTTATACTGATTATATTTATTTATTTGTAAATTTTATTTCAGACATGTATGGAAGTCAGTAGATCCAACTATTGCTGCACACCAACCAATACCAGCCCTTTCCTCTGCAAGCAACCATCAACTTGCCAAAGTAAATATGACTCAGAGGCTTATACATACATCCGTTAAATTCTTATATTTGATTGAAAATTGATTGGAAAATAAACATATGACTTACCTAGCAAGGTGCATTCTTATTGCTGCTTGTATCTCTAGAGTCTTCTCATGAATAAGTAAGAACTTTCTTCTAGAGAGAAACATCCTGGCAAACTTTTGAATATAAAGAGCTGCACCAAGATGTATTTTACGAGCTTCCATGTCAAGATGGTGCTCAAACTCTTCTTTCATGAATACCTGTGAATCAGACGACATTGTATTATGGATAGAAGAAGAGGAGTCAGAATGAGCATTTTCATCATAATCTGGTCTCATATCCTTAAAAGCTGATGCCCGGTTTTGTGCATCATAGAAATAGCCTTTTTGAGGACTTGTAGGAGGGGATACAGCATAGAACAGTTCATCAGGAGAGGAAACATTCGGTGATAAGTTAGATGAGAGATTAGAGGAGAGGATTCGTTCACGGGTCCCTGTGAGACTTGGTTCAGCAGTAGTTGATATAACAGCAGGAGATGTAGGCAGACTAGGATAGTTCTCATACCTAGGGGTGTTCATACTTGATATTGAAAGACAAACTTCTCTATGATGTCCAGGGGGACCAGCTTGATTATATGACCTTACAGGGTCTGCAGTACTTGGTTGATTTCCTTTGAATTGATTTTCAGCTGGTACCAGGTATCCTTCAGAGCTTGTAGTTGGTTCATTGTTATGATATTCATGAGATCTTCTTCTTGCAGCCTCATTATGATGATCATCTAACAGACTATAAACATGTCCATCCTGAGTATCTAGTTTACTTACAGATGGCTCTACAATCAATTTTCCCCTTCCATCAACATCATCTTCAGTAGCCTTGACTTCATTCAAATTTAAGCCATTATCTTTCACACCACTATTCTGATAATCTCTCTCTTCAAAATCAAACTCTGAACAGAAAGAACTGTCTGACATTCCATCATGATCATCTTCCTTTGGTTGATCTTTGTTAAAAACTTCTTCAAGTTCATCTCTCTCTGATATGATGTTATCTTCATTATCATTGCCAACCTTGGCTTCCATCATATAATTCTGATACGAAGTATTTCTATTAAGATCTGGATATTCCGGGTCTTGAATTACATCAGGTGCCTCAGTTTGTGTACTTATCTGACGATACATTTGAACTTTTTTATTTGACTTTGATTTTTTCCTTTCTTTTCCTTTGTCTTCCTTATAACGTGGAGCATGATGATCATGGAACGCTGTTTCTAAGTTGTAACCATGGAGATATTCATGGTGATGCAGCGGACTCTGTCTGAACTTCTCATATTTGTCATGCCTGTGACCTTTGAACTTCCTGTGTAGCACTGAAGCGTCTGTTGCAGAATCTGGGAAGTGTCGTCCTTCTGAGCGACGTACCCTAATCTCAGCAGGCACTGCACTTATAGCGTAAGCATTGTTGTGGTAATGATGACTAGCAGGTGTAGGTACATAAATTCTCTCTACAGGTACCGGTACCGGTGACGGTGAACGTCTTCGAAGAAAATCATGTCCCAGGTAGTTGTAATAACCAGCATGATACTCGGGCTCAGCGTGACCAGGTACTATATCTCTACCTCCAGAGAATACCCATCGAGAAACGTTACAATATACGGGATAATGTGACATCGCAATGTCACATAAGTAGACGTCCTGTTTGAATTGAACTAACACTAATTCGAAAATTTCCTCACATTGATTCTATATCCAAGATTGAATTAAAAACAGAATATCCATTCTATAAGTATCCTTTAATAATTCATACACATGTTTGTCTTATCTAACACAATCATATCTGAAAGTGAGTTTAATTCATAAAGCAAGAATCACGAGCAATAATTACATCAAGACACTGGCAATCTTGTCATTAAAATGCCTGATCTGTCATTTTGAACTACCATATCACCTCATGCATACAAAGTTAGTTAGAAAATTATGTATGACACATAGATCTATCAGTATCCTTATAATCAACTACTCTTCACAAAACAATAAAACTATTCACTCACTATAACAAAATTAACATAAAACCATTTACTCATTTTTCATTTTAAACTGTTATATAATGATTTTAAGTCAATGATTTTTGGTAAAGTTGCTATGGCTACACTGTTGTATCATCAGACGACACATCATATAGTTCATCAACTCACCGCAATAATAACAACACAGCATTTCATATAAATATGACTTAGCGCTTTTTTCATCTTATTATGACATTTCCTGAGCAGATGACACTTATCATACAGTTATGTTAATGTCTTTATCACATTGCTTTTTTATCTTTTACTCCTATGCTGATGAAACAATAACACAGTAATAATACCACACAGTTTATACAATGATAAACATTTAATCAAGTACAATTATAGAGAAAATTTAAATAATTAGCAAACTAATTTTCCCAAAACCATAGCAGGTTTAATCACAACTCCGTAACATTACAGCAAAGACATCAATTAAACAATGAATACATTTCATGCGCAACAAAATATTATTAATTTTAATGTTAGATATACTACGTGTTGCATTACAATTATGTTTGGGTGGAATTTATGAGACAATGGCATTCCACTGTGTCACTCTTTGTTTTGATATTAATTTCTTTACAACCATGCAATTCATATGCTCAACATTAAAACAATGAAGCCATTATCAAGACATATAGAATCAGCTGAAATATTTCCAAACATTTCACAAAACTTAAATGACAATCATTCCATTAGGTCAAACATGTTGGAGACAATAGACAGCATTTGAAAACAAGAGCACTGAGAATGGTGCCAATGCTCGTCTGTTCACTGCCTCAGTGTGAGATCTATCCACCTAGGAAGTTTCAGTTTGCTACTTCTTATAGTTTCTGAGTTATGAGCTACATTTAAGTTTTTGAAAGATGCAGACACAGAAGTCCCAATGACCATAATAGTTGGACTTTTTCTTTGAAATCAGACAAGCTAAAACTTCTTTTAGAACAAACATTTGGTTTGGTGAAGTGTATGTCAGACTTCTGTTCATAGAGAATGCATTATTCCGTTTATATCATTAACACTTTTAAGATTATCCAGCAAAAATATCATTTTATGAAAGCAACAAAAGGACCTTAATGCATGATATTAAGTCAAAATCTTTTTCTTTGATTCACTATACAATAAGTTGGTATAAATTGAAAAGAATTCTTGCAGACTATTTCCACAAGCAATCATATTTTATAGCACAGGTTAACAGACTAACAGAACAGGAATGTATTGTAATATATGAATACTTCTACAGCTTCAAATTTATATACAGCCATAAATGACAATTGTTAACAATTTTAGGCTTTTGAAGAACAACATAAATTTAGAAATCCGTAAAACACAGAAAAAAACTGTTTTATTATAGACAATGAGGGTAGTATAACAAATATGAAATAATTTATATATACAATGCATCTTCCATTTTATACAGCATAACATTATCAATTAATGACAACATGCAAGTGTTATTTTAACAAATTGTTCAAGTTTCTACTTCAAACATGTGATTCTTGACAAGAATTTTCAAAAAAGGCAATTCCTATAAATTATGTCATCAACAACAACAGCCTTACCGGTTCATAGACCTTAATATTTCCAGATGACATATTTTTTCAAACCTTTCTCTGCATGTATCCATAAGATTATCAGTTAAAATGACATGCCAGTTTTTTTTAAATTAAGAAACCATCAGAGTGAATTTTATCTTATCATAAGCAGACGTAACAACATTTTGCGAAAACACAAACATGTGCTCCTCAATCATTCTTTGGTTAGAAAAAGACACAAATGTAGCATTCTTTCTAGCCATCTATACATCATCCATATTACATATAAAGACTGTTGTACTGATGACATAAGTATTCAGTTGATAAACTATATAAAACATAGCAGCCACAATTTGTCACATTTTCAAGACTAAGACATTGATTCATATCTGAGCATGTAAATCTTGTTCTCATCAGTTTTTTTCTGGATGACTTATTCTGATATATATCTGCTGTTCTCAAAGATGACACAGTCTGTTCACATTGATGACACAGTCTAAATGCTGTTCTCTTGTTGACACAGTCTAAATGCTGTTTTCAAAGTTGGCACAGTCTAAATGCTGTTCTCATATTCTCATAGATGGTACAGTCTAAATGCTGTTTTCAAAGGTGGCACAGTCTAAATGCTGTTCTCCTATTCTCATAGATGGTACAGTCTAAATGCTGTTTTCAAAGGTGGCACAGTCTATTTGCTGTTCTCATAGATGGCTCAGTCTAAATGCTGTTCACATAGATGACACAGTCTAAATGCTGTTCTGAAAGATGACAGTCTAAATGCTGTTCTCATAGATGGCACAGTCTAAATGCTTTTCTCATAGATGACACAGTCTAAATGCTGTTCTCATAGATGGCACAGTCTAAATGCTTTTCTCATAGATGACACAGTCTAAATGCTGTTCTCATAGATGGCACAGTCTAAATGCTTTTCTCATAGATGAGCTGTTCTCATAGATGGCACAGTCTAAATGCTTTTCTCATAGATGACACAGTCTAAATGCTGTTCTCAAAGATGACACAGTCTAAATGCTGTTCTCATAGATGACACAGTCTAAATGCTGTTCTCAAAGATGACACAGTCTGAATGCTTTTCTCATAGATGACACAGTCTAAATGCTGTTCTCATAGATGGCACAGTCTAAATGCTTTTCTCATAGATGACACAGTCTAAATGCTGTTCTCAAAGATGACACAGTCTAAATGCTGTTCTCATAGATGACACAGTCTAAATGCTGTTCTCAAAGATGACACAGTCTGAATGCTGTTCTCATAGATGACACAGTCTAAATGCTGTTCTCAAAGATGACACAGTCTAAATGCTTTTCTCATAGATGAGCTGTTCTCATAGATGGCACAGTCTAAATGCTTTTCTCATAGATGACACAGTCTAAATGCTGTTCTCAAAGATGACACAGTCTAAATGCTGTTCTCATAGATGACACAGTCTAAATGCTGTTCTCAAAGATGACACAGTCTAAATGCTGTTCTCAAAGATGACACAGTCTGAATGCTTTTCTCATAGATGACACAGTCTAAATGCTGTTCTCATAGATGGCACAGTCTAAATGCTTTTCTCATAGATGACACAGTCTAAATGCTGTTCTCAAAGATGACACAGTCTAAATGCTGTTCTCATAGATGACACAGTCTAAATGCTGTTCTCAAAGATGACACAGTCTGAATGCTGTTCTCATAGATGACACAGTCTAAATGCTGTTCTCAAAGATGACACAGTCTAAATGCTTTTCTCATAGATGAGCTGTTCTCATAGATGGCACAGTCTAAATGCTTTTCTCATAGATGACACAGTCTAAATGCTGTTCTCAAAGATGACACAGTCTAAATGCTGTTCTCATAGATGACACAGTCTAAATGCTGTTCTCAAAGATGACACAGTCTGAATGCTTTTCTCATAGATGACACAGTCTAAATGCTGTTCTCATAGATGGCACAGTCTAAATGCTTTTCTCATAGATGACACAGTCTAAATGCTGTTCTCAAAGATGACACAGTCTAAATGCTGTTCTCATAGATGACACAGTCTAAATGCTGTTCTCAAAGATGACACAGTCTGAATGCTGTTCTCATAGATGACACAGTCTAAATGCTGTTCTCAAAGATGACACAGTCTAAATGCTGTTCTCATAGATGGCACAGTCTAAATGCTGTTCTCATAGATGACACAGTCTAAATGCTGTTCTCAAAGATGGCACAGTCTAACTACTGTTTTCATAAATGGCACAATCAAAATGCCGTTCTAATGGATGACACAGTCTAATTGCAGCTCACATAGAGGGCACAATCTAAATATCATCTGCATAGATGATGTAGTCTAAATGTCATTTAAATAGACTCTCTAAAGACCACAGGCATACATGTACTTATATGATATGAAACTAATTTTCAAAACAACTTAGAGTAGACATGTTACAAAAATTCTATCAAAACCAAATACCGGTAAGTGTATATTGATACAAATATCTGTTACCTTTGTAGCACCAATCCTGTAGAGATGTGTGTAACCAGTATGTTGTTGTGTTTTAAGGATCATAAGACATACATCAGTAGGAAGATGTTTAACATGAATTCTCTCCCCTTTCAGCAAGCAGCGATATCTGTAATCAGGTTGCATAATTTTATGAATTTATGGAACATTTATGGACTTATTTTTTAACCAATTTCTGTCACTCAAATCAGTATGAGATGCTGAAATTTGGTCAAAACCGGCAAATTTTCGGTTATTTTACACACTGTCATAGTGTACAACTTTCTCATCCATTATGTGGAATGTAATCATTAACTGATTATTGTTGAATTTTAAAAACATCATTAAAGAATTGTCAAAGATATATTTAAGTATTATTAGATGAGTTTCAGTAAATATGTAATTACACAGCTGAATCCACATCATTTTCCCACAAAATAGCTAAATTCTTGACAGATATGGGGTTAAATCTGTGGTTGTCAGAATATATCATATTCTTGAATCCACTTCAATTTAACCTATGCGCCGGTCTATTACCAACTTACCTCTCAATGAAATGATGGAATTTTACACGAATTGGGAAGCCCAGCTTCCGTATCCGAATAGTCTCTAGCATTCCAGTATATCTCAACTGATCTAATACAACCCTGCTTTCAAAAGTCATGGGTGCTTTGTCATTATTTGGTTTTACACAGCGCACAAAGTAAGGATTACACCTGGACATAGTGTCTATCAAGGATAATAAAGATTCACTGAAATTAGCAGCCACTGTAGGTTTCTGTGGCTTCATGGTAACAAATCTTCCAGTAGTTTTACTTAATGTTTTTGTGATTAATCTGTCCCTCATGTCCTTAAACATCTGGGCAATCAACTGAAAGTATACAAAATGTCAGTGAATTTCATACAAAAACAACTTCATGAACAAATAGACGTCATGATTACAGTCAAACCTGTGAACAAAGGCCACCCTTAGGAAAGGCATAATGTGGCCTTTACTAACAGGTGACCTTCGTTTGGAGGTCATTTTGTTCTTGATAATCTATGAAAGTTTTTAAAAGTATGGCCTTCATTCTAAAGTGGCCTCATTTGACTGTACATAAAATTAACAAATTTCTCAATATTTTGTCATCACATATCCATTCTGTAAAATCAACACTATAAATATGAGGTATTCAGTGAACTTGTTAAAAATGACAAAACAAGAAAGATAACTCTCAAGGTTTATATGCTATGTGCAGACTTACAGTAATTATAACTAAAGGCAGTTATTGTCACAAAAAGTTAACAGTAGTCTGAATAAAAGGTATTATCAAAAACATATAATAACCATGCTATATACAACATGTACTCAGGATTGGACTCATGGTTTCTGTACACAAGTCACAGAAAACACATCCTATCTATGATCTCATATTATTGTACATTTATTATAATAAATATTACCTTATTTTTACTCTCACACATTAACTCTACAACATCACTTCTTAAAGTATCTTTGTTCTTCTCTAGGAAATGAATAATCTGGAACAGAAAAAAAACAATTAAATATCACTTAAATGTTTCATTCATCAGCAACATTAATCACTAACTAAACAGGGCAAAAACACTTCTAAATTGTTCCAACTACCAAAGGTTTAAAAGCAATATCATTTATTATATCTAAGTTATATTTGTAATCATACATACCTAATATCATTTTTTATCAGCTATATATGTAAGCCAAATAACTTGAATTGATGATCAGATCATATTACTAACAGTAATTAAGATGAATCATAGAGCAACACTTCAACTATGTCTAATATTCCAATAATCAAAAAATCAAGATCGTTTTGTAAAACAATACACTCCCTGAAAACCGGACCTCTCCCAGACTGGGCTCAAAGTCTAGTTTTCTGAGAATTCTAGTTTTCAGAGAAATTTTGATAAATACTGAAAACAATTGGACTTGAAAAATCGTCCAATTTTCAGGGAATTCTGGTTTTCAGGGAGTCTGGTTTTCAGAGATTTTACTGTATATTACATCAAGTCAAGTAGATAAGAATATCTAATATTCATTATATCATAATCACATCACTGAATACAGATATTTAAACTTACGCTGTATTTAATTTTCCCTGCATAATGACTAATGCTGAACTCTGGGGTAGACATTCTTGGTTTCCCGTACAGTCCGTTGTCACTGTGATGAAAATGGCACTTCTCTAAGAATGAATTGTCTGTAGCCTGAATAAGTAGTATATGTAGGTGTTAAATACAACATAGTTAGGTATAAATAAATTTACATATTATTTCTATCATCTAAAATAAATTAATAGAAATGGGAGAAATGGCATTTTCAAACCAATTTTTAATGTACAATTAAAGCATTGTTGATGGAGAAGAAGATATGGACATCAGAGAAAACTTGAAAGACCATCAAGGTTGTCATGGTAAACAATGTTTACATGCTAGACCATTGCTACCTCCAAGGTAAAGAGTGAACTGTAAACTTCAGAAACTAGTGAGTTACCTGTGGAAAGTTACATTCATCATCTAATATATGCATGATACCAGCAGGTTTACTAGCAATAAGATCTATCACAGGTTGGTTATCTTGATAATCAATGTTTGTCCACTCAATTCTTTCTTTGGCATACTCTTTCTGTTCTAGACGAAATATATGTTGGTTGAAGAAAAACTGGAGTGTCTCATTGGCATAGTTAATACACAGCTGTTCAAAACTGTTGGTATGAAAATCCTGAAAATAAAAATTAATAATTTTCACTGCATCTCACAAAACATCACATTATGTATAATTAAACACGATTATATAGCCCATTATTTAGCTATATATCATTTTAGACATGCCACAGAGAGAGGGGAGATAATATACAGGAGAACCTGACATCTACATCCCTACTCTTCCCAACATAAAGAAGCATATAGCACATACAATATGTACAACCAAAGATCAACAAGACATGACAATTATATTACATACAGACTTAACTCAATGGAGTAACAATTTGAAATATCAAAACTTTCAACAATGACCAGGCTACAATGTATACATAACATTAGCTTACAATGGAACACACTGCCTACACAGAGCTGTCTTGTTTTCATATAATCTTTTGTTTTTCACTGAGGTTTTATGTTGGCCAATGTCAATGGGGGACTTTCCGATCTTTAATGGTGAAAGAGGACCTAAGGTATACACATGAGTTAAAACCACGGTCCAACTGTAAGCTAGTTGGAACAGAATCCTCAATTGTGAACCTTGTCTGGTTTCAGAGAGGAATTTAACCCCACACAGTGATGAAGGGTTTGTGATTACTAGTCAGAAGCCACTTATCATCTTCATTAATTAGTTTGAGATCATAGAACTACACAGGTACAACAAAATGTTCTAGGATTTTACCTCAAATCCAAATATGTCTAGCACAGCCAGTGATGTGGATTTATCTCTCTCTGCACGACAAACAATAATGTTGATTCTCTCAACCAACCAGGTAAATAAACGACTATATAAAGCCTTAGATATGGCATCTCTGTAAAATATGAAATAATTTGATTTACAGTCAATTCAAATGTAAGTACAATTCATTCAGAAAAATCAAGACAATAGATGCTCAAAAAGTATTCACTCTTAACATTTTGAGCTATTCCATACACACAAAATATGCATACCGATTTTGACCATTTTAGCCATGCAATTTGGATCAAGTTCTACACCTATGTATAAGACACACCTGATTTTGGACATAAAACATGCATTTTATACATGAGTGTTCCTTTCATATCATGTACATAGTTTTGAGTCAAAATCAAATTAATGAACAATAAGTTTGAGTTAATGATTGAATTAAACATGTATTTTTTGGGGCTTCAATGAGACTGTGAGTCAATCAAATTCATTTAAACTGAAGCTCTGAAGTATTATAAAGCAAGGTATCCAAACTTTAACTTGAAAGTTCCAAAACTGGTATTCATTTCAGTCAAAGTTTGTCACTTATGCATTCTAAAGCTTACCAGTACTTTAAATCACAAAATTGCAATATGGTTGGAGTTAAACAGGCATGTTACTTAGTATTTAGGGTAAGTATAATATACATGTATGTTACGGTCAAGGTCACACTAATTAAACGTTACCTGGCATCTAAAGCTTGTTCTATGTTATAAGGGGTCAGCACTCTGTCTCCTCTAGTTTCCTACAAATATAAATGATTTTTGATAACTTGCTAAGTTGATACACATTATAGCTATTGTTCTACATACCAAACAATGAAAATACACAGGAAGTTAGTTATTGATATTTGGATCAAACAATGAAGGCATAGATTTAGCTACAACAAAGAAGCCCCTAATGAAATAATCTGCTGGTGAACCACACAATTACAGTGAAGTGCTGGGGCCCAAATAATTACTTCAATATACAAATTATATTCAATACAAAGAAATAAAGAAATACCTTAGTTTTTGAGAAAAATAAATACTTCAATGTATAATCAGGTATGATTTTTCACTTAGAGGTACCTGAGTTCACTACAACAATGCTTTATTGTATATTATAATCAGACAATATGAAAATACCCTGTACCTAGTTTTTAATGAACTGGGAGAGTTATATGAATTTATCAATGTGTATGTGACATGATTATTTTATAAATACAGGATCACTTTTGTAGAGGCGGACAGTTCACCTAACCATCATTCCTGAAAAGAACCAGTACTAGACTCCCATCCTCTGTAAGCAACTGCCTACTTTCTCACATAAAGAGACATGGTCGGTAGCTGGGCTCGAACCCACGACCCTCCATCAGTGAGAGATTTGAAGTCAGCGACCTAAACCACTAGACCATTGAGGCAGGTACAGGATTACTTACTGTAACTTTCTGTGTAAGAGCTTGTTTCAGCCAGTCTTCAGACAGTTCTAGTAAATGAGATATCCACTTCACCTGAGCTGTACTTCCCATCTCAACAGTATCATGGTTATCAACCTGTAACAGATATCAATAATACATCACAACAACAATAGTGTAAGACAAGATTATATAAACAGTTTGATCCTCATGATAAATTCAGATTATTGTCTTACATGACAATACCAATACATGTACATGTATATACTGGTAGAGAGAAAATTCAAATATTTTGTATTTTTTTACAATCCATTATTCCCATGTTTTAGGTTAGTAAGAAGTAAATGGAACATTGGACTGTAAAGAATTTCCACCAACTCTAAGACGTTTCACATGTCAGCTGGACAGGTTTTCCTCATTGGTACAGAGAGGGAATCCATGCACCTACAGCAATTAAGGGCTAGTGACCACTAGTCAGAGACTATAACTTCTCGAACTAGGAGGCCCCATTAAAGACAATATGATAATGATACAAACCAGTATTTTCTTGAAGTAAATGTTTCCAGTATGAAGTACAGCAGCCAGTATCTTGTGTATAGATTCTTCTTCATGTTTGGTAAAGTTAAGCACATTTAAAGCATCACACAACATATGATAGTTGCTGGCATCATCACGACTTGATAGTGAACAACTACCACCCTGAAAAACAAACATTATCAATCCAATCTGAATACAGTCAATGATATCATTTTTTTTCCTGACTTTTACAGCTATATTCCCTTCAAAATCCCTGTCAACCAGCTATTATATACATCACATCCAAACTAATGCACATCTTCTGTAATAGGGATCTATGATCGTTAGACTGAATCACTCATACAAACCCTTTTCTCCGTTTACGAGGTAACGATGACCATACATTTACAACTTATCAAAGGTACAAAAGGATGCAACTTTCCCCAAAAAAGATACATAAGACTTATGTATTATTGTCACAAAATCCAAATACAGTGCAACAACTCCAAATCAACACCCTTTGGGAGTAGCAAAATTATATTGTTGTAGAGTAGTTGTGTTCTAGAGAGGTTAAAGGGAAAAATCATGCTGTTGTTGAAGGGAGTTTGTTGCTCAAGAGAGGGCCGCTCTGGAGAGGTTGTACTGTATATCGGAAAACTATATATCATCTATTGTACATATTTCCTTATCAGGTATACAGAATAGAATTATTTGAGATCTAATAAAACACCATAGACGTCTTAATTCATGCAGTAGACTACCAGTAAGTAAAATACATCATGGAGGAATTACACAATATTATATTATAGTCAACCTAGGTACAGTTATAATTTTGTATATCCAATAATTATGAAGATATCTCACAACACTTTAATATGAATTTCATGCAGGCACATGCAAATACAAATATTACACTGGCACATTACCGGCTCTTCAAGTACACGGCATACTGATGCGCTTTTATACAGATTCAGAAATCAGACTACAATCTTGATTTGAATGGGCATTAAAAATATAAAAGTAGAGCAATTATACATCTTTGAAATATAACTTCATAGCTTTTTAAAGAAATCCTGAATGAATTCACTCGGTAGTATGTTTGTTAATGGGTAGAACAAAGAAAAAGTCTACTTTGATAAGGAATCGTCTAGAACAAGCATTGTTAGAAACAACACACCACAATAACACAGGTCACATGGCATCACAAAGTTCAAGGTCATCTCTCAAATATAAAGGTCAATGTCATAGCTACTCCAACAGCAAACACACAAAGCAGTAGCAGATCAATTCATTAATCAGGAAATTAATCAGGAAATTTGAAATTGGAAAATTCATGACAATATACCTGATTTGTAATTGTAAGTAAAATTAATCAAAATTAGTAGTCAGTGGTTCAATAGTTTCTAGGGTAAAAGGAAATTGCTGTTAAAAATCTATAAGATAATCCATGAGTTTATTTTAAGTCTTTACTAAATAGAATCAGTAACAAAATGAATTACAGTATACCTGTACCAATTAATAAATTGTTTTAAAAAGGTAAAAAAGGATAAAAGCAGGAATATTGCTAAGCAGAGCCTTTTATAAATGCCTAGAACCAAAGCTGGGAAATAATTGCAGGTAACATAGCCACTACTAGGAATGTGAAATTTAAAAAAATAAATTGTCCGTTTTTTTTCCGATAAAGTCAAATCCAAGAAGTATGTATGAGTAATATGATAATGAATGATGGTAGGATTTAGCATGCTCTCTCTCTATGTGTGTGACAAACTAACTAACCTGATGGACACCATTGTCATCAAAACAATTCTGAAAATCAACATTCACATACAGTAACAAGACAAACATATACAACATATATACATGTACCTAGATGGTACTTATAGGCACAGCAAGTCCAGCTTTGGTCTGAGATTTAAAAATAGTGATCAGGCCAAAAACCAACCAGAGTTTGTCACAGATGGGATGATTACCCCCACATACCCCTTTGATACAGACATGGTAACGTTATCTTCACCCTCGTCACAGCAAACTCTTTCAAAGTATTTGACCTTTGACCTTCAAGTGTGACCTTGATGTTGGAGGTAAGGGTCTGTTTCTTATGCACAACACAGTCTCATAGAGGTGAACAATCATGCCAAGTTGTTTTGAAATGTTACAACCCTGAAAAGATGGGATGGGGCACAACGCTTCAGGACGGGACATTTTACATTATTCCAGTATAGCCCCACCACTGATAGTGGGTGGGATATAATTAGTTGTGTCTCAGAGCCCAACCTTGGTTCTAAAGGTCCTATTATTGTGTTTGGAGAGCAGTCTCAGAGCGGAGCCTTACCATTGGCTAATTCTGAAACTGAGCTAAGAATCATCCAATCAGACGCTTCAGTTCAGACTGGTTTCAAATCTCAGTCTTACAATAAAACTCAGATCTGGGTATGATATCATCATTCATACTAAACACAACTTCAAATGATTCTTGTCTAATTATCTATTATATTCTACTAGAATATATAACTGACAACATGCAGGCATTCCCAATAATCATGCTAAAACATGCTTAAAAAATGAAATATAAAATACAGAAGACTACCTGGCATTGTCAACTTTTGTCACAAAGTAATTGAACTATTCTATGAATTAACAGTGCACAAGCCTGTGCATGGTGATAATCTTTAACATTATTTTGAAGCAAAGCTGTAATATGTTTTGTGCTACCTGGTAAATTCATACCAATTGAAACAATTACAAAGAAAAAATATTTTCTGTAGATTGTAACAATACTGATCATCAATAGCTTATACTGAATTATTTTTTATTAATGAATCACATAAGTAACAATTGATTTACTGACCATATAAACATCTACATATATAATTATCTACTACCATAGTTTGGCTTCTATAGTATTTGTTATTAAATATTTCTTTTACACTTTTCACAACATTTTAACTGTATGATTGTTTTCAATAAAGTTATGAAGAAGGACTACAAATAATGTTCTGTTGTATGTATATACTAATATTTGATTATTGATAATGTTTCTGAATTAATTGCAGACTATGGAAACTGATGATACAAAATTAATGAAAAAAGTATGATTGGTTGTCATGGTTACCCAGACAGTTTATGAAGTTACCTGATTTAGATAGAAGTACTTGCTGGCATCTTGCAGGCCGTATCTCTTTTTTCTCTCATCATCCAAACCTGCCAACATCTCGTAAAATACATGATAGTTGCGTTCATCTGGTGCCTGAAACACACAAAATTAGTTTTTGACCCAAGGGAGACAAATCTGGTTGTCATGTTTAAAATCACTTTACGGAGTTAGGACAGCTTGTATAACAACTGAAGTATGAACGAACATTATTATGATCGAATTTACATGATAAAATTTCATTTTAAAAAAGAAGAAAAAAAGCATTGTGAAATCTACAGAGTTCATTATACTGAATTTGTGTAAGCTAGTTTTATATTTGAATTTATTCACCTGAGTAACAATTCTTGACTTTTCTAAAAGATATTCTGATGTTCTGGCACCAACAATAGAACCACTGAAATAATAGATTATATACAAACTTCAAAATAAAATCAATAATTGTAAATAACATAGTTTTACATTCATAGTTTATCCTGAACACAGTAATGATATACATCATTTCTAAAATGTCACAATATCAGCCAGGGCACGACTATTACTGGATGGTTTGTGGAGTCAGTGGTTAGAATAAAATACAAGGTTCTACAGATATAGGGAGGCCTGACTTAGTACACCAGTATAACAGTGTCTAATGTTCCTGCATTGGTTATTTACCATCATCACGATACATCTCATTGGTGATCTTTACTTTCCACAAGATATGCAAATTATGTATGTAATGTTTGTTCATAAACCTCACACGAAAACAGAAGTGAACATATTACAAAGAGTATATGATGAATCCCATGGAGATATAAGAATGTCACATCATAACGAATTACAAATTATTGGTAAGCAATGATTTCTTAACAAGTACAAAATAAATGATAACACTCATCAAAGACCACACACAACAATGCAACCAAACAAGCAAATGAACCCTGTAAAGAATGCATAATTAATAAGAGCAGATCATGATACAAATATGCCAATTATTATTGGCTAAATTTCTACCAATAATTCCCAAACTGGATTCAGAATAGGCATAAAAGGAAACTTAAATTCACATACAATATAATGTGTACATAATCCCTCTGATTCAGTATCTGAAAGATTCTAATCCCTTTCATTAATACAATAGAGAGGTTAGGCAAACAGGCATATAGAATAAAACATGTTTGTTATCAGAATAAAAAACTACAACACCCGGGTTGCTGTCCGAGGCATGCAGTAGGTCAGATCCAGCTTAATTAGATCCCTATTGATCAATGGACCCAGAATTGATTTCATTATGAAGAAAATGAACCCAGGATCAATATGAACCAGGATATGTAGAGAGTCTGATAAATACTGTCTCTCCACAACTCTACAGCTTACAGTCAATTCATTCCTATCAACTATATATCAATATCAATAGTGTTTTATATATAGTAAATTAACTTGTAATCGAATCATTCTGGTCAAAGATGAAGAAATTAAGAGCGTCTGACTGCTGTGTCTGAGAAAACCAATGATAAGGCTTGACTCAGAAACTCGTCAACAAACACAATTCTACACCTTTTTAACAGAATCAGGTAGGAACAGAAAATGGAAACATCTTGTAAGGAAAACAGACAGACTGATGTTGCAGAGTGGTAAGCTGTGATATTTTAAGATTTTATTTGATCAATATTAAAATAAGATTATGTTACATGATACATTTTATTATCTGATTAAATATCGTTACTATGATTAGCTATGTGCCTACTTGGGAAATTCTAATGATATCAAATATTATGTCATTAAATACCTTGACATTTTTACAAACAATTTTCATATAAGTGTAAGCAGAGTGACCTGACACTCATGCAGGTGTCTTCATGTTTTCCTTAAGCTACATTTAATGCTTACTGACCAACAACAATGATCTAAAATTTAACCAATTAACTAAATTACTTATATACAGCCTTAAGCATTAAATTACACAACACATATGCATTATCAACAATAGAAAACAATAAGAAAGATATCATTTACTGTACATGGAATTAATGCATTGTTAACGGTAGCCCATAGTTTTACTGTCCCCATGACTGAACAAAGACTTTGACATATTTGAAGTAGAGCTTTGTTTATTTTTGGGTTGTAAATGTTTCAAACAGGTTATTTTATACCTACCTATATACAGTTTATATTTGTATACACTACTGAGTCCTAGTGTTAATAGGAGGTTTTTCAAACACAAATCGTTTTCAATTGTACCCTCCCTGATGTAAAGGCAGTAAATTATACAACATATAGGCTAAAACTACGGGTAGTTTGGTTATTGGGTTAATGAACCTTCAGTATGTAACAAACATTATATTCATGACTCATAATTCATACAAGATGCATATAATATGATTAGTAATTGTACAGTAAATGCATCTTTTCTTAAATACAGAGTTAATTTTGTTTTAATTGAAAAAATAGAGGACTATTTTCTGGCAAAACCCCTAATATTTAACAGATTTTTTAATGATTTTTTTTTGGTCTGGCCTCATTCAAGATTTCAGATAAGATTCATATTTGCATATTCATCAATTTTGCCTAGTTTTGTACATGTTTTTTTTCTAAATCACAGAGATGATATTATATGATACATAAGTTAATACAGAACACACTTCGCTACTTCAATTATATATATTTTATTAAATAACAAAATATATCCATATGGTTTGAAATGAGGACAGATATAATCATATTATTATTTAGTCTGGATGAAAAAATTTGTTGCTTAAAACAAAATATAATACTTACGCTTTAAAGAACACTTCAATATATTTTCCAAATCTACTGGAGTTATCATTCCTGATAGTTTTAGCATTTCCGAATGATTCTAGAAGAGGATTGGCTTCCAGTATTTGTTCTGTTATTGTGTTACTACCAGATTTGTTCACAGCTGCCAGGTATTGCATGATCAACTTAGTGGCCTCTGTTTTACCACTTCCACTTTCACCACTGAAATATAAGAAAAACTTAACTAAGCATGTTTGTAGGTACCCCCCATTGAGTGGAATTCATAAAAAACATGAATTTGTCATGAATTTGTCATGAGCAGTTCTTCCATTTCTTCATGAATAGTTCAGGAAGCATAACTATTTGGGAGGGGACACTACACCTATTTCCAACAGTATTACAGTTAAAGACTAGTGACTAGTTAGCCAAACTTTTTCTGAATACAATACTAGAATCTTATTCTCCACAAGTAACTGCCAACTTTCTCCACATGAATTATTAGTGATGGAGTGTGAAAGGTCTTAAACCAAATTTGTCAAAGAAAGCTTCTGTTGTGTCCAGGGTTTGAACTCATTAGTTCAAGGTCTATAGTCCTAATACTCTCAGACCTACTGAGTGAAGCAGGTCGGCTGGGAAAATAAAAACATTCATTTTAACTACAGAATGGATTCATCTACTGATTAGAATAATTAGTTTCATGTATTATAACCAGCCTACATGTGTTTCATCTGATATAAGTTTCTTAAGTGATGCTTTCAAGAAAGAATTAAAGACTCCCTTCATTTGAATCTGACAACCACAATATATTAAATAGGAAGGAATGGATAACATGAATAATACTTCTAAATTATTACATTATTAAATGAAGAATTTGATCAGGCAGGAGTCAGATCAGTAAGAGAGGTATAATAACTCATGTTGGTACATTCCTAGTCCTAAACCTAACAAACAGGCCGCGGCCATGGAATCCAACAAACAGGCCACGGCCATGGAATCCAACAAACAGGCCGCGGCCATGGAATCCAACAAACAGGCCGCAGCCATGGAATCCAACAAACAGGCCGCAGCCATGGAATCCAACAAACAGGCCGCGGCCAATGTCCAGTGGTTAGTATGCAGGATTTGTAACCTGGTGATCCGAGCTCACAACAGGTCATACCCTTCAATGAAAATTAGACAACAATGTCGTCCTTCCTCCATATGTGGAGAAGTTACATGTTCCTAGTGCTAGGGTAAGTTAGAACTGGTTAGAACATAGTCCAGAAAACTGGTTAAGTGAACTGACCGCTGAATAAATATGAAAATGTTTTGAAAAATGGCGTTAAACCCAAATAATATAAAACCAGAACCAAACATAAACAATTACTAACTATGTTAAACATCAGATAGATTGTCACGGTACAGATTTGTCAATCTAGACTATCAATCTATCTTCATGTAATTATAGTCCGAACCATACAAGGTGTAAAATAGTTGTAGATTTGTAAGGTTGATTACATTAGCGTCATAAAAACATTCAGTAACAACATTGGTAAGCTAAATCATGTAATCATCAAATAGGGCAAAAAATAAATCTTTGACAGAGTGGGATATCTACATACCAGACCTAGGACACACTATTGTTAAAAGGTACAATAAATATCTATGCAGTACTGGGGGTGCTGTAAAGCGCAAATTGACTAAGATTTGTGGCAATATACTTTAAGTTAAAAATGGCATCAAGATTATCAATTTGTGTAGTAAAAATTGTACCAACAATTTTTGCAGAAGCAAAAGAAGTCAAACTTTGAAAAGAAAAAATTGATTTCTCCAAATGAGAAGGAATTATAAAATTAACCATTTAAAGCAAGTAGCAGTCATGCATGATTACCTGACAGATAATGACAAGATAAGTTAAAATCAGGAAATACTTATTGACCAAGGAGTTTAAGACTATGAACTGACATTTAGAATTTTGAACCCAGAAAATAACCTATCTATGATGAGTAATCTATCATCAAACATTCTATGAAAGTCATCAAACTTAAGCCATATCAATATACAGTAACCAGGAGCTTGTAAGATTAGGCCAGTTGAACCGCATATATTTAAACAAACGAAATCCGGCACAACCTCCTTGTTTACACTTAAATGATCTAATAAACTTACATAAAAGTTCTAAAAGTACAGTTTAATGGTCAGTCCAAACATGGACTGCTTCAATATTTGAACAAGATAATTGGAATATGGATATTTTACCCTTTAAAACCTTTTGTAGTAATACCGCAATCTGTACAACAAGTTTACTTATAAAATGATTTAAAAGCTTTGTGGAATCAAATTAAAATAAAATTTCATGACCATACAGCCAGACATACAAGTGATACTTCAGAGCTACATTTTCAAGGTGTAACCTAAACTAAACCCCATTACTTCATTTTTAAATCCAATTTCCCCTAAAAAATCTTCTACATAAATGTTGTATGATAGATAATAGAAACTGACTAACTTGAACAGCATGAGGCAATTTTTAAATAAAAACATGGGAGTGACTTTTGAAGCCCTTCAATTTATTAATTTTTATTATAATGATTCAAATTCAGCAGACTTTCTATTCCCGAATTGTATTTTAGGTCTTTTTGTGTTTTTTTTTAATTTCATTTCATTAAGTTGTTTACATCAGCTGAAGACATTGTGGTGGTACTTGAACCTAACAATACCAAGTTGATGTTGTTATATACAAATTTATCGACTTATTTCTCTCAATCACAATCTAATCTTGTATGTCTTCTGTTTGAAATACAAGACAAAGAACTTAAAAAGAAACATGTTTTTATAACAACAGTAAGAAGATACAGTGAAGCCTGTAAATAAAGGCCACTGTAAATAGAGAAAGACTAAACATGGCCTTTATTGACAGATGACCTTTATATCAGAGATCAATTTGTTCTAAATGCTCGATTACATTTTTCAAAAGACTTGCTTTAATTCACATGGTGGTCTATATTCTGAGGTGACGCCTAATGCAGGTATGACTATACAATGATTTCAATATAGATCTAAATTTGCTCCATAGAAATTACGATTTTTTCAGCATTCAATGTAATGATAGAAAACTATTTCTATTGAAGGACACTCATACATGTCTGGCAACATTGTCTGCATAATGCTTGCTTTTTTTATTGTTCCCTCAACTAATGATAATAAATAACTTCATATAATATGCTCAAATATACGATAAAATAATCATTAACTGAACCAGAGGACCATAGCAATATTATTCAACTATCCATACATGTAACATTATTAATTCTATTTCTCAAATCAGGCAAAGATTGACTCATTCAAGGGTAACACACAGGCAGCTACTTACTTAAGTAACAAATTAACTTAATTAAGCAAAAAATATTTACAATGACATTTCACATATCTGTCAAAGAAAACAAAAATATCCTTGAATTATTGATTTACTGAATTAATGCAAAAATAAACAGATAATATCAATGGTGAGCCCAAAAATTCAGTGTTGAATTATTTAAGTAATTATTTTTCTTCTATATCAGGTAGACACTTCATTAATTATATGTGGCTGTCACAACTAGGCTCTGGTTTTAGGACAAAAAAGGGAACAAAAAATAAAAATAAAAAACATGTGAACTGTAAATATATAAATGTCAATTTTCTTTTACCAATTACATTTTATTTTTACAATTTTCATTCAAAATGAAATTATTTAGTAATTTCTTGTCATACTGGTATTTGAGGTCAATGAAAATATTCAGAAGTTATAAACAAGGATTTTTTTTTCTTGAGAAAAATTTCTTGTTGCTGAAAGATTGTGTAAAAAATATCTATCAGATGGACATAATTGAGATTTATATGAGGAACTTTACAAATACATGTAGAAATGTTCTCAATTACAAGGCTTAATTTTCTTTTTTTCTTATTCAAGAATTTGTCAGCCAAAAACAACATTCAGGGGGTTGCTTTATTATATATACTAGTAGTTGTAGCCTGTAAAAGCCATCTTCCATTAAGAAAATTTCTTTGAAGCCATGGGAAAATTGCAATTTACTCATTAAAACTTCATTCCCCAAATTGGTATAAGGCCAGAATGTTTTCTCCAAAAGAGGCTTTTACCTGCTATTTCATCTAAATATTCTAAGGGTTAGGGCAACTTTCCAAAAACATGAAGAAAACCTCTGAACATACAATAACAACATTAGTCTATGTATGACTCACTTAAACAGCTGCACTATTTGAGCAACAGAATCATTATTTCAAAAGAAGAAATTAATGCAGCTGGTTTCACATTAAATATGTATGTTGACAAAAATATTCTCCAAAGTCAACTTTTCATGTAAGCCCACTGAATTTATTATGTTATAATACACCATAGACCTATCAGATCTAACTGATCTATGATAATAATGCATGTTAATCATAAGTATTCACACATCAAACAGATATAAAGGTTAAGAACAACTAAAAATAGATGGCCAAATTTGTAAAATCTTGTTAAACATAAGTAAAAAATGCATCTTTACAAAACGTTTCCTCATTGAAAAAATTTCTGCCGTAATTATACGAGCCAAGTAAAAGTAATATACAAAAAATTATACATGTATAGAAAATATTAGAAAAACTTCACAAAGCAGGAAGATCAGACACAAACAAAATTGGACAATACAGAACAAAAATTTTAATGAGCTTATGGTACTGATTTTGGATAAAAAAACTAATTGGAGGTGGACATTTTTTGAGCAAATAAATCAGCTAAAAGTTCTCCTGTCTTCAAAACTCATTCAGGCATTGACCATATACTGTTATCTTAGCTCCAAATCTTACATTGTATTGTACATTTCTCTTGTTCAGAAATCAACTTTTCTATAAATCAAATAGTTTTAAATAGTCTTTCATACCAGTTTACAACTATTCAGTATTTTTAGTGACAGGGATTATTTTCTTCTTTTATTCTTTCATTAATAAAACACCACCAAAGCTCATGTTTAACCAATATGACCTGAAGTTTATCTTTTCAAACTGTGGGAAGTTGATAAATCTACTGAGTGTTTAATAAAAAAGTTACCAGGACTGTATAATCAAGACTCAATGATTCCTTGTCATTTTGAGCCCATGAAAAATCTGCCAGATTCCAGTTTTGTTTACAAATGGATCAAGTGCTTTTCACACAATAAAATACCTTGTTATTATTAATTCATTATTTCGCTGACACATGAATAAACAATTGGACATGTTATTATAATCCTTTAAGTGTTTCCGATCAACACAAATATTTCATGATTGATATTAGCACCACATCACCTCTCATGCCAGCTGGTAGAATGTTTAAAGCACAACTAAGGACTTATTTGAACTTAGTTGCCAATAAAATGTAAATTCTAAAGAATAAAGAAACTATACAATTAGAGTTCACCAAGTCATCTAGAAAATATGCTTACTGAGGGGCGTGACTGTTTAAATATTAATTAGTACCAATCAATATTTTACAAAACTAAATAGTTTATAAGTCATGGGCCAATGATCTATCAATATGCCTCCGAGGATAGGTTATTGTATGTGAATGAAAACAGCCTCTACTATCCATTAACCACTCACAAAAAAAGGATAATTCTAATTCTGCCATTAACAAAGTGACCATCAACCTTTTACACACAATGTAATGACATCACAGTAACAGAATAATAACAATTTTCCACAAAAAGTATAAAGATGAAAAAGACATGTGGAAGAGATTTTTATCATTGTTTGGTTAATACAAGTAACTCAGAACATGCTATTTTCTCATTAATCCAAAAACATTTAATATTAATCATTCATTCCTAGAGAGAAAAGTAATAACAACAGTTACCATAGATATACCAGTGACTAGAATGGGATCAATTCACATTATATTACTTTCTGTTATGGACCTAGTTTTTATTTCATCTTTTGAAAACGTGCCATTCATAGTAATTTAGGGAATAAAAAGTGACCTAGAAACTTATAACAATGAAGTAAAATAAGCAAAGTACGGCATTTTTTACTTTTTATAAACATATATAACAATCAGTGCATTACTCAAAGAACATGAGATTGTCATTGTCACAATGGCACTCATTTATTCTGTGTTTTATTTATTTTTTCAACAAAAAAATGTAAATACAAAGATTTCAATCCTTTATGATGAAGTTAAAGTATCAGACTTCAGCTATTCAGAAGATTTTGTTTTGGAACAGTTTATGAAATTTGCGACCTAATTGATTTTCATAGAAAATTTATAATTACAGTGAGATTTTGCTGAAAGATTTGGCAGTCTACAGAAATATACACAATAAAATTTAACATATCAATCAACAGCTTTTGAAATAAGGTATCAGTCTTTTTTGTACCAAAAGAACCCAAAGGCAATAATGTGGACAAAAGTATACAAAAAGAACCCACCTAAAATAAATTAGCATGAAAGATGATACAAAGTTTAATTGATCACCGTTTAAAAGCTGAGACAGCGATAACTTATCAAGTAATAACAAGAAATATAGTTTTAAATACTAAATAAAATTTGCTTCATAGATCACTCTTCATTCTGGTGACATTTTCAGACCATATTTAAAGAAAAAACAACTTTGAAGAAATTCATCCAGGGACAAAATGTAAAAGAAACTCTATTGAGTCTAATACTTCTTATAGCATCAAATTTCAAGATTTTTTTATCGAATATTCAACAAATCTACTCAAGTTTGGAACCATACTTTAATGCATATCAAAGACACAAATATGGTACAATGTTATCATAGGAAACTGTCCTAGCTAAGAGACGGAAAGAATGCTTGCTTCTACTTTAACACATATTTATATTAGGAAATACGAGTTCATAAGTAAGTCAAACTATCTTAGTTCACCCTGATAAACTGCAGAAAAAACTGGTCATTATAGAAAACCTCAAGTTCACCAATAAATCTATTCACATGAAGGTGAATGATCAGGAGAATACATACCTAAGGTTAAATTAACATCATGTATATGCCAACAAATTTACAGATTAAAAACTTTTAAAAGATGACCTCTATAAAGTTTACAAATACAGTATCAAAGTAAACTTCCACAGGATCATCCACATTTTTGTACCATGTTGAAAAAGATCTATTCTCAAGGGATTTTGGGTATTTAAAGAAATCACTGACCATGGTGTTTATTATCAATGAGGACAATGTAGACACAACAAGAGCTGTAGGTTTTATATCTTATAAATGATAAACATCTTGAATGGATCTATATCTGAGTTTCCCACCACACTATCAATGGAACAGAATAGAACCATGATTAAGATGATAATGAAGAGATTTAAAAGCTGAGATGACAAAAGTTTACAACACTGTAGATGACCCGACAACATCCATTTGCATAAATAAACAATACCACATGGATATAAATATTTGTTAAGTTTATACTGAGGATGTATGTTACATAGACCAGTCTTCGAGACTGATCATATTATCACACATTTATGACCTGTCAACACTACTAAGATAAGAACAATAGAAATACTGTAGACCTCTTTGTGTTATTTCATAACAGAACAAACCAGAAAAATTCATTTTGAAAATCTGAAGTGTTTTTCTTTTAGATTTTGCTGGTTTCATGTTTTAAGCTGGTTTTTAAATGAAGAACCATTTTCATTCATTTTATTATTTCATCAGATTTTAAGCCATTTTCAACATTATTTCAGTTATATCATTATTCTAACCATCTGGACTTCATTTAGGTCTGAACCAATTATTCTATCCACAAGCTACTGTCAAGCTACTCAACATAATTTAGAGGAGGAGGACAATTTAGCATAGGATATAATACATGTATCTTTAGTCAAATTTGTCACAAGACAGCATGCGCCTCACCTGGCGTTCAAACTCACAACCTCTTGATCAGTAGACAACACTCTAACTACATTGTATAGAGCTAACTGGGTGGACAAATGAAGAACCAAGAAGTGCTCATGATAAAGCTAAACAAGGACTTGAATCATGAAGCAGAGCATTGGTAGATCTAATAGAAACCTTACCTTATAACTATCACCTGATTTTCTGTATTTTTCATCATTCGACCATATGCTGAACTGGCAACAGCAAACAAGTGTCTGTAAGTAGTAGAGAAGACACCAAGTATGACATCAGAGCTTACACAAGAGAAACAGACAGAAAACATGTTCTCAACAAACACAATAATATTATATTGTCAGAATAATCTCTATATAAACAATTACAATAAACTAAAACTAAATAGTCAATTATTTAAACTACTGTGTTAAAGTTACTCGCATGATATTAACTGAGCAGCACCAATAAAAACATCCACCATTGTACTATACAGTCTTTGCATTACTTTTAATTTTTTCATTGATCATAAAGCTTGTCTTATATATTTTACATGTACTTCATTATAAACAAAATAAAATAGAGATTAATTCTGTGGTGGGAATATGTGTTAAATAGCTCCTGCCATGTTTTGTAAATACAGATACACTGATTGTTTCTTTAAGTGGCAATCAATCATCACCAATCAACATACTAACTGTCCAGTTATATTCTATATTCTTGGAGAACAGAATAAGACAATGATGTTAAAATAAATGCTATGAGACTAGGAGTCATTAATACATAGAAACACAGTCAGATGTTTGACTTATACGACTCCTAATAAAAAGTTATTCCAAGCGACAGCTTGTCTTACGTACGGTGGTAGGGATCCGATTGGTTGTCCTTCGTATCTCTTAACCATATCCAAACCATAAATGTTAAACATATGGTAGGGGTTAACTGACACCAAGATACTCCCACAGTATGTCTGAAATAATGAACAGTAAAACATGTAATGTTTGTTTGTTTGTTTGAGTTTTACGCCCCTTTCCAACAATCTGAGTTATATGAGGCGGACAGTTCACCTAACCATCATTCCTGGGAAGAACCAGTACTTAAGACTCCCATCCTCTAATCAACTGCCTACATTCTCACATAAAGAGACATGGTCAGAAGCGGGGCTTGAACCCACGACCACCTATTGAGAGGTGAGAGGTTACAGTGATTTAAAGTCAGCGACCTTAACCAATCGACCATGGAGGCGGGTCAACATGTAATGTACTGCACAAAATTCAATAAGAATCATTTTATCTGTGTTTGAATAGTCCGAACAAATAAATAAATATATGAATATAGAGATATGCTTCAATGGACATTTTTGCAATGGCATTAACAATGTTTGAACAATCAAATTTTTTTATTAAAAAGTGTATTAAGATATGAAGCATTTACTACAAGAAATATCACAAGAGATCCTTATTAAATATTTAATTTTAGAAATATAATATCATTAATGTAGTTATTATAATTGTGCTAAGTAAGACTTCTGAGCCACTTTGGTCTCTTGCATAAACAACTGCAAACATTATATACAGTCAGATTAAAAACGGAACAAGTAAATGGAACAAACATGGAAAGTAATACTGGCTTTATGTAAAATGATAATGTACAAGTTTGTGTTGTGTATCTCATATTATGATAGTTACATGTACCGGTACTTACATAAAGTGTTGTGTATCTTATATTATGATAGTTACATGTACCGGTACTTACATAAAGTGTTGTGTATCTTATATTATGATAGTTACATGTACCAGTACTTACATAAAGTGTTGTGTATCTTATATTATGATAGTTACATGTACCAGTACTTACATAATGTGTTGTGTATCTTATATTATGATAGTTACATGTACCAGTACTTACATAATGTGTTGTGTATCTTATATTATGATAGTTACATGTACCAGTACTTACATAATGTGTTGTGTATCTTATATTATGATAGTTACATGTACCAGTACTTACATAATGTGTTGTGTATCTTATATTATGATAGTTACATGTACCAGTACTTACATAATGTGTTGTGTATCTTATATTATGATAGTTACATGTACCAGTACTTACATAAAGTGTTGTGTATCTTATATTATGATAGTTACATGTACCAGTACTTACATAATGTGTTGTGTATCTCATATTATGATAGTTACATGTACCAGTACTTACATAAAGTGTTGTGTATCTTATATTATGATAGTTACATGTACCAGTACTTACATAAAGTGTTGTGTATCTCATATTATGATAGTTACATGTACCAGTACTTACATAAAGTGTTGTGTATCTTATATTATGATAGTTACATGTACCAGTACTTACATAAAGTGTTGTGTATCTTATATTATGATAGTTACATGTACCGGTACTTACATAAAGTGTTGTGTATCTTATATTATGATAGTTACATGTACCGGTACTTACATAAAGTGTTGTGTATCTCATATTATGATAGTTACATGTACCAGTACTTACATAAAGTGTTGTGTATCTTATATTATGATAGTTACATGTACCAGTACTTACATAAAGTGTTGTGTATCTTATATTATGATAGTTACATGTACCAGTACTTACATAAAGTGTTGTGTATCTCATATTATGATAGTTACATGTACCAGTACTTACATAAAGTGTTGTGTATCTCATATTATGATAGTTACATGTACCGGTACTTACATAAAGTGTTGTGTATCTCATATTATGATAGTTACATGTACCAGTACTTACATAAAGTGTTGTGTATCTCATATTATGATAGTTACATGTACCAGTACTTACATAAAGTGTTGTGTATCTTATATTATGATAGTTACATGTACCGGTACTTACATAAAGTGTTGTGTACCTTGTATTATGATAGTTACATGTACCAGTACTTACATAAATGTGATCTTGTCCATATCTAGCTTGTAGATTTTGTAATATTGTTCTCTCATCTAAAACACTGAAAATATAAGGCAAGTTATCAAATATACATGTACTAAATAGATCCAACAAAGTAACATTGACTATTATGATATGGTATGGTTTCAGTTTATTCAAGCCAGCATATAGATTGTATGGAGTCAAACCTATGAACAAAAGCCACCTTTTCAAAATAATTGATGTGGTCTTTATTGACAGTGGTCATTAATCTAAGGTCTTATTGCTCTTAATGATCAATGACAATTTTTAAATGAATGACCTTTATTGACAGGGTGGTCTTTATTTGAAGGTGACTGCTGACACATTGGTTTTACTATACTACTTCATCATATAGAGACATGGAACCAGACAATGTTACAGCACTAGATGGTACCCAAAACAATGAGCACAGAAATGGTGTCTAACAAACTGAAAGTGAAACTATACAAAAGTAGATGCCTCACACAGATGTTGCATTGACGACAAGGTTAAAATACTGAACAAAATAACTTTGTCACTTACATAATTGATTGGTGGTTTATACAGGTTTTGGTATTAGATACAACTTATTCAAAGACAGGCAAAAATTAAGACAGCTAAGAATTCCATTGACAGTATAAGCTGAATGTAACATATCAGTACTAATTTTACACTTAAAGCAGTCTTTTTGTCCTGCTAATTAATTCAAAACTTGTCCTTACTACTGAAAATAAACATTGAAATAAATCAATCTTCTACCTTATTTATATTAACTCAAACATTGTGTAAGATATACTGGTACTATTTTAATGGAACAATATGGAGCATAAAAGATATTGAAATGAACCATAATTGTGTATAATCAATTCTTACAATTGCTTCAAAGACTTCATGAATAAATAGGAAAATGTCTCAGCAAACTACTGGTAGCTATAACACAGTGTTTTTATGACAAATATTATGATCATATTACAAATTGTTCTATTTTAGATGATTATTTAAACACACATTATGATAGAATACTACTACAATGATATTTGTAAAACAGCACAGGATACTGATTTTACCTCAGGTATAAAAAAAATGTTTGTTTCTGGTTATCCGATCTACCCTAACTTTTCTCAGCGACCCTGATTTTTTTAGGCCAGAGGAATGGTATATTCACTCTCTCACTTCTTTTACGAGTCGAGGTTGACATTACTTCAATTGTCAAGGGTGAACATTACATTCTATCACCCTATGTGAAATGTGATATTTATTTTATTATACCGAACAAAACAATAATTAAGAAAGACAAGAATGCAACAAACATGCTAACAATTATACGGTTATTTTCGTATAGGTTAAGTCAAAACACTAAGTCTTCTTAAGAGATTGAAACGAAGCATAGTTATTTTCGCTGTCAAATTATCTTCCGCTAAACGGGATATCAACTTATGAGTGGATTTTGATAATCGCCCATAAAAGCGTCTAGGATATAGAACAGATTGACTGAAACACGGCACCCGGTAATATCGCGTCAGTGCGTGGGGGCAGTTTCGTTATGGCAAGCAGGCCGAAATGTAATGTCACAGGGTAACATTATGGATTGTCACCCTCTGACATCACAAAAGACTATATAGTAAATAAGTCATGTGAGGTATGATAATATACAATGTACCATACCAGAGACCTGTACAGTATAGTATAGTTCTTTGTTACAACTTAAACTTCTTTTAAGGACACACTGATTTCTCTCATCACAATCCTTAACTTACAAACAGCTTTCAAAGGATCAACAGTTAGGGGTTTTTTTTTATTTCAAAAGAAAGATTTTTATAGTCTCAGATAAAACTATGTCAATTCAAAGCCAATTTATTATTGAATAGCAGTGTGAAGTACTCCACAATAGAATGTTGACTCAAAATTTTAACCTTGGGCAAATCTAGCCTTAGAAACATAGAGAAAGATTATGACGATATAGGCCCCCCAAATTGTGACCTGAATCTCAAGATTTAATTTAACAAATCATTGTAACCATAACGCTTGATTTGAAGGGAACAAAATAGTTGAGAATATGAAATGTTGTATATATTTATACTTGAAGTCAAAAACAATTAATTTCAACATTAAAATAAGAAAAACATGACAGATACCATTGTTTTATAGAATTCTTTACTTGTTAAACATGATTTATCACCAAATTAAACATTCCCAACAAAGTTACATGGAAACATTTACATGATTTATACACTAACATTAGTTACATTATGATCAGTCAACAAGATGGTACATCTAGTTATACTCACGAAAAATGTTACAATGACTTTTGCTCACCAAATTTTGGACAGGCTTAAACAAAAGTCATTTCAAATTGACATGTTGTCAGATGGTTGTATACAAAGACTTCACTAAATTAAAATTATTATAATGCTCAGACTTCACAAAGATTTTCTCATGTCTCTTATAACTAACTTCATAGTTTATCGTAAGTTATATATTTATTTCATTAGATTTAAAGCCATTTTCAGTTATATTGTGGCGGGCAGTTATCCTAACCAGCTTCCCTGGACTTCATTTAGGCCTTAACCAGTACTAACCACATTCTATCAGCAAGCTAATACCAAGCAACCCCACATGATTCAGAGGTGGAAGACAATTAAACCTTCAGTCAAATTTGTCACAGACAGTGTGAGCCTCGTTCAGGGTTCAAATTAACCTTCTGATCAATAGACCAACGTTCAAACCAGTGAGCCAGGCAGGTTTTTAGTTCATTAAATGATTATTATACTGATTTATCTTGAAGTAATCACACCGTAAGGTACAGTTTCGGTCTTTTTTGACAAAAATTGAAATACAATTACAACATCATACAATTAACATTGAATTAATATATTTTGTGAAATTATTAATTTCTTAATAATTAGCATGATCTAAAGGTTATTGTGAATAGAATCATGAAGTATGCAGACTGTACTCAAATAATTATGACAAATTCTCAAATATTTTAATTAACCACACATTGGTATTACCCCCACCTCCACAAGGTAAAACACACAAACTTGAAATCACTTAAAGTCTGAAAGGAACAGGTAACTTTTTAGTAATTGTGTACTAAAGTAGTATGCTATATTCCTAATCACACGATCACGGAACAAATTAATACCTTAGCAACTCTTGAACATGACCACTTAAAAAAATGTACTAGTTCTTAACCCAGGAAGTTTTTACACGTCTGTAACTTAAGTAACGCTTTAGGAACTTATTTTCAATCAATAATTAAATGAATAAGCTAAAAGTAAACTAAGACAGTAAATAAGTTAAGAATTACACAGTAGAGACTCCAACCAGAGTGATCTAAACTTCACTCAATACACATAAAGCATTCACCTTATTCATGATTTATGATTCATTAATAATGCAACAGTTCTTTTTGTTCAAGCATATTTTGATAAATAATTGATCAGACATTTATAGTACACAAAAACTCTCCTGTAAGATGTAGCATACATTAATTTTTTCATAAACAAATCATTTCAATTTGTACTTAGTAACTTAGCACTATCAATTGGACAGAGCAAGAAATTGCAGAGAAGAATCAAAGCACTGTAAGGGCAATTAGTAATTAGATGCCCATATATGGTGTTGACGTATGGAGAGTAAGTGATGGTATGGTTAAGAGAAAGTACTGGTTTTACAGGTTTAATGCAGATATTAAAATAAAAGAATTTAGGAAAGTTCATCACACAGTGAACTCCTAGATATGTTACTTTTCCAAACCTGTATATTGGTTTTAAAAATTCAACATGTTTATAAATTGATTAATAACCATTGGTGTTATAGGAATTCATAAACAGAATATAAAATCACAAAACTCTACTTTAAACCATTACAAACAAGACCTTTGTTGAATTTTAGTTTTTTATATGTGTATGAAAAAAAACTGATATGAAATTGAAACATATGTTTTGTTAAATTGGATGGAACAGCTGTCATTTTATAGTATGTATACTGAAAACCCTAATTAACCTCAACCAGAATGCAAGCATCGTTAGATCACAATGTTGAATGTTTATGCTCCGTTGAACAAACTCTATGTAACACTTAAGGTCAATGTACAGTATTGTTGTGTCAATGAAAAGCTTATAAAAATATACAACTTGAAAAAGTTATGAATTTACCTTGACTATAGATGTTTATATGTTCTACCTGAATACTGCTGTAACTATTAATGTATCTAGAAAACTGTAATTCATGTTATATGAGTCCAGTCAGAATTTTATGCCAAGACAAGATTTGTTACTTCTATTTTTGGAAACTGAACAGAAGTAGTTTAGATTTTTACAGTCGTCACTCTCTTAGCGCATAATTTTTTATGCAAACCAGTTTCTGTAAATCTGCCATGCAATTGTTATTCCATTTTGCAGTGCTAGTCTATGCTATGCTAAGTTAAGTTTCCATGAGTACTTCCAGTACTTTGATAATGTAGAGTAATTACCTAGGTCATATGTCTGTGGTATGTGACATAAACATAACACATACATATTTTAGTACTCAGATATCAAACTTCAATCAGATATATGCTTCAATTACTCAATTCTACTTCGATCTAAGGTTTCCTCATTAGGGCAAAGATCTTGATACATACAACTTAAAGGAAAATAATTATAGACAACAAATTAAATGCAAATTTGCAAAAATTGATAAAAGCAGAACATGTTTGGTTAGATACTTGAGACGATCCTGGCTACACAATGCTTTCCACTGTTGTTCTAGTGCATATACATCAAATGATAAATCTATCTAAGATCGTAAAATCCATAAATTAAATCATGATTGGTTTAAATTATGCAAAATCCTGCCTTTAAGTTGAGTATACCAAAAATCTCCAAATAAATGGCCCTCCATTAGTGAGTGTACCCTCTAACAGGGGTAGAACAAACACTATATATACCCCAGTTACAAATTCCTAAAACCACATCACAGTGTGTCAATCATTTCAACAATAATTGAACAAACTAAAATAAAAATCTGACGCCATTATTAGCATTTTTTAGGGAATGAAGGTAGAAATATTTAAGGATAATTCATCCCACTTCATACAGACCCATTACTACAAAACTATTTTTTTATTCCAAACAATGTCATGAAAGTGGAACAAATTAAGAAAATATACAGCAGCTTAAGTTAAAGAATAAAATAATAAATTAGATAGTTTAGGATTTACAGTACTGCATTTCTTCATACTTATACCATTCAATAAATATGACATATCAATATAAATTATAAACATAGAGCTTATAAATTCAGAACAAATATACATGTACATGAAAATTTAAAATGAAGTTAAATAAAAGAGTACAAATGTTTTTTTCCTAAAAAAATACTGATACTATAAGACTTGTTGAACTTTGTATTGCAACTTATTTAAACTTCTCAACAGATTTTTGATGATTTCAACCATGCACCTTCAGATGGTATTATACAAGTATATACAAAATACTTCAGAATTGTTGACAAAATTTCTAATTCATAATTTCTATACCATACTAGTATTGTAACCATCATCAGCATAGTCATAACTTTTTTCCCTCTTGACTGAAGAGCTGCCAAAGAATATCTACCCATGTTTACAACTAAGACATACGTAATAACCTAATTCCATGTTTGGTATAAAAAATATTATGGTATTCGATTCCACCATATTTTTTTAAAGTGATTAGATAAAAACTGAAATAAATGCAGGACAGTAAATTTTCTCAAATGAGGTTTCAAAAAAACTAATTTATATAAAACTGGCAAACATTATAATCAATAGGAGTGGATATTTGTACTCAAGTGACTGATTGCCCTTTTTATCTGTTTCAAACTTAGTACAAATCAGGTCAATATCAAAACAGATTGACTAAAGAAAGAAAATTGTGCTGCCTTAACATTTCCTGTGTACAGAAGAACTTAAATTAAGCCAGAAATAAATACATTTTATATTGAAAATTGCTGCTGATCCTTATATAAACAAATTTTGAGGAAAGAAAACTGACTTTTTTATGATATCAATTGCATTGACAATTTACTATTTGTATCATTAAATCGGAAAGAACATAATCTAAATTAGGCTCCTGAGTCCCAATTAAAAAAAATGTCAGGACACAATATCAAACATGTCTTCAAAGAATGCCATATGTGGGTCAAATGCTATAGCACATTATAAACAAAATTACACTGAAATAGTACAATGATCAGTCATTTTGTTCAGAGACGCCTGGTTAATCATATCATCTATGGAGTTCTAGCCAGAGGCTTAAACAGTAACCCAAGTATTTACTTCAATATTACATGGTATAGAACTCTTATTGTACAATAAATCAAACTACATTGACATAAATTTGATCATTTCTACAGGAACAAAAGTTGACCTGACAAATAAAAGTCTGTGTCTGTCATATGCAATAAATACACAGTATATTCAACTTGTCACTTAACTGAGTGTAAAAATCATTCATCGAGGGCTAAGCGCAACACTGTTGTAACTTGTTCTTATTTCAATATGAGTTACGACACTGTTGCGTTGAGCCCTCGTAATGTTCTTTTAACTTGAATACTAACTTACAATTTCAAAGTATAAAGTTAAAATCAACCATTTAAACATTGTCCTTTAATGAAAAACCTCAAAATCAATAGGGGCATCTGCATGTGATGTCCAACCACCCAACCAAATCTGATGAGCTTAGGCCATATAGTTTTCTAGTTATTGTCCGAACAAGGTTGGGTTACTGACAAACTGCAAAGCAATATACCCCTTTTTCTACAGAAGGGAGCATAATAATCCAAGTTTCAAGACCAGAAGGGTTTTGGAGTATTGCTCAAGGCAAAACAGATTTGGAAGAATGCATGAACAGACTGAAGGAGACCATTACCATAATGATATCATCCTTTACTCTTTGCTGGGAGGATCATAATCAGTCAATCTTGTGTTTGTCAAAGACATTTTTTTCAGATACAGCCACATTTTTTTAAACCTAAGATTGAAAATTATAAGTATGGGTATTGTTACATATAAAACTGTTAAATTTGTAATTGCACCTACTCTAGTTTGATCATATCCTCAATCCCTCTCTCCTCCTCATCATCCCTGCTACTATGGTAACCATTCATTGCCATGGTTACAGTGTTTTACGGGATACCATGTCTAAAATAATGAGTGTATTGAATATGTAGAAACATATAAAATTTACAGGTAACACAACATTGTGCATGAACTTAAATCAAGCATGAAAAATCTCAGACTGAGATTCAGAGTAAAGGTAAATCAGTTCTGTAAAATTCCATGTTTGGTCACTAAGGCAAGACCAAGCGTAAATAAATACTGTTCAATGATTCAATCTATATAATCAATACATGGATGATTATCAGAAACTGAAGCAATTACAAACTGTACAACATAAAACTAATCACCATGAAATAAATACTACTATTTACAACAAATTAATTGGTCACAGTTTAATAACCAAGTTGAAAGCCACTGTGAACAACAATTGAAGGCTACTAGACATAAATTGTCACTTACAGTACAGTTAAAGTATGAAGTCCATAATTTCTCTGTTATCTACATGTTCACCTGTAAAGATAGAATATTCAACATGAATTACTGATACAGATAAGACAAACATTTTGCAAAAAAATATTGTCATTCTACCACTAAAGGTGGTGCACAGTGCAGTTTTTGCCGGTTCTAATTTTATCATCATGTAAATAAATCTTCATAAAGACCGAAAGAAACTATTTTCTAGTCATTGACAAACATAGTTTTGTGCTGAAGGTCACTGTGACCTTGACCTTTGATATTTGAATCAATAGGGGTCATTAACATGGGATGACCAATATCACTACCAAGTCTGAGGATTTTCTAGTTATTTGTCAGACAAGGCTTTTTGTTGTAGGTCAGTGTTACCTTGACCTTTCACCTCAAAATCAATAGGGTGATAACCACCCAAACCACAATACCAGGTCTTAGGGCCTTGGGACAAATCTTTCCATTGTTGTTAGTCAGACAGAGTTTTGTATTGGTCACTGTGTCCTTTATACATGTACTGACATCAAAATCATTAGGGGTCATCTACATATAACCAAACTAAGTCTGGAGACATTTGGCCAAATTGTTCTCTAGTCATTGGTCAAAACAAGTCTGATCGATAGACTGACCAACATACCCCCCATTTTTTAAAGGGATGAAACAATTAGTAACTTTTTATCTACATATCTGCAGTAAATAGAATTATTATATACATCCACATTAGTTATAAACACCACACCAACTTCAAGCAAGCACCTTACTACATGTATATATAGATCAAAGACATACATTATGATCATAGCCTATATTGACAACATAATGTATTTTGTATCTAAATTTCAATCGCTTATACTCAAATGTATGTTTTCTAACAAGCTGTTCCTAAAGGTATATATAGATGTTTCAATGGTAATGTAAGTGATATCAATATTAGCTGAAGGCATACTGTAACAGTAAATGGCTCTCAATGATAAAACAATCAACTTTCTATACAACAATTATATAAACACAGTTTTACCAAGTACTTAAGTCAAGTTCTTATTCACTTCAACAAAAAACTGCACAAATTAACATGCAAGACTACAGTGGTCTAAACAGACCAGACCAGACCTTCAAAACACTTGCATATGATTGGTTGTCTCAGAGCTCAGTTTTAAGAATTAACCAATGGTAATTGGCGGTATTCAAAGATTGATCTCCAAAGCTATGTTTGATTCTGATATTAACAATCAATGCAAACAATTTTTTGCATGGTTTACATTGATTGTTAACCAGCCGTAGACAAGTTTGAATGACCTATCTCCAATTCCTAAGCATGGCTGTTACAAAATAGGTATACATAACTATATCAGATCACACATTAGATCTTGTATTTTGTCTTTTGGTTTACATACCAGAAAGATATCTGATATAATGAATATTATACATAAATTTTAACTTTCTCACACAGTTACTCAAGCAGAAATGTGACTGTATCAATGTTTTTGTTTTGAGATTTGTCACCTAGGGTTGTATACTGACATTCTAACAGTATGTAAATGGCAATATGATGTTTATAGTGTCAATCCTGAATACATACACTTTGTAGAAGATTTAATATAACTTTTTAATATATCTTCTAATAAATAATTTATATTTTCTAAATTAAACATAAAATAGAAATCTTGTTCTCAAAATTGCAGTACTATCTTCACTAGCGGATTCAAGGGGTGCATCTGGTACACTCCCTGCCTAAAAGTCTACGATCATAGTTATGAAATATCATTCAATGAAATAGACCTCTTTCCTAAAAAAATTCTTAATATCCCTCCTCCCCTCTCTTGGTCCAAAGTCCTGGATGCACCACTGATACTTAAGGAATTCAATAAAATAATTGATAAAATTAATATGGTTTCAAGATTTCACTGATGTATTATGGATATTACAAATAAGACCGCTAAACTAATACTATGTACACTGTTTACCTGAATTTTAGGAAAATTTGACAGGTATATATCATTTCAGAGCCACCTTAGAGAGAAGGGAGATAAGATACAGGAGAACCAGGCATTTATATCCCTACTCTTTTCATTGAGTTTTTCATTTTTCTTTATTTTGCCTGGTGTAAAGCACTGATACACATCTGGTGTAAAGCACTGTTACATGCCTGGTGTAAAGCACTGATACACACCTGGTGTAAAGCACTGATACACGCCTGGTGTAAAGCACTGATACACACCTGGTGTAAAGCACTGATACACGCCTGGTGTAAAGCACTCATACACACCTGGTGTAAAGCACTGATACACACCTGGTGTAAAGTACTGATACACACCTGGTGTAAAGTACTGATACACACCTGGTGTAAAGCACTGATACACGCCTGGTGTAAAGCACTCATACACACCTGGTGTAAAGCACTGATACACACCTGGTGTAAAGTACTGATACACGCCTGGTGTAAAGTACTGATACACACCTGGTGTAAAGTACTGATACATGCCTGGTGTAAAGCACTGATACACGCCTGGTGTAAAGTACTGATACACACCTGGTGTAAAGCACTGATACATGCCTGGTGTAAAGCACTGATATATGCCTGGTGTAAAGTACTGATACACACCTGGTGTAAAGCACTGATACACGCCTGGTGTAAAGTACTGATACACACCTGGTGTAAAGCACTGATACACGCCTGGTGTAAAGCACTGATACACGCCTGGTGTAATGCACTGATACATGCCTGGTGTAAAGCACTGATACACACCTGGTGTAAAGCACTGATACACGCCTGGTGTAAAGCACTAATACACACCTGGTGTAAAGCACTGATACACGCCTGGTGTAAAGCACTCATACACACCTGGTGTAAAGCACTGATACACACCTGGTGTAAAGTACTGATACACACCTGGTGTAAAGCACTGATACACGCCTGGTGTAAAGCACTGATACACACCTGGTGTAAAGTACTGATACACACCTGGTGTAAAGCACTGATACACGCCTGGTGTAAAGCACTGATACATGCCTGGTGTAAAGTACTGATACACACCTGGTGTAAAGTACTGATACACACCTGGTGTAAAGCACTGATACATGCCTGGTGTAAAGTACTGATACACACCTGGTGTAAAGTACTGATACACACCTGGTGTAAAGTACTGATACACACCTGGTGTAAAGCACTGATACACGCCTGGTGTAAAGCACTGATACACGCCTGGTGTAAAGCACTGATACACGCCTGGTGTAAAGCACTGATACATGCCTGGTGTAAAGTACTGATATACACCTGGTGTAAAGCACTGATACACGCCTGGTGTAAAGCACTGATACACGCCTGGTGTAAAGTACTGATACATGCATGGTGTAAAGCACTGATACACGCCTGGTGTAAAGCACTGATACACGGCTGGTGTAAAGCACTGATACACGCCTGGTGTAAAGTACTGATACATGCCTGGTGTAAAGCACTGATACACACCTGGTGTAAAGCACTGATACACACCTGGTGTAAAGTTCTGATACACACCTGGTGTAAAGTACTGATACACGCCTGGTGTAAAGCACTGATACATGCCTGGTGTAAAGCACTGATACACACCTGGTGTAAAGCACTGATACACGCCTGGTGTAAAGCACTGATACACGCCTGGTACAAAGTACTGATACACACCTGGTGTAAAGCACTGATACACACCTGGTGTAAAGCACTGATACATGCCTGGTATAAAGCACTAATACACGCCTGGTATAAAGCACTGATACACACCTGGTGTAAAGCACTGATACACGCCTGGTATAAAGTACTGATACACGCCTGGTGTAAAGTACTGATACACACCTGGTGTAAAGCAGCGATACACGCCTGGTGTAAAGCACTGATACACGCCTGGTGTAAAGCACTGATACACGCCTGGTGTAAAGCACTGATACACACCTGGTGTAAAGCACTGATACACACCTGGCCATTTTTCCTCTGATTTTCTAGACACAGTACTTGGCTCTGTAGTTGGGATGGGGACACTGAAAATGCGTCTCTGAGAAATTTGAAAGACGAGAATCGAACCCACAACCTTTCATTAACCTCTTGACCCTGATCACCACTCATGAGAAATAAAGGCATTCTAAGCAGACACTTAATTATGTAACAGAATAATATTAATTAGTATTATCTGATTAATGGAACCAATTTAAGTTCTAAGTAATGTTTTATTAATTTCAATGACATTATTCTTGTTATAATGCAGTCACTTTCATTATATGGTTATATATGTATCAATATGCAGTCACTTCCATTATATGGTTATATGTATATCAGCAGTCATTTCCATTATATGGTTATATATATCAATATGCAGTCACTTCCATTATATGGTTATATATATCAATATGCAGTCACTTCCATTATATGGTTATATATATCAATATGCAGTCAAGCTAATTTAGAAATAAAACCTCCAAACATCAACATTAAGTTTTTGTATGATAATGATACAGTAGACTTGTCCAGCATGGTTAAAGTGAGTGATAAAGGATATAAAATGTTAGTTCATTGTATCCATATTTCAGTGTATCTTTACATTAAGATAAGACAGGAAAGCTAATTACAGTCAAACCTGTCAACAAAGTCCTTCCTCATGAAAGACAAAATGTGACCTTAACTGACAGAATGATGGTCTTTAAGCTGAGGTCATTTTGTTCTAAATAAATGATAAAATTTTCTGAAAGTATATGGTAGCTTTATTTTATGGTTGCCGCTAACAAAGCTTAGACTGCATTTCACAGTGTCTGATTGTTCACAATGTCTGAGTTTAACATAGCCTATAATCACATGATATATTGTTTTGACAATGATTGACACCACAGGGTCTAGAACATTGGCGGCCCCCATGAGTTTGAAGGTAAGTCGTATTTTTCCTTGAAAATATCAATGTTTCGATTTTTTCGTGTATTCCATTTTCTACTCAACAATTTTATGAATCCATTGGTGAATCTTTTCGACGAAAAATATGACTTACCATCAAACTTGATGGCTCCTCAACTTTTCTAGACCCTGTGGTATCAAAGCAATATACCATGTGATTATAGACCTTGAGTTTAATACTTAAACCAAATTACACTGCAATGAACTAGATGCAATGATTCAAATAAATCAACGACAAAGGTGTTCCGCCAGATTTCAAATGTAGGTACTGGTATATTTGAAAGTTTGGTTTTGAACAGACTAACTTCATTATTTTGCTGGTTCCAGAAAATAGGTAAACATTTATACTGCAAGTCTAAATGTTAACAAATATGCTCTTGTCGTCTTGTCCCTGATGGCAGATTTACTGATATGCTGGTTCCAGTAAATATGTTACTTGATATATGCTGGTTCCTGTCCACATGTTAACAACAATTTTTTAAAACTTTTATTCATTTAATATTTCTATGTATTTTCATTTTTGGCAATCTAATGTCTGTGATATATGTACCATGTTTTATATGCTTTTTATACTGAAATAAATAATAATAACAATAATAACTAATATGCTGGTTAACTTCTAGGCTGGTTCCAGTACTCAGGTTATCTTTTGTGCTTAAGTTACAGTATATATGCAAACTGATATGCTGGTTTCTGTACAATTTGGTTTAAAGTCAAAGATAGATGCTGGTTTCTGTACACAGGTTTACCGATGCTAGTTGTTGTACACAGGTTTACTGATACTAATTGCTGTACACAGGTTTACTGATGCTTGTTGTGCTGTACACAGGTTTACTGATGCTGGTTGCTGTACACAGGTTTACTGATGCTTGTTGCTGTACACAGGTTTACTGATGCTTGTTGTGCTGTACACAGGTTTACTGACGCTAGTTGTACACAGGTTTACTGATGCTGGTTGCTGTACACAGGTTTACTGATGCTGGTTGCTGTACACATATTTACTGATGCTTGTTGCTGTACACATGTTTACTGATGCTTGTTGTGCTGTACACATGTTTACTGATGCTAGTTGTTGTACACAGGTTTACTGATGCTGATTGCTGTACACAGGTTTGTCGATGCTAGTTGCTGTACACAGGTTTACTGATGTTAGTTGCTGTACACAGGTTTACGGACGCAAATTGCTGTACACAGGTTTACTGATGCTAGTTGCTGTACACATGTTTACTGATGCTTGTTGTGCTTTACACAGGTTTACTGATGCTTGTTGTGCTGTACACAGGTTTACTGATGCTAGTTGCTGTACACAGGTTTACTGATGCTAGTTGTGCTGTACACAGGTTTACTGATGCTAGTTGCTGTACACAGGTTTACTGATGCTTGTTGTGCTGTACACAGGTTTACTGATGCTAGTCGTGCTGTACACAGGTTTACTGATGCTAGTTGCTGTACACAGGTTTACTGATGCTAGTTGTGCTGTACACAGGTTTACTGATGCTAGTTGTGCTGTACACAGGTTTACTGATGCTAGTTGTGCTGTACACAGGTTTACTGATGCTAGTTGCTGTACACAGGTTTACTGATGCTTGTTGTGCTGTACACAGGTTTACTGATGCTAGTCGTGCTGTACACAGGTTTACTGATGCTAGTTGCTGTACACAGGTTTACTGATGCTTGTTGTGCTGTACACATGTTTACTGATGCTTGTTGTGCTGTACACATGTTTACTGATGCTAGTTGTGCTGTACACAGGTTTACTGATGCTAGTTGCTGTACACAGGTTTACTGGTGCTTGTTGTGCTGTACACATGTTTACTGATGCTAGTTGTGCTGTACACAGGTTTACTGATGCTAGTTGCTGTACACAGGTTTACTGGTGCTTGTTGTGCTGTACACATGTTTACTGATGCTTGTTGTGCTGTACACATGTTTACTGGTGCTAGTTGTGCTGTACACAGGTTTACTGATGCTTGTTGTGCTGTACACAGGTTTACTGGTGCTTGTTGTGCTGTACACAGGTTTACTGGTGCTTGTTGTGCTGTACACATGTTTACTGATGCTAGTTGCTGTACACAGGTTTACTGATGCTTGTTGTGCTGTACACAGGTTTACTGATGCTAGTTGCTGTACACAGGTTTACTGATGCTAGTTGTGCTGTACACATGTTTACTGGTGCTTGTTGTGCTGTACACAGGTTTGCTGATGCTAGTCGTGCTGTACATAAAGGTTTACTGATGTGAATTGCTGTACACAGGTTTACTGGTGCTTGTTATGCTGTACACAGGTTTACTGATGCTAGTTGTGCTGTACACAGGTTTACCGATGCTAGTTGCTGTAGCAGGTTTCCTTATTTGCTTCATTAATGGCATTGTCTTTATATAGGTTTAGATATTATTGAGGAGAGCTGATAACTGTACACACACTTATATTACTCAGCTGTTTTTTATCATTTATATGGTTCCAGTAGGAGGGTATATAAACTAAATAAACCATAATGACATACTTACATAGCTGAATATTTGTATTCCATTCATGAATCTATTCAAATTTACTCCAAATTTTATTCACAGATCACATAATCCCATTCAAAGAACTAACAAATCCTGCTAACGTCTGCCTGTATCTGAAAGTAAAAGAAGTTAAAGAGACGTAAGTAATGTGGGGTAACTAATCAGTTACAATCTTACATTGAAAAGAATATACTGCTGAGTAAAGACTTTATATAGTATTAATGTAGCATAAATTTGGTTAAGGTTGAATAACAAAAATAAAGTTGGGAATAAACACACAATTTTGGCTGTATCATAGTTTACAGGTAGCAGTGACCTCAATATCAGTTTTGTATCTAAAAACATCAAATAGATAAATATCTGGGGGGATTTTTATTAAAATGGATCTTGTATAATGCTGAAATTACAATTCAAGGTTTCAAACCAGTATAATATAAGTAACCATTTATATACATCAGGAATATTGTAAAAACCTGAAGTCAGCCATTAATGGAATAAACACTTAAAGATCATCATTATCATTATGCAAAACCATGTTAGTAATAGTAAAGTAAAAGCAAATTCATGAAAAATCTACTGTATATAAGAACTTTGATATTACATAATAAAAGTTAAGACATGTGTGTGTCTCTCTATTGTAAATTTTCTGTATGCATGTTAAATGTAGGTAATTAAGTCATAATTATAAATTCAACAACAACACTATAAACAGGGACATAAGAATCAGGCGTGTGGGGGGAGGTAGACTTAAAAAAAAAAAACGCCCTAAAATTGTCATCTATGGGCCTGATAATGATACACTCATTGTGATGCACAATAATGCAATAGCTCCTAAACCCTTATGCTTGATTTATGATACAATATGAAGTCCTATCCAGCAGTAATCTAAGGTCAATGATTTATTAGTATAAAATTGTTTGTTTCTGGTTACATGCTCATTAAACTTGGGTAGGTAGGGACAGAATTGTTTTTTATTTCTTTAAAATGATATTGAAAGTGTTATGACTGGTAATAAAATGAGACATTGAGTGTATCATACCTCAGGCCTAATAAAAAGCTTAGACTCTTGGGTAAAAACTAGGGTAGGTCGTGCAACCAGAAATAAAAATAAAATACTTAAGGTAGCTTAAATGGGTGCATTATCAGTAAGATTTAGAATACTATACAAGTATCTATTGAAGGACATCTTAGTTTTAATCAATATATCAGCCTTGGTTTCTGGGTAATTTATCATTGACCACTCATCTTATGATGTAAGATCTTGTTAACATGAGTGAGTCAACTGATAATGCTATAAATCTTCATAAGGAGTGTGAATATCTAGTCTCCAAATACTGAAAATTTGCTGCAATGTATATAACAATACAGTAAAACTTTAATATCAAAACCACCTCTAGGACCTGAAATAATGGTCTTAATTATCAAAATAGAATACTTAAAGTGAGAAAATACTTAGCAACGTTACACTGCACTGTATTCTATTAAACTTGCATGAGATAGCATAATTAAGTGTCCTGTGGTGACAGGTCTAGGTAGCTTTCAAACATATTATTACTCTGTTATACCTCAAATATACATTTAAGATTTACTTATATGGGGTTATAATTTCACCTTTGAAAGGAAGTCCAACCTATGCTTGCGACCACCTCAAAATAAAGGCCATCCTGTGAATTAAGGCCACCCTGTGAATAAAGGCCACCCTGTGAATTAAGGCCACTCTGTGAATAAAGGCCATTCTTAAAAAAACATTGTTGATTATTTATATCCTTATGAAGGCTACCTGTCAATAAAGAACACATTTTTCTTAACCAGAAGAATGGTTTTGTTCACAGGTTTAACTGTTCCATGTTTTTATGGTATTTTTTGTTCATACCTGATGAAAGATTATGAAAATTCTTTCAAATGCTATTTAAATCATCAGCTATAAGTGGTTATATATATGCTTTTATCTTGTTTTTTTTATTTTATCCAAATAAAAAAAGGAAATCCTTGAAATTAAACAAATGACATTTTGATGACACTAATTTGAGATTCCGAAACATGAATCATGAGTTTAGATAATGAGAAATGGTCTTTCATACAGCTTATTATGTACAAATGCAGCGAATGTTTTGTTGTTGTCTTTTGGTGGGGAAAACAAATACACAAAATGATTGCATTCTTTTTAATCAGATAAAATACTTCACATTGGGTAGGGACAAAAACAATATCCTAGCTTATCAAGTTATATTTTCTCAAACATGTTTTCAATTATCTTGCTATTTTATTTGCATCTTACCAGAGCTGTTGTATCATTTTGTATCCTATGTAACAAATGCTGCACAAAATTGTGCGTCATAATTTGACATTGTTATTGACGTCGCATGACATTGATGATGTCATTTCCTGTTTATTTTTTATATTTCGAATGAAGGCCAATATGGTCGAAACATTGATTAATTAATAAAACAATTAACTCTTATTGAAGATTTTTTTACAAATAAATATTGAATTGTTGATATAATTTGAAGGATTATTAAAGCATGTATGAGGAGTCATGGTTTTTCATTCTTCTTAAAAATGTTGGTGCATTTATTAGAGGAGGGGCATTCATTAAGAAATACTTGGTAGAAATAATCTACAACAACAAATTAGGCCTAGCACAAAAACAACAGTTTTCCATTAGCATTCTTGCAATTTACAAACATACCCATTAAATTGCATAAAATGCACCATAAATAATATAGTTTTTATTACAAGGCAAGATCAGAAACTAATGCAAATAGTTGAAGTAGTTTGTATGTAAAGTTATTGAAAAAGTATTATTTCAAGTTTTATGAGTACACTGCATGCAACTGCATTTAGGAAGTGAATCTAACATGCCTTATCATTATAAAGCAAACTTTTCAAAGTCCATTAAATTTTGTAAAAAATAAATTATCATGCAAAACATTGTTTAAGAGAACAAAGATCAAAGTAAACATTCCATATTAACTAAGTTATGGCCCTTCCTACACGATCTGTGGTTCCAGCAATTTTGCAAGCAGGTGACAGTTACTGTAGTACAAAGTTATTAAAACAAACAATATAAAATTTGAAAACCATTACAAAGCATGAAATTCAAGAGTAAAAAAATCTGACAAGTATTTATTAAAATCCAATGCATTAATCCTTATTCATGTAAATGAGATATACAATATCGGTAGTGAACATTTCATATTAAATGCCCTCCCTCTTGATCAAACACATTGAGACCCATCATAAATGCTTCATTGCAAACCCCTAATATTACATCCAATGTATCAAAGACTGATTCAAGCAAAGAGTCAACACATTGAAAATATTCAGGCCATCCTTAAAAAAATCATTGTTTGTGGTAACCCTGCTCAGAGGTTGACAGGGAATTTTATTTAGCTTTATCTTTTATATTCAACCCAAAATACATGCCAGATTAATGCTTTTTTAATGAGACCAAAGAGAGTAAGTAGGGAAGGGCTTGGGTTTTTGATGATTAGATAGCATTATCCCAAATATTTTTTTTTAAGGATAGCCTCGGTAAAATGAAACACCTCTGTGGGCATATATTGGAGAGTATCTGATATCTGTTCTTATTCAAAACTTGAACAGAAACATTATACCATATAAAAGATGTAGAATTCAATGAAATTCATTTAAGATAATTTATCATAATTATAAAACAACAATATATTATAATAAATCATCAATGTCAGAAGTTGTAATATATATAAGACACCTATGATATATTTACATAACACTAATGCATTTTCTAAAACCCTGAATATAGAATCATAATGGTATCATGAGGAACATGTTCATTGTATATAAAGTATTCCCTTTATTAAGCTTAATAATTATAAGGATATATGCACCACTGGAAAGTTTAAGATATATCGGCTGACATTGTAGAAAATAGGTCACTTTTTCAATATGAACATTAACTCCACTCAGAATAAAAAAGGCAACCATTAATTTTTTTATTCCAAAGTTTTCAAAAACAAACATTTAAACCAGTAATTGGACACATCAAGACTTAGTGTTGTCTTGGAATTAAATCTGACATCAAGTAACCTTTGAGGAATATAAAAAAGAGGTATTTATCACTGCACGCATGTTCATCTCATTGCTTATATTCATTTCATTTGAAACAGATCAAAACTAAACAAAAATGAAGAGATAAAAAACAAACAAAAATCAATTGCACAGATAAAAACAAACAAAAATTGAACAGATCAAAACAAACAAAAATCTATTGAACAGATCAAACCAGGCAAAAACAACCGGATAAAAAAAAATCAATTGAACAGCTCAGAACAAAAAACAATTGAAATCAAAACAAACAATAATCAACACTTTTATTTAATAATAACCGTCTTCATCAAGACACAAAAAAATCCTCCAATAATTAAACATGACATTACTTACGACCGAATTCTACAGTAAACTGACCTAGTCAACTTACATAGCGTGCCACTGTTCAAATTACAACCATTTAAGGTTAAATCTTCCACACACCTTCTCTGACCTTCATATAACGATCTTATTTAATCTGTATCGTTTGAATAACAGTCGACATGTAATTAAGACAAATGCATTCCTACTATAGTTTAACAGATTAGTGTAAACCTCAACAGAATTTGGCAAACTATTCATGCAAAGTTATTGTAGGTTCATTGTGTACATAATTACAGGCAATAATTTATTAACTCTGATTAAATACCTAAAAGGTTAAAATCTTTCAACCACTATTACATCAAAATAGTTTCCCCACCCATAATCTCTCAAAACTTTGAAGGCATTTCTAATAACAACACTTGTTTTACAGTAAAATTATTTTAGAGCAAGCCAGAAAACATCAACAAAACAAAGAAATTGTAAGACAATAATTAATATATTTTCTTGTAATTAAAATTCATCAAGATTTTGCTATTACAATTTAGTTTCCTATATCACATTTATCTATACATGATGATTCATGTACGTATTAAATTCAAGTTAGGTGTAACAAATTGTTTGTTTCTGGTTTCATACTCATTAAAACTAGGAGATAGCTAGGATGGGGCTTTTGGGCTCTTGGAAGCATCAGGATAGGTAAAAAATGTGAGAGAATTCATGTAATGTTCCTTGGCCTAATAAAAAGTTAAGGACACAGGAAAAAATAGTATCAATCAGGTCACCAGAAGCAAACAATTATTATTTTAGCCTTATATGACAATTATGAAGTACATGCAATCATTTTTCACAAGTTAGGGTGGTGAAAAAAATGTCAGTTTATGAATTGCCCAAGTTATTTCGCAAACTTACCTTTATAATAAATTATAAAATTTTACAGTGAAACTTGTGTTATTAGGACTGCTTATGAATTATGAGATCAGATGCTTGTAAAAAAGATTAGCTTTATTTTGAATCCAAGCATTTGTACTTGAAAGCTTAACCTCTGAATAATGAGTTCCTGTATCAGAAGCCAGTATCTATTTCTCATAAAGTTGGACTCTATAGACAGGTTTGACCACATGTCTTTTATGAATACATGACTGCGGACGATACATTAGTAAGTTGATGTTCATAATATTATAATATAATGAAGTTTATTATAAGTATACACTCAACCAGAGTTAGAGACCATCTCCACCTGTCAATAATGGCCACATTTTTTCTTTCTGAAGGGTGACTGTATAGTGATTTTAAACAACAAGCTTGTGACCTGAATTACCACCGACAGAATTATAGTGTTGTAAAATCATTTAAGCAGCACTTTTAAATTAACAAAATTCATTTTTATGTATGTCCTACAAGTAAAATATATAAATACAAGAATTGACACAAAAAGCATCAGATTTACGTAATTGTACTTTTTTACCTTTAAGTTAGAGTTAAAGTTATCAAAATATGGCACCCTTTTCCGATACGTACATTCTTTATTCACAGCAAAAATTAAAAGCTAGTTAATATGGTGATGATACTAAGCCAGCCATGCAAATACACGTCACTTTTTAGGTTTCAGAAATACATCAAACACGATTTTCTTTGTAAACAAAAAATACCTTTCGTGAATAAAAGTTTTTGAGCTTTCAACCGCAATTCACAATTAAATTTCATTTCCCGTTATAACTGCAAGGTTTTTAAATTGGCAGTTTGAGCACATAGACTATTACCGGGTATCTTAATTGTAAACACCTCAACATTGCAATATGAAGGCTACTTCAAAATACCAGGACAAAGTTCTGTATCATGCACTGACACTAATTATAGAATACAAGAGTTTATAAACCTACATATTTATAAAATTGCAGGCTAAGACTAGACAGAGAATTGATTGAACGTAACAGATCATATCCAATAAAAGAACAATCTCTCTATTTGGCCTAAAAATGTTTGTTTCTGGTTATCTGACACACCATAATTTTTCTGGCAGCTCAAGAATATTTACAAGGCTCGAAGAACAGAACACCTACTCTTTACTTTTTTGTTAAACACGCTACCAATAGCCAAAAAGTCCCAACCTATCTACCCCATCATTCATGCAGCATGTATAACCAGTAACAAACATATTTTTTTCCTCTTTATCTCAAATACAGTTCTAACAGACATCTGTTTTAAAGCAGACATTATGGTTTTATACTATCACATTCTACAGCATGATGATCATACCCAGCTATGGTAATATCTAGACTGAACCACAATACATTGTAATTAGTATTGTCCAATCAATTTATTCCTGATTATAGAGTTGCATTGAACTGGTTTAGACTTACTAAAATGTTCAGCAGGATTTTAAGGTAAAACTCCCCAAAAACAGAGATTTAACTTTGTGTGATTTCAAATATTGCCAGTATATGATTGTGTATGTTTGACAATATACTACTTATATGTGTAAAATGGGTCATAATCTGTTGTAAATTGACTTGCAAAAAAGACGCAGAATTTATTAATGTCAGTATTGGCAAATCTTATTTACTACCAGCATATAAAATAACCTTTTAAAAATATGCAAACTTTATTTGGAGCATTTTTGGAAACTGAACGATAGATCAGCTTTCCATCGTTGTCAATCGCTCGGCATGAATGTATTTTGATGCAGACCGGAATGCACTGAAATTTTTACATCCAGAATAACATTGTTAAAGTAGTTGGTCCATTCCATGTTGCAGTGCAATCTTTGTAAGTTCAGTTTCCATGTTGCAGTGCACGTCTATGTAAGTTCAGTTTCCATGTTGCAGTGTAAGTCTTTGTAAGTTCAGTTTCCATGTTGCAGTGCAATCTTTGTAAGTTCAGTTTCCATGTTGCAGTGCAATCTTTGTAAGTTCAGTTTCCATGTTGCAGTGCAATCTTTGTAAGTTCAGTTTCCATGTTGCAGTGCAATCTTTGTAAGTTCAGTTTCCATGTTGCAGTGCAATCTTTGTAAGTTCAGTTTCCATGTTGCAGTGTAAGTCTTTGTAAGTTCAGTTTCCATGTTGCAGTGTAAGTCTATGTAAGTTCAGTTTCCATGTTGCAGTGCAATCTTTGTAAGTTCAGTTTCCATGTTGCAGTGCAATCTTTGTAAGTTCAGTTTCCATGTTGCAGTGCAATCTTTGTAAGTTCAGTTTCCATGTTGCAGTGCAATCTTTGTAAGTTCAGTTTCCATGTTGCAGTGCAATCTTTGTAAGTTCAGTTTCCATGTTGCAGTGCACATCTATGTAAGTTCAGTTTCCATGTTGCAGTGTAAGTCTATGTAAGTTCAGTTTCCATGTTGCAGTGCAATCTTTGTAAGTTCAGTTTCCATGTTGCAGTGCAATCTTTGTAAGTTCAGTTTCAATGTTGCAGTGCACATCTATGTAAGTTCAGTTTCCATGTTGCAGTGCACATCTATGTAAGTTCAGTTTCCATGTTGCAGTGTAAGTCTTTGTAAGTTCAGTTTCCATGTTGCAGTGCAATCTTTGTAAGTTCAGTTTCCATGTTGCAGTGCACATCTATGTAAGTTCAGTTTCCATGTTGCAGTGCAAGTCTATGTAAGTTCAGTTTCCATGTTGCAGTGCAAGTCTATGTAAGTTCAGTTTCCATGTTGCAGTGTAAGTCTTTGTAAGTTCAGTTTCCATGTTGCAGTGTAAGTCTAGGTTAGTTCAGTTTCCATGTTGCAATGTAAGTCTTTGTAAGTTCAGTTTCCATGTTGCAGTGCACATCTATGTAAGTTCAGTTTCCATGTTGCAGTGCAAGTCTATGTAAGTTCAGTTTCCATGTTGCAGTGTAAGTCTTTGTAAGTTCAGTTTCCATGTTGCAGTGCAATCTTTGTAAGTTCAGTTTCCATGTTGCAGTGCACATCTATGTAAGTTCAGTTTCCATGTTGCAGTGCAAGTCTATGTAAGTTCAGTTTCCATGTTGCAGTGCAAGTCTATGTAAGTTCAGTTTCCATGTTGCAGTGTAAGTCTTTGTAAGTTCAGTTTCCATGTTGCAGTGTAAGTCTAGGTTAGTTCAGTTTCCATGTTGCAATGTAAGTCTTTGTAAGTTCAGTTTCCATGTTGCAGTGCACATCTATGTAAGTTCAGTTTCCATGTTGCAGTGCAAGTCTATGTAAGTTCAGTTTCCATGTTGCAGTGCAAGTCTATGTAAGTTCAGTTTCCATGTTGCAGTGTAAGTCTTTGTAAGTTCAGTTTCAATGTTGCAGTGTAAGTCTAGGTTAGTTCAGTTTCCATGTTGCAATGTAAGTATTTGTAAGTTCAGTTTCCATGTTGCAGTGTAAGTCTTTGTAAGTTTAGTTTCCATGTTGCAGTGTAAGTCTAGGTTAGTTCAGTTTCCATGTTGCAGTGTAAGTCTAGGTTAGTTCAGTTTCCATGTTGCAGTGTAAGTCTTTGTAAGTTCAGTTTCCATGGGTACTTTCAGTACTCTCATTTCATGACTTCATGTTTGGATTCAGTTAGTTTTTGAAAAATTTTCAACTTGCAGGGAAAGTTTTGATCAGTGGCATGAGTATCTATTAGCTATATGGTAGATTAAATGTCACAATTATAGTAACATGTCATTTAGACATAATAATACATCAATATTATAACTTAATAAATTAACATCATATAAAACGTGTGATTTTTATGCAATATCTGCATGTTTTGCCTTGACTCATTTACTACAAAATTAACAGTCTACAAATGTAATCTCTTGTTCCCTTAAATGACTCGATACAAATGTTAAAATTAGTTTAAGTAGAAATATTTTTGTCAGGTTTCAAACTGCATGTGAAGACATGACTGATAATTTATAATTTTCATAAATTTCCCGTCAGTTTATATCGATAAACAATTAGATAAGAAATATGATAAATACTGAACATCTTACATTCTTTATCTAGATTTTATGTATTTGAGCCACTTGTTCTGACACTCGAAATACCTAGTGATAAAAAATTCTTAGAAAATGCTCCATATATTTTGTCACAATAATCAGGGGAATATTCAGGCTAAATTAAAGTGGATATGTTCTGAAAAGTCACTTGTCTGATTTTTAAGTCCCCATCTCAGTCAAGAATTTGATTGATTTTGGAAATTAATAATTATGTTAAACTGCCTTCTTGTGTACAGGCAGTTACGCATCTGATGATCAAGGTGTAGAGTAACAATTAAAAATAAATGTTTATAGGTGTACACTCACAGGTTTGATCATCTCAATCAATCACAAACAGGACATTCGAAACAGTACGGAAATTAAGGTTTAAAAGATCAGACCACATATAAGGTTAAAACTAACAGTTTAGATATTGTTTGTGGAAAGGCTTGGTCAATGATTTAAATTGTAAGTCTTGACTAGTTTTGTTTAGCAGTAGTATTTTACTCATCATGTACAATCCAATCTACATTAGTGGTCACCTCTGAATAAAGGCCACCCTGTGAATATAGGACATAATATTTTTTATTAAAAACCTTTATTTAATCATTTAGAACAAAATAACCTAAGAATAAAAGTAACCTGTCAATAAAGGTCATATTATGTCTTTCCCAAATATGGCCATTGCTCACAGGTTTGTCTGTATAGATAACTGACCATACTATGGTATATTATATAGTAACACTGCCACTTAAACACGTTTGCTACATTTCGCTACATTTTTCACATAGACATATAGGCAAAATGAAAACTGATCAATAGAATTTTTTAAAACTTTGCATGATCGTGGCATATGATAACAGAAACATTTTAAGTGAAAAAAAATTGGGGGTCACTGATCTCGCTTTTGAGTTATCTGCCCTTGAATTTGAATTTTTTGCTTATTTTAGGTCATTTCAAGGGTAGATAATTCACCATAAAGGAAATCAAGGCCTTATCTATTTTCCTTTTTATGTATACAGCCGACTTCTTTTCATGTCATCGTGAAATATTTCATGAATTATTAAAGAGTGTTTTTGTCTTTTTTGTTTTTTTTTACCTAAACCAATGCCAATTTTCTTTAAAAACGGCTTAATTTTGAAGAATTTTCAGTCTCTTCAACACTTCTGCCCTTGAAATGACCCAAAATAAGACAAAAAATCAAATTCAAGGGCAGATAACTCAAAAACGCGTTTGTCAACCCCCAATTTTTTTTCGCTTAAAATGTTTCTGTTATCATATGCTATGATCATGCAAAGTTTAGAAAAAAATCATAAAGAGTTTTCATTTCCCTATATGTCTATGTGAAAAAATACTGGAAACTGTGGCAAACGTCCTTCAAGCACTGAGAGGAATGTAATCCAGAAACAGGGAATTATAGGCTGATCAAGTTACAACATAAATGTATTATTGCATCCCTATCAATTACATATACACTTATGTTGTATGTATTATTGTAAGAATAAATATGGTCATGCTTCATATACTTACATAATTATTATAATGATTATAATAAAACTATTTTTTCAGCCCTGTATAAACCTATAATGTAACAGCAGAAAAAGTCATAACTACAAAGGACTCATAAATTTGTATATACATGTATGTCTAAAATCTCTTTTAAGTTCAGTCAGAATAATAAAACAGCCCAAATGGGTGTATTCTGTGATTACATCTGGATTACATTATAAGTAAAAAGGGTGTTGATAGGCGTGGTGGATAAAACTTACAATGACAAATCAAACAGTTAAAGTTTAAACTGGTAAAGCCACAACCATTGCGCAATTTCAGCTGATTACCTAAAAATAGTATATAATGTTAAACAATTTACCTTAAACAAAATCGTGAAAAAAATCCTGATCCAAAACAAAATCCAATACATGAAAGAATTAAAAACACAATATATTTCAGAAGCTATAAAAAGATATAGCAGCTAATACATAACAACTAGTTTATATTGTCCTACAATGATTACATAGATATAATCCAAACAATAAATACAGGAAAGAAAACAATTTATATTCTTTCCAAGTTAACCGTCAAATACATAACACCATAATCTGACACCGTTGAAACACGTAGATAATCCAAAAGACCGTATTTTTAACTCCTCAATATAATATATCACATATCCCTATATTAACAATCATGGTATGTTATATGGTACAACTATACATAGAAGAATGTGACTATGCTACACACGAGTTCATGATTTCTTAACCAAATTCTGGTCTCATTCATGAGTACATTCTTATTGAATAGATATAAACCTTGTCAATATACTTGAGTGAATTTAAATCCTAGCTAGGCTAGGCTACGGTAGGTAGACTTTAGAAGACATAAGTAATATATAAACTAGGATTCAACCATGTTTTAAAACAGAAGGAAAGGTGTAGATAGATAAGTATCTCAGATTTTATCTAAATAAGTCTCAGCCTTGTTGGGTTGCATGGGTATATTATAATCTATAGAAGTGTAGAAAATGTCCAAGCTTATAAAACCATAGAATATATATTCACACATATATTCAATCATATCAAGCAAGTTGATGTATTTAACCATGTATTGAACATGTTTCATGTATGTGATTTATACTGCAATAGAATATTATCTATTTTAGCTCCATGACAGAATTCCTCGAAGGAACAATATATTTACATATTCCACAAGACATTTGAAATAACAAAAAAACCCAGAAAGGTCATGAAATGCCATCACTAAAACATGGTCAGATTACAACAAATAAACTATTATAGCTGATGCTTCAAGCAAAGATGCGCATAGCCCAGAATGCTTATATAGACCTTGAACAATAATTATTGTCCTGCACATTGGTACACCTTAATGGACAATCAACAGTGTTTCATGGTAAAACATCAATATCTGTGAAACATTTTTCTTAAAAGGATGGAAAAGGTCAAAGAGTGATTCCTGATGTTCCCATTTCTTGCCAATCACAGGTACTGTATTGAGAAGAGACGATCAAATGGTCAGGTCATCAGTGATCATCAAAACCAAAACAACAATTTTACTTGCACATACCAACCTCAACATGAACATAAGCCATGTTACTATCTTGAGAGGCAATCAAGCATTTTAACACCACATGCAAAATGAACACAATACATTTTGAACTGACAGTAACTGTTCTGAATCATAAAGTCACATCACAAGCATACACACATTACAAATATCCACTAAAACAGCCATATAGTGACATACTGTAACAGTAACTACTGAAGTAACCTTCAGTCCAATTCTAAATTGGTCATTTAATAAGTTTCGAGGCAATTGATAAAATGAATAGTTTATATCACTAGATACAGACCCTTTTCAATACCGAATGATAATGAGATTAGACAAGTAAAAGAACTATAAAACTTTCCCAATTTTGTTCTTAAATGACCCATACATTCAACAACTTACAACACAGAAGCAATATAAAACCACTTTTCATTAAAACTGCCATCTACAAAGGTTTCAAATCAATATAGATAGATATCTTAAAACCAATTGTACAAATGGTTTATTCATTTCTAAATGGAATGAAGAGAAAAGTTGGATTTAGAAATAGCTATGTTGTAAGAGAGGTGCATCCATCAGGTGAGAAATGGAAGACCTACTGATAATAAATTATAGGCCTGCATTCCAACGATGCTTACCATCAAGTTGTTGTATAAACACAGTAGGAGATGAATAAAAGATTATTTTAATAACAAATTTGCATTTTTAGATCAGCAAACAAACTAATATTATAATGTAACCATTTAAGTATGGAATATGAGCAATGTTTTTGCCAATGTTTCCATCTACTGGTATCTAAAGCAAGCATATGATGATTTTTAATCTCAATGGCCATTATTTTCTGACATCAACCAGCAAGTTTAATGGATGGATTACTGTTCCTATACTTTAAAAACCTAGCTGCAGTTAAGTCACCAAAAGCAGAATACTGTGAAATAAACTGAACCTGAATGTGAGAGCTGTTTATAACGAAGCATTTGTAGAAAAGTCATCATGGCCACAGTTTTAATAAATGAAAATAGCAAGTTATAACACAGCTTGATCTACAGAAATCAGAACAATGTTGCTTTGGTACAACCACAGCAGGATTTGGAGGGACAGGTATATAATGGTAGGTATACAAATAATGCAATTTCATTGGGTAACAATATACTAAAATAATCTCAAAAAGCTTTAAACATAACAAAATATTTTTTGGGAATAGTTAGGCAGATAGACAAACTGATGACAATACTTTGTTTGAGAGCTGTTTTTCAATGATATTTCAGTTAAATACTAGGGCTGCTTTACCTTTAATACCAGTTTTTCATAGAAATTAACTTATATAGAGATGTCTCTCAGCCTTGACTGCTTTGTTTATATCAACCTCTTGAAGTTATATATATCTTTAAGGACAGTGGATTGATACCTTAGTACAATGACAGTCTGTATTATGAATACAAACATTATCAAAGAAGAGGATTAACATGCTAAATCAAAAGTATACACATTTTATAAACATGTCAAACTTTACTTGACAGATTCCTTATAAACATATTAACCAAATATTTCTGTGCTACAACCATTTATTACTTCTCCATACAACATGACAACAGTGAAATGTTTGCTGCTATGATCAACACATTGAGACTCAATAAAATTGTAGAAAGATTGATAAGAATTTGTAAAAAATTAATATTAGGTTTAAGACATTGAGTAATCATGTAATAAGTGTAAAGCCGCATCACTCCGCCATTTTTGTTTGTATATTCAGTAGCTGTTTGTGTCCTTATAATTCTAGACTACTACTTGTGTTCATCAATTTATGATGGCTAAATTTGTCACTGTTACCTGTCAGAGTAGTCTCTGCAGATCTACCACAGATGGTAAACAATTCTATTGCTGTCTGTGTCTGAAAATCTAGGTCATAGTGTCTGAAAATCTAGGTCATTGGAACTTGTCATAGTGTCTCAAAATCTAAGTCATTGGAATTTGTTAATCTGACATAATTATAAAACAGGCTGTTGAATGTATACAGAAATGACCTGTGCTACTTTCGCTAAATATTCCATTGCTGTTAATGACAAGTTCAACTCACAATGGCTGCTCTAATAAGTAAGACATAAAAATTGTTTGCTTCTTATTATCTGACCTATCCCCCCATCCCCAGCCCGGAACACTTGACTTTTTATTGGACACAAGGCACAGTACAACCGCTGTCTCACTTTTTTACTTCTCCGCACACTTTTAAGATTAATAATAAGATTTCCTTAAGTACCCTATTTCTAATGAGCAAGTAACAAGAAACATGCAGTTTTTACATGTATGCCTAAGTTGATATGAGGCATTGAGAGTACAGAATTGTCATGAATATTTTATGAGTAAATACATAAAACCCAATAAGGAAATATATAGGTACTTAATACATGATCAAATCAAAGTAATGTGGAAGAATTGGATTATAAAACTGTAAAAGTAACCGAAAAAAAATAGGAAAATGCATTTAATATTTTGTGAATTGAAGTCAATGTCCCGGCCCTTTGAATAGAATTCATTGATTTTTTTATGAACTATTCTTGCATACTTCATGTATGGATGACTATTTGACATGGAACATACACTTTTTGGCCATATCAACTGTTTACTGGTTATCTTTTTAATATATACAAGTGTAAAAAATAAAACTTATCAACTGTTTACTGGTTATCTTTTTAATATATACGAGTGTAAAATATAAAACTTATCAACTGTTTACTGCTTATCTTTTTAATATATATGAGTGTAAAAAATAAAACTTATGGTATCAACTGTTTACTGCTTATCTTTTTAATATATACGAGTGTAAAAAATAAAACATATATCAACTGTTTACTGCTCATCTTTTTAACATATACGAGTATAAAAAAATAAAACTTATCAACTGTTTACTGCTTATCTTTTTAATATATACGAGTGTAAAAAATAAACTTACGGTATCAACTGTTTACTGCTTATCTTTTTAATATATACAAGTGTAAAAAATAAAACTTACGGTATCAACTGTTTACTGCTTATCTTTTTAATATATACGAGTGTAAAAAATAAAACATATATCAACTGTTTACTGCTCATCTTTTTAACATATACGAGTATAAAAAAATAAAACTTATCAACTGTTTACTGCTTATTTTTTTAACATATACGAGGGTAAAAAAATAAAACTGAGTTGTCATTATCAGACAAGAACTGTATTGTAGTCAGTTTAAATCAATATGAATAAACAAGAGGGCCAAGATGGCCCTATATCGCTCACATGACAATCACTGTTCACTCATTAAAACATTGTTTTGAACCGGTGACCTAGTTTTTGACCCCAGACGACCATTGTTCGAATTTGTCTTACATATCATTAAGACAAACAGTCTGACTAGGTTTGGTGAAGATACGATCAAAATTTGACATCTACAGTGTTAATAAGGTTTTCCTAAGATTTGACCTTGTGACCTGGTTTTTTACCCTAGGTGACCCATATTTGAACTTGTCCTTAATATCATTAAGGCAAACAATCTGACAAGGTTTGGCCAAGATCCAATCAAAACCATGACATTTAGAGCTTTTACAAGATTTTTACCTAATATTTGACCTTGTGACCCAGTTTATGAACCCAACTGACCCATGTTCATCCTTGACCCACATATCATTGAGGCAAACATTTTGACAAGGTTTGGTGAAGATCCAATTAAAACTGTGACATCTACAGTGTTAACAATGTTTTCCTAAGATTTGACCTGGTGACCTAGTTATTGACCCCATATGACCCATATTTATACTTGACTGTTATATCATTAAAACAAACGATTTGACAAAGTTTGGTGAAGATCCAATAATAACTGTGAAATCTACAGTGTTAACATGGTTTTTCATAAGATTTGACCTAGCGACCTAGTTTTTGACCCAAGATGACCCATGTTCGAACTCGTCCAAGATATTATGAAGACAAACATTCTGACAAGGTTTCATGATCATCCAATCAAAACAGTGACTTCTAGAGTGTTCACAAGGTTTTCCAGCAATTTGCCCTAGTGACCTAATTTTACTACAGAAATTACCCATTTTCAAACTTGACCTACATATTATTAAAATAAACATTCTGACAAAGTTTCATGAAGATAAATTCAAAACAGTGATTTCTAAAGTGTTCACAAGGTTTTCCCTTATTTGGCCCTGGTGACCTAGTTTTTGACCCCAAATGGCCCAATATCGAACTCGTCCAAGATTTTGTTGATATTAACGTTCTGACCCAGTTTTGCTAAAATTGAGCCAAAAATGTGGCCCCTAGTGTGGTCACAACAAAAAGTTTGACGACGCACGACGCCGGACGGAGAGTGATCCTAATAGCTCACTATGTCACTTTGTGACATGTGAGCTAAAAAGAATAGAAACAGCTGAATGAGTGGCTTTAGGTAGAAGTACCTGACATAATATAGTTTTTTGTTTGTTTATATCGAGTTTTAAGCCCCTTTTCAACAATCAATATGAGGCGGACAGTTCAGCTAACCATTGTTCCTGGAAAGAACCAGTACTAGATTCCTATCCTCTGTAAGCAACTGTCTACTTTCTCACACAAAGAGACATGGTTGCAAGCGGGGCTCGAACCCACGACCCTCTATCAGTGAGAGGTTACAGTGATTTGAAGTCAGCGACCTTAACCACTCGATCAAGGAGGTGTGTCATACATAATGTAGAACTACACAGTACCAGTAATAATTGAATAGATCACTGGTATCTCACATTTCATGCTAAAATGTGGGCCACAATACCAACTGTGGAATAAGATATGTATGTATTTCATTATCATAAAAGTATGAAAATACCAGAATTAAATCCAAATGTTTTAACCCAGTCAATGCAGACATAGAAAATAAGTGAAGCAGGCTGACACTTGATATACCATACCAAAGAGCACACTCATGGAATCCAGCCAATTTCAGCAAAATGTATAAATATAATTTGCCCATAATATGACATCTAATATATAAAAGCTTAAAATTATTAAGCATATCTTAAGCAGAAAATATAGTGACACTTGTATGGATCAAGTCATTATAGGGCTATAAATTGACATTGGAAATAAATGATTATACTTTATTATACAATTTATAAAGAATATTTATTCCCTTTTCACTGATTCTACAGGTATAGAATATACAATTATGTAGCAAGTTATGCATTTCCTGATAAATGCATATCCTGATATAAATGGTCAATATACATGTAATTAAGCAGCTTGCAATGCATGATGGTCCAAAGGTTCATAGTAATGCAATATGGGATATTAAAATGCAATGAGCTGGCTAACTTTTTCTGAAAGGGCAAATACATCCGGATTATAATTTATCATCATTACAAATGACTAGAATAGTTTCAATTGTTTTAAAAACAAGACCTTACTTATGATGTCCAAATGACTAAATGAACACTGTTGTCATAAAGGGATTAAGTAAGAAAGTATGAGTTTAACCATACATGTATATCATAATTTATATAATTATTCCAACTTTCAAGCTCTAAATTAATACATCATTAATTAATAAGTACATAATGCTTCTTTAAGAGCGTGTAGACTCATTCAACGATTGAACCTACACAAAACATCTATACTCTTCAAGCCTAAGTGTTTTACGACCATCAAAAATGGACAGAACTTGGATATAAATAAATCAGTCATTCCATATTGTACTTTGACCTAAAGCAAGAATAACATATATATAACAACTTCAAAACCTGAGGTAACATGGTAGTTTTTGTACAAAATTAAATATCCTGTACCCCTACAAAGCTTTAATGTCAATAAAGACTTATTTCTCTGGGCCTTGAATGCTTCAACATTTTTCTACACACTTTTTCTAAATGATTTCAATCTGTTATGGAATTTTATCTAATTAATCCATGTACGGTTAATTTCATACAACACAAATTTGTTGATTAAACTGATAAAGAATATAATGTAGATTGCAAACTTTTATAAACATTGTCTCATGCTGAAGAAATAACTTTAATGGAATAAATTGCTCTGTAAGTAATAATACAGATTCATGCCATATGTACCGGTAGTCAATGCTGAAAGCATTTATTAATAAATGGTGACTATGTATATTTCATACAATGATACAACATAAAATGTTAATATAATAATAATTAATCTGATGATTAGATAAAGCAGAGATTAATTATTTCATATTACTATGTACAAAGTTTCACAAATTTTGTTTCCAAAAGAAAAGACATACTGATCAGGTTTATTTCAATAAATTTTAATAGGGCTGAAAAATACAGCCCCAACATCAATCATATACTTAAGGTAGATTTTCTACAATTTCACCCACCAATTAACTCATGTTATTGGACCTAATTAACAATTTCATATTTTCCTCTCATTAAATGACACATAATCATTTAGTTCCTGAATATATTAATATATCGAGGGCTCAGCGCAACACTGTAGTAACTTGTTCTCATTTCAATATGAGTTACTACACTGTTGCGTTGAACCCTCGATATGCAAGCATTCAACTTGAGCCTAAGTTTTGATGTTAAGACTTGGAGCAAATACAGCAACTGAACTGTAAGATTAAAATTATATTCATATTCATGATGTGCTTGATATAGAATGTAGGACAAAAGCTCCCCCGGGCACAAAAAGAACAGTAGAGTGAATGTCTGGGGTAGTAAAATAACAATAACTCAGCTTTTGTCCACCCATATCAAAACTGACACCCAGGTGCTTTTGTACGAGTGAGCTTTTGTCTGGATATATACCCTTGAAATAAAATTACCTTTAATTTCTAAGATGAAACATAATAAGCCTATAATTTATTCAACTATAATCATGCTATAATATACAAACTGCACAGAACATATCCATGTCAGAATAGATAACCATGTATGGATGGAATCAATAAATGATAAATCAATAATTATATTGGTTTTACTATATATTGATTATTTCATGAAAACACTACAACAACGTCATCCATCAGTGACTTAACTTCCTGCTGTCAACACTATTCTGTCAGTAAGCATTATAAAGTACTTATATTGATACAGACTCTTTAGATTTAATTAATTTAAGTTTTTTATAATAATCTCAAACAAAGACAGGATACATGCAGCATTACATTTTAGACTAAGCAGCATCAAACTAATCTAATGAAAGAATAATGCTTACAAATGGGTATTGCAGTACACTGTCATAACTTAAGAATTCAAGTTTGTATCATAATTAGCAAATCAATTAAGTCTTTCTTTATCTGCGACCAGTATAAGTACCATAACTCCAAATGCAGCAAAGTCAATAAATCCTTCAAGGTTATAACACCTACAGTTAAAGTCTGTAAGATCATGTGTCTATTTCTCTCTAAAGGGGAAAGGGGGCTAACTTTAAACTGTGTTCATCTGACAACAGGGGGGCATAAAAGCCAAAATTAATTATTGGAGCGAAAGCAGTCCCCCTTACCCCCCTCAGATCCTTAGATATTGTACAAGACCTGAAAAGGAGCAGCCTGACAGATACCTATATACATGCAAGTTTTAACTGACAGAATACAACCTACATTAAACTTATAACTTACAGAAAATCCAGGCCTTGTTGTTATTGATCATGGAAGGAAACAACAGTTTAACGATGTTGGAACATCTTGTTATCAGAGGTTTTCCACAATGTTACCTTAATAGATCGTAAAGTAATACTTCAATAAACAATCGATCAGAACTACAGTGATTTCTTAGCATTGACATTGCAATTCTTACGCCAGATCACCAATATGTTTGTTTTTCATACAGAAGCTATGGGGAAGATTTTATGAATTAATACAAAGAGATAATCTATATTTATTGTACATGCAACAGAATGTGGTTATAAAACTTGGTCCGAATCCTGTAAATTATAAAACAAGAGGGCCACGATGGCCCTTTATCGCTCACCTGAGAACAAAGGCCAATAATTAATGACCAGGTAATAATTAGTTTCCATCTCGTAAAACTCATTTTTACATAGATTTTGAGATCAAAACCAACAATGAAGGTATAATACTGTTAAACAAGCTAAAGCGTAGCAAATTTTCTAATCCAAGGGCCCATAACTCTTGAATTTCTGGTCCGATTTTGCCAATAATCGAACTTGTCCAAGATTGTTTGGTTATACTCATTTACTGAAAATATGATTAGGATTGGTGAATAAATGAAGGCGCCTGAGTGTAAACAAGCTAAATATAGCAAATTTTGTAATTCAAGGGCCCATAACTCTAGAAGTTATTGTCCGATTTTGCCCATAATCGAATTTATCCGAGACATTGTGGCCATATACATTGTGAGCAAGTTTAATCATGATTCGTTAAGAGCTGCGGTTGCTAGAGTGTAAATAAACTAATTGTGGACGTATGTCGATCGCCGGACATTCAACGATCCTAAAAGCTCACCTGATGAATCAGGTGAGCTAAAAAAATCAATGGCTTTAAAACCCTTCCAGAAACACTTCATACAATCTTACAATGTATCCCATAATGCAATGCACTGCAATAAAAATTAATTGTAATCTATTTGAGTCTGCTTAATTTGAAAATTGATTTTTTTCAGAATTCATCATTGTCTTTATAAAATTATTCCCCAATCAGAGTAACTAGTAATACCTTATATATATATCTTAACGCACCTGATACAATCATGAACTGTAAAGTGCAAAATAAAACAATGGTATGACTAGTTTAAATTATTTACAAAAATATGAACATTTAATGACTCACACCTACACAAATAAAGGACTATCAAGTTGTATTAAAACACAGCAGTGATAAAGAGTGTCACATTGTTCTGTCATGTTATATACAACATGTCATACATCACACTGTAATGTCATAACCTCATCAAACCAACTGTCATCTCCTTTAACTAACCTTTAACATAATAACTTCATTGACGTTATTAAAAGTGAAATATTTAATTATTTTATGTACAACTTCATTAATTAAAAGAGCAGTCAATAATTATGTTAACAAGCCACAGCTACATCTTAAACAGGATTGGACTAAGATCGCAACAATAATTTAAGGATATTATCTGCTTTCAAATTTGCAGGAAAAGAAATCTCACTTAAAGAACACTTCTATTTTAAGACCACCTATATATAAAGACTATAATTATATTATGGTACCTCAACACTTAGACCATTTTATTAAACTAAATATCCAAAACATGGTCTTTATAAAATCCCCATTTTACAGTATATAATTATAGTATACCTTCTACATTTGATATTGTGCACTCAGCATACAGCAGGCTTAGAAATTCAATTTCCTTAGTGAGAAATTCTAAACAAACTCTTCTTCTGAGGAAATTTATTATTTGATAACAATGGCAGACCTTAACTTACAACATACAATATACCTGACAATAAACAACATGTAGTATTTAATGAGACATGTTTGTTAAACGAACCCTGGAAAACCACAAGACACAAACAAGAATTGTAACAAAGCAAATACCGCTACTTCATTCCATACCCAATTTATAATGTAAAACATCAAATTTCTAAAAGGTTTAATGATTCAGCATACCAAATTGTAAAGTATGTTGATAATCTTCCTATTACATAATGGCAGGGTCTTTCAATTTGAGTGACCCTGTTAATTTTAAACTACTATAAAAAATGGGAAATGATAAATATGTGAACAACCCATCTTTGTTCTCCTGAAATGATGCAATTAATATCAAATCAAGAAAAGTAACAAGAAATTATCTATTTGAAATAAGAAAGCATTTATTTGTTGACCCCCAACTGTTACCATTCATAGATGTGTTGAGTAGCAAATTTTGTAGACAAATGGAAAAACTTGGATGATTGGTAGGACACATATAAATATACAGCACATTTTTTTGTTAAGGCCTAAAATAGATTAGGCCCTACATGTGCTGTAGTTTATCAGTTTCAAAACAGATATTTAACTTTCTAAATAAATTATCAGTACATCAAACTCCCGTTATCAAAGTACTGGTAAAGAACGATAACTCATTGATCATTGTTACGTAATATGCTAGTACAAAAAACGATCAAAACCAACCGTACAAATTGTTGAATTAGATATAACATGTTGTTTATTTTATAACTTTGCATATGGTAGCAGCTGTTTTCTGCATAAAACACATGTGACATGATGGAGTCAGATGGACTGTTAAATGCAATTTTTAAATGCAAACAAAAATATTAACAGATATCTTATACTTGACATTAAATTATACACAATCTGTAAGTTCTAAGCATCTTAAATCATTATTTTCCAATTACAATACAGATATTTTTTAAGAATACATGTACTTTTATAATTTCCAAGTTTATGTCAAGTGCAAAAGGTTGGTTGGTATCTGTGTTTTGAATAAAAATACCTGACATTTTACCAGCCAAGTAACATATTTAAATATATCATATAATAGAAATTAAACAATTTCTGAAACAGGAAAATAACTCTGTGGTTGACTGTCTTTAATAGGATAAAAAATTTGATAATGAATGAGAACTATTTCTATTTTTTACAGCAAACATTTCACACATCAAACTGCAACCCAGAAAACAACATAAAATAACAAAAACCTTAGAATGCATATAATGAAAGTATAATTAATACTTAATTATGTTGCTTTTTGCATCTTTAGACATGGACCTTGTTAAATTTGGGAAATAGAAGAAGCAATCCAATGCATGACGTCATAATATGTTCATTGCAGATCTATGTATTTTATATTCGCGTTAAACGGGAAGAGCCATACCTGACTTTTACTAAGTTTAAGTTTTTAGAACTTGTGGCTCGATCTATGTATAAATATTATTTGAAAGTTACAAGCAATAAAATATGTTTAAACTATAATATGTTCATAGAATGTTTTATATGGTATGAATTATTTCATTGGTAAAACTATGAGGCCAAATTTGTTTATAATTTTTACAAAAGCAATGCTAATTGAATAGCTTATAGCCTTAAGATTCTTTAATGAATTACAGTAACACAATTATAATCAATTGAATTTTATTCCTCACATTTCATAATTCTCTATAGATGTAATGCGCCTGCCTTACAGATACATACATAACCAAGATAGTCAGATTGAGAAATCTAAAAAAAATTGTGAAATGGCAGATTTTGCAAAAACATACATTTATTATAATTTACACAATTAAATCATGAATCAAAAATGCTTTGTAAATTTCAGACAGTACTGAAGTACTAGACATTTAAGATTAAGTGAAAGTGCACTAAATGTCACTTTTATGAAAGAAGATATATAACAATGAAGCTAACAATACAGATAAATAAGTTGGTTAAGTTTTAATCCTCTTTCTATGATCCTTTTATACAAATAAACCATAGCTTATCCTAGCTAAATTACGTCACAAATACCTCACAATGAATGAATTCTGGAATTTAGACCAAATGTAAGAGGTTTAGAACATTTTTCGAGTAGCCAGGTTAAAGACATACACAGGTATAAACCTGAAATAATTGGCATTTACTACTGTTTCCCCGTACTATTACAAATTTACATCAAACTTTTCATAAAATTCATTATATTAAAAATAACAAGCTCAATTAAACATTTCTACCTTCATGTTTCAGCCATTTTGTTGACTGGGCTGATAATGAATGAAATACCAGCAAGAAAGTCATGTTCAGATAATTAGATAAAAAACTATCATATCTATACCATAATAAAAATTATAGCATTGCAGGTGTCTTGATATAAACATTTTAATATGATAATAACTGCAATTAATTGAAAACAAGAATTATAAAAAGGGAAAGTTTTTACCTTTAGAATTGCTATTTTCTATTTTAAGAGTCATTTTTATGTAAAATAAAACTACACATCTCATTCATATTGTCACCTCAGGCAAAGCATGAAGTGGTTAAATATAAAATAGAAAAAGTTTGAAAGACATTATCAGACAAGAATATCATTTTCAAATTCATTGAAAAGAATTCTGTACTTAGTATATAATGAAAACAGGTTTCTGCTAGATAAATTGTACTGACACCCACCAAAAATGATTAATTGATAAAGCTAGGGTATTCAAGAAATTTTATTTGAGTGACCCTGGTTGATCAATACTTGAGGAAAATAATAAGTGAACTCATGATCTGCTGGGTAAACAAGAGAGTTTCATTTGAAAGCAGTATCATACATATTATAGATACATTGTATTAAGAGGTTAGAAAAAGTAGATTGTTACAAGGTAGTCCAACTAATTACAGTGTTTGTGAAGGCGAGACACTTTTTAGATATGGACCCGTCCCGCACAGTCTGAGAGGATGGCCTTGCCGAATTTGTTCATGAAATCGGCCAACCAAAAGCCTAATAAGTTAGGCTATACTGTATATTTATATTAGCCAACATGACATTTCTTAACATGTCACTTGAGAGTCAACTTTAATAGGCTTTGCTGTTTTTTTCCTTTTGTAATAATTTATTATACCAACCAAATAGCCAGTAAGTTTCATTTATAAATTAGATGTAATACAGTCAGAGAAGAAAGCTGCATATAAACAAACTTTAGATAATGAAAGCTGTGGCAATGTCTTAAAATTCAAAACATGCAAGTACCTGTATCATTTGTGCATTATAATTCAATGTAATATTATTGCTAACTTACTTATTTACATGGTGTTATAATTTTTTAAAAAAGGACAATATATTCATGTGTTTCAGTAATATAATCAATAAAACACCCTTACAATAATTATTTCTATCATTTGCAAGAAAACTATATCAATCAATGCTGATTTTACTTTTAAGTTTTGTGCAATAAGTCAGTCAACTATTAATTAATTATATGCAATTTAAATAAACCGTTCAAAATTAACAGTGGACAAATTGAAATAAAAGCATGACAGATTTTGGAATTTTCGAAGTCAACGGTCGGTCACAGAAAAATGGCACATTCTTTATTATGGGTAGTTATCGCATGGGACAGTCCAAGAACAGGTGTTAGAATATCTTACCTTTTATTAACAGCGACCAGGTGAAACAATGTTTAGACTAATTGTTTCAACAAATTAATCCAAGAACTATGTATGACATGCACAAAAGCGTTCAAAGTAACCGCAGTAATGATTTTATTCCTCGAAAACAATCACACCAACCGTGCCAGTATAAATTGGTCAGGTGTAAACAGTCAATGACAGCAGTTCGGACGATTTGATTGGCTGTCGCTGCACATTGATCACGTGATTTGTTTTGTGTATTCCAAACCGAAAGTACAAAATTAAACCGCGGGAAAATTCGTAATTGGCAGCCACACCCAATAATTCAATGTTTTCTTTGGGTATACAAAACGTTAGTAAGATTCTAAGTTCTACAACGTCAGACAACGGGAGCTCTTACTAAAGACAGATTTAAGCGACACACGATTTCTTATGTGATAAACTAAAGCCCATATAATCAACAAAGGGGAGAAACTCTTTTATTTGAATATGTTTATGAGGTAACAGTTGTTTCCCTTGACTACCGGTATACCTGACTTTGAAAAGCATTTAAAATCGAAATCTTAATCTAATAAATACAAATATTTCCTTTTCGGTTTGTTTAATCCTCAATAGATTATATAATAATAAACACTCGTAAAACGCCATTAACCATCTTGAGGTAATTGTAGCTTACGCTTGGTAGTCAGAATGAAATTTGGACTCAACGAGAATTAAACCGTCCTGACAAACGTATGCAAAAAATATTATCGAACTTAAAAATGAGGTGTATAAATATATGTGTAATTCAGAAGAGCACTGCCATAATCACCCTAACCCGCATTCGCGATTAAGTAACTGGTTCATCGAAGAAGAAAATGAACTAACGTCTGAAGATGTAATTTTTCATCACCATCATCTTTGATAATGACAAGCAGTCCATATGGACTATAACGGCTATACGTGGGGTGTTAGTAAAGTGATAGATTGTCAAGCCTCCCAAGCTACTCAATCCACCCTTGAGGACATTGACAATGTGATAAAAAAGTGCAAACCCTTCTTTAGTTGTTATAGCCTATTAAGTGAACAACCTACTATATGTACATGGTGAAGAAACAATTAAGAGTGTTAGTGTTGTTAAAAGATAAAGCATCTGTATCGTGTATGGGTTGTGATGCAACATAGCCACTCCTGACTAAAACGCTGGGTTTGCATCAGAATTGACTAAGTATACCGACAGTGAGTTCCATAAGACTATTGTCCTGGGAAAGAAAGAGTATTTTATGTAGTCTGTTGTTGAGTGTGGGATCTTATATGCCAGATGGTGGTGATGTCGGGATGGTCTTGCTAATGTTTCCATATACTGTGATGATATAATGTCAACTAGCCCATAGTGTATCTAAGACGAATGTTTTGTCTTCTATGTTCTAAGGACTCCCATTGTAATTGATCTAGTATTTTTGTTACTGCACCTAGTGACTTTGAATAATTATTGGTAACAAATCGGGCAGCCCTTTTTGGACATTTTCTGATTTTTGGATATCATTTTGTTGATAGGGGTTCCAGCTAGACGGATGCACAGTATTCTAAAGAAGGTCTTACTAAGTTACTTATAGAGACTTGTAGGTTGTTGATTTGGTTTCAGGTTTAGCAGAATGTAAGTTTCGTTTTAAGAAACCAAAATTTTGGCTGGCTTTAAATTTATTTGTTATTTTATTTAGATGTATTTAGGTGTCCAAGTAAGATCAGATGAAAGTTCGACACCAAGGTAAGTTGCCTGATTTAGAAATTAATGTGCATGATATGACATTTGTCCACGTTGAATTAAGGACATCTTCCATTTCTTCTCCCACTCATCCAGTCTGTTCAAATTCGCCTGTAAGGTATGTGTGTCCGTTGCTGAGCATATATTTCACGATATATGATACAATCATCAGCAAAGAGCCTCACCTTTGAAACAACACGGGCGGGTAGATCATTAATGTCGAGAAGAAATAGAAGAGGTCCTAAACTGAACCCTGTGGAACACCAGAATCAACAGTGGTTTCTGATGAGATTGCACCATCACCCGCTACCTTCTGGGTTCTGTAACGTACTGAGGAAGGCCCGTATCCAGTGATGAGTATTACCTCTGATGCCATAATGTTTTAATTTATGAAGTCGTCTTCTATGATCTATAACGTCAAAAGCCTTGCTAAAATCCATAATAGCAACACCAACCTGGCTTTCCCTTACAGACTTGAACTAATCATGAATGAAACGCACAAGTTGGGTCTCACATGATCTACCAGCACGAAAGCCATGCTGATTGTCGACTAGAATGTCATTTGCAACTAAATCATCAATGGTGTTACTGACCCCAATGAGTTCAAGTATTTTGCATGCAATACAGGTCAAAGACACAGGTTGAATTTCTCCCCCTTTTTAAAGACTGGGGTGACATTTGCATGATTCCAATCAGATGGTACAAGACCGGATAGCAGTGATTTATTATACATGTATATAGGAGTGAGAATGGGTACTACTTCTTCTGCATATTCTTTAAGCATTATTGGTTTTATGGCATCAGGGCCAGTGGCTTTATGAGGATTCAGGTTCCTAAGTAACTTAGCAACGCCCTCTTCAGAAACAGTAATATCTTTCATCTCGGGATGGGGGCTTTTGACAAGGTCAGGAAGATCAGAATCAGTCTCATCTGGTTTTGTGAATACGGTAAAAAACTGACGACTTAAAATGTTTGCTTTGTCACGAGAATCTGATTTTAATACTCCAATTTAATTTCTCTAAGTGGTGACACACACCACATGAGTCATTTTTAGACTTTTTATGAATCCCCAGAATTTACTTGTAGTACGTATTCAATGTTTGTGTTCCGATGGATCACAAACAATATTGTTTATATATACTTCCAGTATGCTTTTCTAGTTTTGTTTTGTATCATTGTAATTTCCTAAGTTTATCATAATACAATTAGGGGAGACCGGGGCAGAGTTACATTTTTCGAACTTTTTCAGCATATGTGACAACATTAACTCGCATAGAGCTCTGTTACATATGTTTTCAGAAAATACACACAATTTTGATCATCCATGTGTCTTTTATGAAACAATGCAACCATACCACAAACATTTATAAGCAGTCCAAAATGACAGGTAAATGTAACACATTACCCCGAGGTTTGGGGTAAAGTGTTGCATGTACAGTCCCTGGGGCAATATGTTACATATCAATTCAAAATGCAAGTTCAATAAATGATCTTAAAGCTGGATGAAATGTATGTAGTTACGTATGTATTTACGTCTAACGTTAGCCCATCTCGATAAAATTTTCATATTACTTTACATGAGGGAAAATGAATATGGCGCTTACAGAAACACATGTAACAAGCTCGCAGACCTCATATGAAGGCCAATTAGGCACACTTTGTTTCACACCTTTTGTAGTTACTATACACTTCTTGATTTTTATACAGTGGTTAATCCTGTTTCGTCCAAGTTCAATGTGTCACTAGCTTGAAACATTTCTCGGTCCATAACCGTTAACAGCTTGTCGAAGAACATGTTGACATTTGCCCTACTAGAACCAATGGGATTCGGCACATAAAATTTGACCAAAAAATCACCTTACACTATATATATAACGTATTCGGCACATAAAGTAAATATATAGTGTAAGGTGATATTTTGTCAAAATTTATGTGCCGAATCCCTTTGACTAGAACTAGTAGCTCGTGATATGCTTGAAGCTTCCGACGGCTTCGAAGCTTCTCTTCATAAAACAGAGAACCAATTGGATTCAGAGTCCAAGAACCAGGCATTTCTACAGCAAATGCTTCTGCACATTCGTACGCCATGACACGGACTTCATTGGGACTTTTAAAGCCAAAATACAAATTGCTTGCTGTTTTTAAATACGTTTTCAATATGTTCTCCTGTCTGGCTGCAAAGACCATAGGCACTCGATTCCGTGATTTTTATACGTTTACAGACGTTCTTTTGCAATTTCACCCATCAAACAATGCAAATCTGTGGAAAGAAAAATCTTCAATTTTTCCCTTATTGTGTGTATAAAATACACCAAGGTAGTGAACTCGCCATCTTTTCGTTTGACGGAAGTGACGAAAATAAGCGTGGGTCCCGGCTTTCCTTCTAATCTGCACGTGCTTTCCGGGAACATTGCTTTCGTTGTAGTGTGTCCCAACTTTAAACGTTTGACAGCTTTTAAATAAAATGGCAAACAACCAAACTGCACAAAAAGCCAAGCCAAGTTTTGGCAAGCAATACATTGTATTTCACGATTCTTAGCGATGAACCGAAGACAATATGCAATATCTGCGACCTTGAGTTGATTAGATATAGCAGAACAAAGTTACATGTGTCCGACTCAAAGCCTTCCTATATGTCTGTGTGCCACCACCTGTGTCCGTAAAGTCAGAATCTGACGTTACTGGAAATGTTCAGGAACCTAGTTCCGAACCTTCCCTGCCTCCCCATGCTCCAAAATTTACCAACCTTTACTAATGAGAAATTGGGTTAAATAACGGTAAATATACTTGTACGTGTGGTCATTTTACTTGCAGTATTAAAACTGCTAGTTACATAAATACTGATGAAGTGAGTTAACAATAATAAAAGAATGAAAACATATCGGTGTTAATATTTTGACCATTAGAACGATACTTCAAACTCTTCGGAGCAGCTAAACACGGGATTTGTATTCGTTGGTAAGTTAAATTTTATATGGAAATCGGCCATATTGTCGTAAAATAGTGCCCAGTAAGGTAGACAAAAAATCATAAATACGTCTGATCAATGTATGATTTGTTTGATAAAAAATCAAAACGAGTTTAATATGGAGTGTTCTATTTCAAGGGTACCCGGGTAGTAATTTTATACCCGGGTAGTAGCATTACTTGACCCGATACCCGGGTACTCGAGTACTAGTCCCAGCTCTACCCTCATGTACGCCTTTTCGTTCTTTCCTATAGACTTAATCTATATCCAGGTGGAAAAACTTAAAACATTTTTATATGGGACTTCAGTCAAAATCAGTTCCAAGCACGATATCGAAACATGTTTTCGAATGAATAAGGTCAAATAGAATTGTCAGTGCATGCATGCCTCGATCGAGGTTATAAAACTTGAGAACATTCTCTGAGCTCAAATCTCTATTCCATTCTCAAAGTACATTGTATTACGAGTGAAATGATATAAAGCTTATTGGTTTTAATACATATTCAAATAAATTATATGCTGTCATGTTTATCATTATTTCCTGGTCGTAATTAACTTAGAGACACTAACAAGCAAGATATGAGATCAAGTTGAGCTCGGGGACCGATTGTAAGTTTTATAACCTCGGGAACAGAAGATCTAGGTGATGTACACTTACAAGTACAATGTATATGAGCGAATCGATCGATCCGGTCATTTTCAACCAACAATGAATTAATCGTAATCATATATAATATCAGCATATACATATTTGCTAATCTTAACAGTGACTCGTAGACATGTATTTGGCATACAAATTGTTTGTTTCTGGGTACCCGACGCAAGGACTGATATACATAAATATGTATACACATGTATTTTTATGCATAAGTCCTTGCCTAACGTGCCTTAAGTATTTTAATTCCCTGGGACTCAGATTAGCCTTTTATTAATCTCGAGAAGGCACATCTCTATTCTGCCTCACATGTTTTACCTATTCGCACACTTTCGAGAATATGTGTACTTCTGATAATCCATACCTACCTACCCTATCATCATATGTAACCAAAAACATACACTTAACGCCTTATAATTGAAGTATTCATATATTGTAGAATCACTACATGTAGGCCTACAATTAATGTACATACATATGTATTTAACGAAAGACACATTGGAAATGCGTACGATATCATATACAATAACAATGTACTTACCGGTATATATACAATCAAAGCTTTGTTAACGACCACCTCCAAATATAGGTCATTCTGTGAATAAAATTGATTATTTAGAAAAAATGACACCAAAAGGCCACCTGTCAGTAAAGGCCTTATATTGGGTCTATCCCGAGACATTCCCGAGAGTGGCATTTGTCAAGGTGTGACTGTACAGAAATACATGTACCGGTAGATCAACTCGTACATTCGGACAACAGAATACGCTATTTTTGCGTAGAGAGGTTATCCAAGCCAGTGTGCTGCACTGTACGATTGCTAGCCAAATCAACCTCTTTTCCGTTTCATACTGCAAATTCGTAAGAGTTTTTACAATAATGAATGTTTAACCAATCAGCATAACTACTTCACTAGAAAACAAATTTCATTGGTTGGATATGTCTATATATATCGAAGTTCACCGATTAGCGTTCTCACTCTGTCACTAGAAATTGGCGCGTAAGTACGCCGAGGAATTTTCTTTGTGTAAATATAAAAAACTGGATTTATATGTAATGTCATGTTATAAAACCAACTGATCATAGTTATAACAGTTGATTTTAGAATATATGTAATGAAAAAATACGTGTTAAATGCTTTTTGATATGTGTTATGAAATTCTCTTTTAGCGAATTGTTATGTAAGTTGAATAGTATTCGGATGTATACGCTCATGCAAATAGATGCAATATTGAACGCGTAAATTGTATCAAGTTTAGTTTTTAATTGATAAATGAAGTATTTAATAAATATTTTCACCATTAAGATTTTCATTTAAGTTTCACGAGCTGTACAAACATCAAAGTTTGTTTATAAATACATTTTGTTGTGAAATCAATCTAAAAAAGGTGAATCACAAAATGGCCCTTTGACACTTTCACTATCCATTAAAAAAGGAGGTGTTGTTCAATAGTTACTGAAAGTATGTAACTGATAAGAGTTTTTATCAATATCTTATGATTAAATGCTTCAGTAAAATAATACTTGATGATAACAATTGTCTAAACAATATTTCTTTCATGAACTTAATTTCAGTGTCCAAAATAATATTATCCTAATACATTTTGTAACACATGTATCTAAGTTGATTTAAACTACTACTGTATACGTCTTAATATTTGCGCCCGCTTTATTTTGGCGATATTGGCGGTCAGCATCGAAACCGCCAAATCTAGACCGCGCCAATATAAAACCACGCCAATAATGAACACCGCCAATTGTTTTGTTAATGCATTACGTTTATTGCCTTAGGGTAAATTTCTCTTAATTGAAACAAGGTAAAATCTAAACGATTCAAACAATACAGCTTATTTGTCACACCATACAAAACTTACATCGTCGGCACATATAGAAAGGCTTAATTAAACCCGATATAATAACAATATGTGTCAATTTCAGATAAATTATCGAAACAAATAATCACTTTTAGCCATTACGTTAACTCCTGTTCGTACCCAAGTAATTACCAACACTTTGGTTCTCATGTAACTTATTCTGGCTGTTTATACATTTCACTTGATACGATATTAGCTAGGAAGATATTTAGTAAAATAGTCTAATTATTCCCCCTGAAAATGGTGGAAACTTATTTTCTTAAGTGTTTTAGTTTTGGCGCTTAAGAAGACAGGACATGGTTTTATTTTGATGGTTGGGTATGAAACCGCCAAATATAGAACCCGCCAATTCATGAACATCTGAAAAACGCCAAATTTTGCACCCAAAGAATTAAAGACATATACAGTATGTCTACTATTATGTATTTTCAGTAATTATTGAACAAAGCCATTTTATAGGATGCATAGCCAGTCAGGTGGCCATTTTGACAAATTTTGTGCTCATTTGATTCACCTTAATACATGGTGAATAATTAAAAAAAATAATGCTTCAAAAAATGGGGGTTAAATGTCTTGGAAGCAAAACGTCTTGTGTTTTTTCATCATGCTTAGTACGTTTTCTTACAGTTGACATACTAGAATCATTCATCATGTCTGGAGACGGTTACAGGCTTCAAGATGACATCACTGTTGATGATCCAGAAATGAACACTCTTATACAGGAAGAAAAAGAAAGACAGAGAAAAGGCCTGGAAATGATTGCATCTGAAAATTTTGCCAGCAAATCTGTGCTTCAAGCTCTCGGATCATGTCTGAACAACAAATATTCAGAAGGGCAGCCAGGGCAAAGGTAAAAGTATTAAGAATGATTTGCATAATTTTCTTTCAATAATAATGATAGGATGGATGGAAATGATGTATGAGGAGGGAAATAAAAAGGAAATTGTATTAATGTAATAGTTAATGACTGGTGCACTGTACTAGACTTCCAGGGCACGAAAAAATCCACTCGTTCGCTGGTATTGACGAGTGAATTCATGGTCCGGACGAGTGGAAAATCGGCTACGGTCGTCCGACGGGACGAGTAGCTTTCATTCTTGTTTGACAGACGGAAAAATAAGCCTCGACACCGGTTTGGAGTAAATGCCGATCGCCCAACTTAGTTAGCCTTTGAGAAATGAATGGAGGTTACATATACTCGATTTGCTTAGATAAATGCCAGACCGGGCCGTTTTACAGGTATCACGTACGGCCCGGTCTGGCATTTATCTAGATTGTTCTATCATTATCAGTATGTTTTCGTCACTTGAAGTCCATTCTTACCTGATTTAATTTAATTTTTTACTTTAATGTAAGCTTTAAGTATGCACTTTACTATGACACTGTTACTGTCAATAATAAAGTTGTTTATTGGCATCCTTGATCGAAGATCTCGTTGTATTTTGTAAAATAGTAATGTCATGATGGCATCCAATGTTCCAGAAATGTACATTAGGTTGTATATTTGGCTGTGTAAATTATCAAAAAAGGCTCAGTAAGTGCTTTTTTTAGTTTGGTTCTAGTGGTAGGACGAGTGACATCAATGGCAGGACTAGTGGATTTTATGTCCTGTAGGACGAGTGACCCTCAAAATTTTTTTCGTGTCCCGACTCCTGTCCACTGTAATCATAAGCATAAGCCTACTTTCTCACATAAAGAGACATGGTCGATAACAGGGCTCGAACCCACTGCCCTTTATCAATGAGAGGTTACAGTGATTTGAGGTGAGCAGTCTTAACCACTCGACTACATGTATGGAGGAGGTCATAAAATAATGAGTGTTTTGTTAATTTTGTGTTTCAGATACTATGGTGGTAATGAAGTAATTGACAAGATTGAAAATTTGTGTAAGAAACGTGCTCTAGAAGCTTTCAATCTGAGTCCTGATGAATGGGGAGTTAATGTTCAGCCACACTCTGGGTCACCAGCCAATTTTGCTGTGTACACTGCCTTGATAGGTCCCCATGGTCGTATTATGGGTCTGCATCTTCCAGAGGGTGGTCATCTCAGCCATGGATTCATGACTCCAACAAAGAAAATATCTGCGACATCACTCTTCTTTGAATCTTTCCCATATAAACTGGATCCTGTAACAGGAACTATTGACTATGATAAACTTGCTGAAAATGCCAAACTCTTCCTGCCACAAATTATTGTTGCAGGTAAAATGCTGATTGTTTATACTTTATTAAGAATATTGATGTCGAAGTGTTATGTGAATCATTATTTTTAATATCATTGAATGGCAGAATCATTTGGTTTATCTATCCACGTTTTTATTTTTAAAAAACTTGATTCACTTTACCCATGGACATGGTTGAACATACAAATAAAATAATTTGCTGTTTCTCTTCACACCAAGTGGTTAATTTTGTGCAGCCAATTATACTTAAGCCATTACTGTTGATCTTACAACTGATTATTAGGTTGAAAAAAAATACTTCCAGTTCCTGGTAACTACATGTATACTTATTTTGTACTTTTGCAGGTATTAGTTGTTACTCTCGTCACCTTGACTACAAAAGATTCCGTGAGATTGCAAATGAAAATGGAGCGTACTTATTGGCTGATATGGCGCATGTAAGTGGATTGGTTTCTGCTGGTGTTGCTCCCAGTCCATTTGAGTTTTGTGATGTTGTTACAACAACGACCCATAAAACACTTCGGGGTCCAAGATCTGGGATGATCTTCTTTAGAAAAGGTAATGTTCTGTCTGGTCGATCTGATCATGAAGCAGTCTTTTTTGTCAAAATTTCTTTTTATATGCCCAAATGGACATGTTATGACGCCGGTGTCCGTCTGTCTGTCCGTCAGTTAGCAATTTTGTGTTCGCTATGTATCTCTTTAAGCCTGCAAAGGATTTTGAAGAAACTTGACTCAAATGTTCACCCCATTGAGACAACGTGTAGAGTGCATGTTTTGGAAGGCTCAAGGTCACACTTAGGGGTCAAATTTGGCTGATTTCGTGTCCGCTCTGTATTTCTTTAAGCCTGTATTCATGCTCATGAAATTCCATGGTTAAATGAAAAAAAACGCATATTCATGCACGAAAAGTAACCCAAAATAATGTTTTACAGTATCAAATATACCTTCAGGCGTATATTGCGCTGCCTTGCAGTGCCTCTGTCTAGTTGGTGATATATTATAACATGCTTAAGTCATTGATAATTGCTCTTGGCATTTATATTAACATTTTATTTGTATTTAAAGCTCATGCTTGCAAATTGTAGAAGACAGTGCTTATTTCTTTCAGGTGTAAGGAAAGTAAACAAAGATGGCTCAAAGCAGATGTATGATATAGAGAAGAAGATAAATGAAGCTGTATTTCCAGGTCTTCAAGGTGGACCTCATAACCATCAAATAGCTGCTGTTGCTGTGGCATTAAAACAAGCAAATACTCCAGAATTCAAAGCATACCAAAGACAGGTTGTTGCAAATGCGAGGGTTCTTGCAAAAGAGTTCATTGCTAAGAATTATACTTTAGTCTCAGGTATGAAATTTTATTTTTAATTAACTGTGTTTCATGTAACATTCCAATAATTTAGAAGGCGATGTTAGGCATTTTGTTTATAAGAATATTAGATACATTAATTTTGTTAACCAAATGACGTATGAGTTTTGACATACTAGTAGTCAAGATATCTTTAATGTTATTGCTGTGTTCTCCAGAAGATTCAGACTGTCAGGCTATATTTAAATTGTAGCAGGTATTATTCACTGATTTTTTTTGTGTGTGTAATTTTATGTTCTCATTGACAAAAAGTTGCTGGAGCTAGAATTTCGAGTTTTGCTGACCGCTGTGTCTTCGAGAGAACACTTACTGATCTAATTTTCATTATATACTGGTTTGCCTTTTGCTGCAGTTAATCTGTTGGTGAAAGAATAAGAATTTTCTTTTTGCAATGATATAGTTGTCTGTGTAGGAACATAATTCTTGATGTCTTTTATAAACATCCTAAAATTCACCGGTTCTTATCATCTGTAATGTATTAAACTTTCTTCATCTTGTTAAGTAGTATACTCAAGAGCTCTTTTAATGTATTTGCAGGCGGTACTGACAATCATTTGATCTGGGTGGATTTAAGACCTATGAAAGTGGATGCAAGCAGAACAGAAACTGTGTTGGAGCAAATGGGTATTGCATTAAACAAAAACACATGCCCCGGTGACAAGAGTGCCCTCAGACCTGGGGGACTTCGTATTGGAACCCCAGCATTAACATCTAGAAACATGAAAGAAGAAGAATTTGCTAAAGTTGCTGATATGCTTGACAGAGGTATGTTAGTGCATGCTTAGATTTCCTAGTTTGCTTCAATATCTTACTTGCATACGAAAGGGTCATGTGTTCTATTCTTATGGGATTCTTGGGGACGTTTTCAGTGTCCCCATCCCAACTACTAAGCCAAGTGCTGTATCTAGAAAATCACAGGAAATAGGGTGCTTTACACCGGGCACGATAAAAATCACAGGAAAAAGGGTGAGGTATATAACAGTGCTTTACACCGGGCACGATAAAAATCACAGGAAAAAGGGTGAGGTATATAACAGTGCTTTACACCGGGCACGATAAAAATCACAGGAAAAAGGGTGAGGTATATAACAGTGCTTTACACCGGGCACGATAAAAATCACAGGAAAAAGGGAGAGGTATATAACAGTGCTTTACACCGGGCACCATTAAAATACAGGAAGAACTTGATGATTGATATTGAAAACACCATAATATTTATTCCAATTATTTTGGTACTAAAGCTAATATTATGATCAAGGTTAATTGTACTTTAATTTAACTATGCTATCCATTTGGGTGGTGTTTGATCATCTGATGAAGCAGTTGAAGTTTTTAATTCAGTTGAACTAATATGAATTGAACTGTATGTCACAAAGTGCATTCTCATTGTCTTTGAATTGAGAGTAACTTCATTCAAACTTGTTGTTCAATCTTTCACCTGATCTGGCTTAGTTTCCTCAGAAACATGGTTAATTGCATGTAACAAGGTTTTATTTTGTGTTTGTAGGCATTCAATTCACCAAGGAAATTCTGGCCGATTGTGGACCAACTTTGAAGGAGTTTAGAGCCAAGTTGGCCGAGGATGAGGGTGTGAAAGCTAAAATGGCAAGTCTTAAAAAAGAGGTTGAGGACTTTGCTGTTCAATATCCTCTGCCTGGATTTGATAATTGGTGAAAAACTGGAGCTAGAGTAAAATACATTTGACATTTCACACTGCCTAGCCTTCACAGTATTTTAGATTCTCTGCGGGTTATTGTGTTGCTTGTATATGGGTTTTTTAAATTGTGATGAAATTATTGTTTCTCAAAATGAAGTTTTATCACCTGGGTTGATAAGTCTTAATTGGAAGTGCAAATGTATTGTAATTTCAGTATTTTGTTGTTGAACATGCTTTAACTTCTGCAGTTATTTTAGCATTTATCAGACATTAATCTACAAAATTGTGTTCATCAATTAATTATAATTCTACAGGTTAATTATTAATAATTAACTGTCATTCTCTTGTTCACTGAAAATTGATTTTGAAGTATGCATATAATATTTATCAAATGGTGATTACTGAATTGTGTCTGCCTGGTGAAAAATTGCCCTTGAAATGTCCAAATGTTTGTCAATACCAAAGAATAATGTAGTTGGTATTTAAATGTCAGTTGAGATTATATGATTAAGTTAAATATGTCATAATTTTTTCCCCTTGTAAGGTTATTTGGTGCCATAGGCATTTTTGTTTAAACATTTAATGTTACTGTATTTTGTGTTGCTTAAAGTTTCATGTTTGGGATTGAAATCCTGTCTTTGTTCATGTTACCCTTCGTGTGTTAATACTTTTAACCATTTGCTTGTTAATTGGTATTCCTGTTCTTCAATGAAATCATGTGTGCTATTATTTATGATGAAAATCAATAAAAAAATATATATTTTCAAGTCTAGATTATATCTCTTACAGGAGCTCAAACTTTTACCTTGTGAATGCACTAGGGGCCACAGTTAACTGTATCATGAATAGATTATAAAAATATGGAAAAAAAAAAATATTTATTACTATATTAATATAATTTTTTTTCATTTTTTTTTTTCATATTTTATAATCTATTCATGATACAGTTACCTGTGCTAGGGGCCACATTTTTAGTTCAGGTTTCACAAAACTTGAGTCAGAATATTAATTTCAACAAAATCTCAGACAAGTTCGATAATGGGTCACACACTAGGTCACCAGGGCAAATTAAGGGAAAACCTTGTGAACACTCTAGAAATCACTGTTTTGATTGGATGTTCATGAAACTTTGTCAGAATGTTTATTTCAAATATATGTAGGTCAAGTTCGATAATGGGTCATCAGAGGTCAAAAACTAGATCACCAGGACAAATTGCTGGAAAACCTTGTGAACACTAGATGTCACTGTTTTGATTGGATCTTCATGAAACCTTGTAAGAATGTTTGACCTTATATCTTGGACAAATTTGAACATGTGTCATCTGAGGTCATTAACTAGATCACTAGGTCAACTTATGAAAAACTGTCAACACTAGATTTCAGTTATATTTACAATGGAGTTCGAACATTTGTCATCTGGGTTCAAAAACTAGGTCAAATCTTAGGAAAACTGTAAACATTGTAGATGTCAGATTTGATTGGATCTCCATGAAACCTGAGAATGTTCGTTTTAATATGTAGAAGTTTGAACATGGATCATCTGGGGTCAAATCACAGGAAAACTTCAAATCAGCTGACCTCATGAGACAGGCTCATTGAGTAAACAATAACTGTCATGTAAGCGATATAGGGTCATCTTGACCCTCTTGTGTAAAATCCCTGACATTTCACAACCAAGGTGATCTTTACACTACACATTACCACCCTTACCTAAGGATAACATACATTAAAGATGAGTATTATGCACAATCATTCTGTTTAACATCTGTAACTTTGTAACAAACAAGAGTGCCATGATGGCCACCAGATAAAAAAGACACTTAGAAAAAAATATTATGAGCCTTTGTAAAATTAAGTGACCCTGGGGCGGGGCTAATTTTCCCTTATGGCAATAATTTAAACAAACATGGTAGATGTCCACCAGACAATGCTACATACAAAATATGTAAGCTCTAGGCCTTGAGGTTTTGGACAAGAAGATTTTTTCCCCATTTTTTTTCTATTGGTTGCCATATGGCAACCAGAGTTTTTTATGAATTTTTTTTTTTATGAAAACATTTTAAGATATGGAAAAGTTATGGTCAATTTAATGTGCTCTGAATGATCTTCTTTAATACAAACAGAGTTAAATATGGAAACAATGTGGTTGAAGGCTTCTTGTTTGGTAAAAATGATAGGCCGCATAATTATGATCCTCGGGATTTTTAATCTGGCTCTATTATCACCCCTGAATACTATCTCAGAATGTTGAAACCTCCACAGATGGCATTTAAGATCAGTTCCAAATCCGATGGAAATAATTATGTCTTGTCCGTTCAAACAGAAAATTGGTGTGTTTCTATATATGTATTAAGTCTTAAGAAACATTGCATATATTGTATATTTTATTATTATAATTGTCTTTCAAAAACGAGTGCAAACATCACTGACATTCACTTATGCTACAAACATCAGACAGGAGTGTTTTAAACAAGACAAGATTTTCTCAATTGCAGTTGTAAGTAAATAATTTGGAGTGCAATATTGGTAATTTTCATTAAAACAAAACTGTGCACTTAACTTAAAATACATAAAAGTCATTAAGAAATAACTTCTTTGAAAGACTCTTGCTCTTTTTTTACACAAATTATAACATGATTAAAGTGTGATGATATAACAGAGGCCTACAAACAATGTACAGCTTCTAATTTTCAATGAAAAGAAAATGTAGCTTTGAATGAAATCAAAACCCAAACATCACAACTAGGAAGTAGCACACGTTTGATCCCTAAGCTCAGAGGCTAACTTTCGGTCAATATGCTAAAATTCATGTGGAAACGATGCATGAACATTGCTTGGTGAATGTCTACCAGTTATACCAATCTATCATATAAACAACCGCCAACATTTACACAATGGAAATAAAGAGTTTTTCAAGTTTATTCGACGGCTGTTTTTCCACCTACAGCTTCTAATGCCTTCACTAGTTCTTCAGATTCTTCTTTAGTTAAATCCTTCTTTACCACAACAGGGGTGCTTTCAACAAACTTCTTAGCCTGAAAAATAATTATTCCAATTAATCTTAAGTGAATTGTAAACACATACATATTGACATTAGTTTGTTGTTTGAGAAAGTATTAATATTCTAACTATGATTTTTGGAATGACAGTTCAGCTTTACACAGCCGTCACTTGGCGCTCATGAATTTTGATGCGGACCAAAGTACTATATTTTCTATATCCGTCATGTTCCAGTTCCATGTTGCAGTGCAAGTCTATATAATCACTTTATTAGCAGCCCTTTTATGAGCATGCAACCCCCCACATTTTTATTGGGATCCATGACAGCAAAAAATGAGTTAAAGACATTTGTTGAATGCAACCAGTGTTGACAACAAATTTTGGCCACACAGAGAATGCAAGCTAAGCATACACTCGGGGTCAATATGTCCTATATGCACAGCATATATCGTCCTAAACTACCTCAAGTCTTTTCATCTTTGACAGGTTGATAAGCACAATAGCAATGAATATAAGTGTAACAATATGAATATAGGAGAAGCATGTCTAATGAAATTAAGACCTAAATAAATATTTTGACTAAAGCTGATTATAATGGATAACATTTACAGTGATAAAAACAAACTGATATACAAAATAGTTGGTCTAACATAGATCATAACTTTTATATTAAATGTGGGTATAAAAACTTAAAAAATAATCAACATAAAATTCAGAGGCAGGATGAATGCTATTATGATCATTTAGACTTAAGCAGACCTTCAACTATTTGTATACTGGATAAATATATGATATCCATCTTTTAGATCAGTAATACTGTGGTAATAAACCAGATTCTTTTATCACCAATAACGACATAGGACTGAAGTAAACTGAATGTCAATTTAAATGACACCATTATTTCTCATTGCATAATAATGCAGCTATTCCGTCTCATAAGGAGAATAATGGGATCCATGTTCCTACCGGTAAATTGATTTTCAAATAGAATGTTAGGTAGCAATGATACTAAATTGTCAAGTAGAGGAAATATCTTGCCAAAGTCACCACGTCCATGATCAATGTATTTCAAATGATAGCTACCTGATGGGCTCAATTAATGAATTTATAACAAGAACTCATGTAGTGTCCTTACGTCCCTTACTGGCTGAACATGATAAAACTTGCAACCTTCAATATGTTAATTCAACTGCTGCATGTTTATTCAATGTACAGTCAAACCTGTGTACAAAGGCTATCTTTGAAAAAGGTGTAATGTGACCTTTATTGACAGGTAGCCTTTAGTAAGAGGTCATTTTATTTTAAATAATCAATGGTAGTTTTTGATAGAAAGGCCTCTATTCAGAGGGTGGCCTTACACAGGTTTGACTGTATGTAAAATACTTATCATATAACAGGCTGATGAACATAACAATTTATGTCCCAAGTAAACATAGCTATCAGCATTAGGTAACTGTCAATGAACCTGAACAGATTTATATTTAATTCAGTCAGTCCGAACAATATCATGTGTACAAGAAAGTAGAGTATTGTTTACGTATATAAAGAAGGGGCAACTAAAGTGCATCTTATCATAGACTAACTATAGTTCAATTTTTAGGTCAGCAATGTTATTGTATACATGGAAGATCCCATTTGTAAATGTTTAGGTAACACGACAACTATTGTCATATGTTATAGAGCAATCTACAGGTGCGTAGCTAGCCCTCCATGGATGTGGATTCAGGATTAAGCTAGGGGGGTCCAAAATTTTGAAAATAATGGTGCAATCTGGTGCATTCTAGGCGATTTCAGGGTCATTAATGTAGTTCTCAAGAAGTCAGTTTTGGTACCATAAATCAGCGAATAAACGCTATTGTCAGGACAGATTTTCCTGAATATATATTTTTTTTGTCAGAATCATGTGGATTCAGCCGCGTACTCGCATATAGGCAGCTACGCGCCTGATCTATGAAACATTATGTCACTGTCATCTGTGGCGCAGTTGGTAAAGCATAAGGTTTGTTAATCTAGAGGACCGCATCGCATGTTGGATATCATTTTTTTTATTTTTAACTTCTTTTATTTTTAATAAAGGTTATATATATATCAATAAGTAAATAATGTTTAAAAGTTTTTTACCTAAATTGTTCCATTATTAACAACAATTTAATAACCTCACATGGGTAATTAGAATTTCTATATTATTTTGATTGTGGAGTAAATATATATTTAAAAAAAGATGGTTTAGGTTTTTAATGTGTATAGTATTTGAAATAACTTTTGTATTCGTGTTTCCGTGCAATAAAATGTATAAAAGTAAACAATATTTGAGAAATACACCTGAGAACAAAATTAATGCATATCTTCTTTCCTGTTTCTCTTTTGAAATTATTATACAAAAAGGTACTATTCAGGGTGTATACATACATGTAACAAGAACAAACATATTTCAATGAATACAATATAAAAAATAAATGTATATATTAATTAAACAAGAGGGCCATGATGGCCCTATAAATGCTCACCAGGAGAAAAGGTCATTTGGAGATTAACATTGTTGAAGTTTTCTATACGAGTCTAAGTAAGATCAAGTGACCCATCTGGGCCGTTTTTTATCCCATGGCCATTATATGAACAGATTTAAAAGAGGTCCATTAGACAAAGCTAGATACCAAATATCTTAGCTCTAGGCCTTGTGGTTTCGGAGAAGAAGATTTTAAAAAATTTTCCTATATAAAATAGAATAAACCCCAGGGCAGGGCTAATTTTGACCCCGGGGCCATAATTTGAACAAACTTGGTAGAGGTCCACTACACAATGCCACATACAAAATATCTAAGCTCTAGGCCTTGCGGTTTCGGAGAAGAAGATTTTTTAAATTTTCCTATATAAATCTATATAAATCAAGTGACCCCCGGGGCGGGGCCAATTTTGACCCCAGGGCAATAATTTGAACAATCTTTGTAGAGTTCCGTTAGACAATGCTACATACCAAATATCTCAGCTCTAGGCCCTGTGGTTTCATACAAGAAGATTTTTTAAGTTTTTTCAATTTGTTGCCATAGCAACCAGAATTTTTAATGAAATTTAATTTTTTGAACAACTTTGAAAGGGGACCACCCAAGGATCATTCCAACCAAGTTTGGTTGCAATCGGCATAGGGGTGTAGGAGGAGATGTTGTTTTAAGTAAACATGGACGCCACGTATTCGTAACGACGCACGATGGACGCAGGGCGATCACAAAAGCTCACCCTGAGCACATTCGTGCTCTGGTGAGCTAAAAAGAAAGTGTCATTGACTGAGTTCAAACCATCCACATCTACTTCATTTTGCAAAAATATTATGTGTGTACATGCCACCTTATCCAATACACCATGACTCAGGTTCACGTGAATTGCACTTTACTACTGATATAAATTGCTTTTGGCAATCAATTTACAGTGATTACCTTTACAATGGTATCATCCAATTTTCGACCTTGACTATATGAAAATTGAACTATAGTGTAAAATATTTCAACAGGTGACAAGGTTTAATCTTATATAAACAGATTTATCAGTGAATGTTACAGATTCAATTTTTCTCTGTTAAACATTCTCCTAGACTTTAAACTGAACATCTAAATTTAACAGCTGCATTATTACAGACAACTGTTTAATATTGAACGACTAAAATTTACACCTCAAACTTAATTCAATTACATTGTACACTAATGGGACACAATTGTAAGAAAGACAGCACCCTAAGTAATAAGCAATGACTTTGAAAAAATCACCGACAGCTGTTTTGTGAATTTATAGCATTAGCTATTACAAACAATCTTCCATAGATAGGCTGCACCACACACTATAAATCACATTTTAATAGACAGCATTGATCTTCAGCCAATCCGTATTAGATATTTAATGTTGCTCGATGAATGCACTTTTTGCCACTGTCAGAACCGTTCACTTTTTAAATAAGGCCGATTTGACTTCTATTATCACTGACATTCATTTATTTATTAATATTTCATTTATTCAAGGTTCTTATATCGTAAATAGATAAATGTGGGTTAAATTTAAATAGAAGAATTCTTTAGGATTGGATTGGATTTTATAAATTATACATAAACATGGTACAGGGGAGATAATAAAAGAGAGAAATTTGCCAATCATGATTTGTATTAAAGCAAAATGAACGTCATAGAAAAATTCTAAATGACAATAACAATACGATGATGACTTTCAAGGAAAATTTACACAGCATAGGACAGAAGAAAGACACCCGGCATAATATACAAGCTCACTTCAATCTTGACATCAACAAAACTTAGCACAGTTATCATTGATTTTTATTGGTTGTCATGCGTGACGCATAAAATTAATATCAATATAGGGACAGTAGGTCAAGAGAACTCCTTAAAGTTCAGAGATATAGTTCACATGAAAATAGTAGTAAGTAAAACATTGAAGATTGAAGAGGATATATATTCTAGGGTTGCCAGAAAAAAGGATGGTTGGGTTAGTGGAAACTAGGAATATATTTTACACCTACAGTAAAACCTCGATTATCCGAACTCGGATTATCCGAAAACCTGGTCTTATCCGAAGTGAAATTTCGGTCCCGAATTTCCCTCTATATATTTCAATGTAAATAAACTTCGATTATCCGAATCGTCTTATCCGAATACCATGGCTTATCCGAAGTGATAAACAATCATCCGAACGCGTATTTTCGCACCTATTATCCGAAGTCGACAATTAACTCTGATCGATCAGAGAAGTTCATTGTAGGATTTCTTTAACGTGTCAAAAGGTGTAAACAACAAATTATCAAACCACTGAGAACAATGGATTGTTGGTTTGGATCACTGTTTGCAGTAATGGGAACAAAATTAGCCTATTACGATACAGACTGGGTTAGATCATTCACGTTTTATTTTTCCTTTGATTATAATTTCACTTGAAAAAGCAACCAACATTAAAAATGTTCATTTAATTTTTCGAAGTTTGTTTAATTGACAAACAATACACATGACCAATATAAATTACCGGCACTCGATTTCAAAATCATTCCATTTTCGGAAAATGAATACGAACACGATTCTTAGGACGACAACGATTTGTGTGACGCTCGTAAGTGTTTGTGACTGTAGCAATAAAATGAAACTCCGCGTTGGATTTTTATTTTAATTCAGTTTGTAATTTATCTAAACAGTGTCTTTTTCTATATCCCGTGTATATTTCATTTCACGGTATCATTTTATCGATGGATTAATGTGCTTTTAACATGACATGTGCTACCGTTTTGGTATTCATTTGTATTCGTAGTTTCACTTTGGATTCCTCATGACTTTGACGAATTAATAATGGTACAAACTAACAAACTACTCATACATTTGTTTTACCTTAAACATACACGTTTGTCGTAAAATGTATTTTTTCGTAAATAAATTATGAAATATAACGCATTAACTTAATGTAAGTTTGTTGTTATTATATCTATACGTAAACACCATATATACATGGGAGTGATCTCCCTTTATTTTCTTGCAATTGTCTAGATTTCCCTTACCCTGGATTATCCGAAACCCCGGATTATCTGAAGTATTTTTTCGGTCCCGACGACTTCGGATAATCGGGGTTTTACTGTAGTTCTAAAAGGCATGACATAAACTACAGTAAAACCCCGATTATTCGAATGTCATTGGGACCTGAAAAATCATTCGGATAATCCATGGTTTCGAATAATCCATTTCAGTATAATATATTGGTTGGAAACGATAAATTCCGTACTGTCCGTATATTGCAAGGGAGTTAACTCTCGTATGTAAACATGACGTTATTTATTTGAGTGATAATAAGAATAAAATAAAATGTACAACAAACACTTATTATTTATCATTGTTTTATGAATGTATATGAGTTAACCAATGAAACAATAATTCTTGTTAAGTAAATACCCGCGCATTTATGAATTATGCAGAACACAATCCGACACAATAATATGTCATTCTCACTTCACTTCCTAACGATCGACTAGGCATCGCTATCGTAACATTCTAAGACAATTAAAGAATCGAAGACGTAATGTTTTTAGGTTTGGTAAGTTTTTTCATTAAATCATCATATTCTAGTTAGCTTTGTTTAACTGTGTTCGAATCTGTTTTTAAATTTTTATTGACGCTGAAATGCAAATAAGTTCATACAGATCACCATGCAGGTACGTACGCATATTAACTTATTATACCCGAGATCATAGTGTAATATTCGTCGCGAATAGTATAAAAGCGTAACAAACAATATGGTCAACTTAACGATAATTAAACTGTTGACACGCTTCGTGTATGAATTGATGTGACACATTGTTTGTCGCACGACATTTGATTCTCAATCGGCCATTGTTGAATTGACGACTTCGAATAATAGGTGTGAAAATACGCGCATTTGTAACTTTAGGGACCAAATAATGCATTCGGATTACACCAGGTATTCGTAAAATCCGATTCGTATAACCGGGGTTCGTTGTACTTGAAATATATAGAGACGTAATCGGGACCGTAGATTTTATTCGGATAATACCGGGTATTCGGATAATCGGTGTTCGGATAATCGAGGTTTTACTGTATATCATAAACTACAGGGATTCTTTTAGTATTTTGGGAACATGATTCATACTCATGGGATTGGAAATTTCAGCAGTGTTTTGTTAAAAATTGGGAAAATATGCGAGACTGCAATTTTGCAATGTTTAAATGACTACAAACAATGACTGTCCCTGATGTGAACTTTCAATCATTACGAGTCTATTACAGTGAAAGATCTCTTGTTTTCAAAGATTTTGGTTTTTTTTTTTTACTTTTACTTGTTTTTGAAAATTTCAATTGGGAACTTTTGTCAGTGAATTGGGAAAAAAGATACAATTTCAATTGGGAATATGACCGAATATTGGCTATAAAATAAGCAAAAAAAAACCCCCTGAACTAAGTCATATTAAACTAGTCTCTTATAATAAAATAACAATATTATGAATATAAAACAACGTACCTGTACAAGATTTGTTCCAGGAATTAAATTTTTTATTTCTTTAATTAGAGCAATCTTTTGGGTATCAGTAAAACCTGTTAGTTTCACATTAAAAGATGTTTTCTGTGATGCTTTTGTTTCCCCTTCATCTTCCTGAAAACAGTTAAATAATCTTACACAACTTCGTACATGTATGAAAACACAACTAATGATTGACAAGGTAAAATTTGCAACTTAAGTTATCAAAATCTAAGAAATCTTTAGGTCTTTTCTAATATTTCCAGCATGCAACAATATTCATAAAAAAACTTATTTTCCTGGATAGATGATAGGTTGTCCAGCATGTTATCACTAGACCATCAATCATCTGATTCCCTAGACATGTCTGAATTAATCATTGTGTCATAGTATCAGATTTTTGTATGCAAATATTGGCCATTATTTAGAGGTTGTTGCTCTACAGGGGTTAAAGTTATAGTAAATATCAGCTTAAGGAAATTTTGAAGGTGTTGTTATAGAGAGGTTGTTGCTCTACAGAGGGCCGCTCTGGAGAGGTTGTATTGTTCATCTTATAAGAACTCAGGAGGACACTTTAGCAACATTTTATCAACAGATTCAAACATTAACTTCTAACTATGAGTTAAAACTAAATGTTAATTTGTACCTCCTCAGCTTGAGCAGCTACAGGTGCTGCTGTGCCCATCGCCATCATAGGTGCATCTTGAATGTTTAACGTTTTCTGAAAAAGGATATTATCAAAAAATAATCGAGGTGAACATGAAAATGATATACCGGTAAACAATGAAATGTAATACTGAGTCTTAATGAAGACTGTAATTCAAAATAAACAAAGCGCCATAAATCAGCCCAAAACAATCCAATCACAAAATTGGAATATATGTGCTAGGTTTCTTGGTGACCATGAGTCTGTGAAAGTTTCATCAAATTCCTTTGAGAAATGTAGGAGTATCATAGAAGAAATTTAGGACACAAAATAAACCAAGGGCAATAAATCTTCCGAAAAATGATCGAATCACAAAACCCGCACAATATGTCCTGTGGAAATTGGTGACAATAGTTCTATAAAAGTCTGGTCGAAATCCCTTTAGAAGTATAGAGGAAGTTGCAAACAAAAGAGTATTTCTGTATTTATTACATATGCACAAAATAAACAAAGGGCCATAATTCCATACAAAATTATTGAATCATGAACCTTTACAACATGCATTGGGTATCTTGATAACAATAGTTCTATGAAAGTTTTATCAAAATCCCTTGAGATAAGAAGGAAAGAAGAGTATTTTGCTGTTACAATCACCCAAAATAAACAAAGGGCTATAGTTCCGTCAAAAAAGATCGAATCACAAAACCCAGAATATATGTGCGGGGTTCTTGGTAACAACAAGTCTGTGAAAGTTTCATTAAAATCCCATCAAAAATGTGGGAGTAGTATCCTTAAAGAAATGTAGGAATTTCTTTAAACACAATGACCCGTCGACCTTTGACTTACTGACCTGAAAATGTCCAGGTCCTGTAGAGGTTGTCATGAGGAACCTACATAGGAAGTTTGATGAATGTAGGCGCAAGAGCTTTGATTTTATAGGCAAGGTTTAAGTTTGGTACAAACAGACAAATAGACAAACAGAGAGACCAAAAACAATATGCCCCCGATCTATCGATACGGGGGCATAAAAATAAAATTAAGTAAAATGATACAGAGTTTCATACTATATTAAAAGAACATAGGTGAATTAATACTGAAAACTAAATTTTATATTATTATGAAATGGCAACAAACCTTTAATAACTCATTTAAATCTGCTACCTCCAACAAAGAGAGCTGGCTTATATCATCAACTATTTGTTTAATTTTAGGCGTGTACTGTTTGTCACTCTGTTCATTAGGAGACGGTAATGGTTCTGTACTGTAACATCGTCTGAAGCTTGATAAACTTCTGCCAGATTTATATAAATTTGCGTGATGTAGCCTGAAGATTGAGATATACACTAATCAGTAATTACTACCAAATATAATGAAACAGAAAGAATTACTTTTCATAAGCAATAAACATCATATTTACACTTCACTGATACAATAATTTCCTCAGAAAAAGGTCTATTCTCATCATATCACCCTATTTAGGCCCTTTAAATCACAAAATTGACTGTGGTCAGACAGAAGTTTGATGGACAAGATGGTGGTCAGCTGTTTAGCATATCAGTTTTGCGATCTAATTGGTTGATTTGACCTATCAATCTAAATCTGTATTAAGGTCAATTGTTCAAAATGTATAAATATGATTGTTTACCAAATAAAGTTAAATTTTGTATCTTGTAAGGAGTTTACTGTTTGAGCCCAGATACCAATGGGACATGTGCATCATAAGCCTTACTTATTCGGCTTTTCGGTTGGCTGATTTCATGAATATATTTGGATGAGCCATCCTCTCAGTCTTACAAAGAACTTAATAGCATATTTATGTGTGGAAATTCAAATTACATCAAAATTCAGGGCACAAATTTAACTTTTTCTGCCACTGGCAATCTTTTGCTAGTACACAAAATTTCAACTAGCAAAATTTGAAATCCACTAGCAATTTTTTCGCAACATTTGTTTTTCTGAAGTATTCATGTTCAATGTTTTACACCGACTTGGGGTCCTTGGGACTCAGGTTGTTGTTTAAGTGGGGTCCTGTCATGAATTTCAGGGGTCCCTAAGTCAGTCTGTGTTACTGTTTATTACATGCATCTCATTTTTGCAAGAATTTATTCGTACCATAGAACTACCCAAGATCTGTTTTCAGTGTACATATTAGGGCTGAGTATCGATAAAAAATATCGATATGATATTTGTATCGATACAGAATGATCGGTATCTGATATATCATTTGATGTTCTATATTGAAATAAAATCAGAAGTACTGACTGACATTGACTGTACTGGCACAGGTACTTGACACAAACTCAAATTTTGGCTGCATAGGCTACTTATATACCTAACAATAATGGAAGGTACCTGATGTTAATTCAACAGGCAAGACAAACACTCATGCTGAACTGCAATTAAAACTATTTTCTCCTTGTGGTTCAATGACAGCAGGTAGGTTTTATGTAAATAATTATGTGTCACAACTTTTTATTTGACGAAAATTCACAAAATACGGTCGAAAACATGTTTTTAAAATCCTTTTTTGTTTTGATCGATATTTGTTCGATACATTAACGTTCGATACAATATATCAACTGAACCCTATATACCGGTATTCGATACGATACGTGAACCGGTACTCTGCCCTAGTACATATGTAATTAATGAAAGTACCTTGCTAAATCTTACACAATGATCTCCCTTACTTTAATACACCGAGTATACCTTAAGAAAAGCTGCATCCCACAGGACTCAATTTGGACATTTTTAGAGGTCCTGGGTAGAGCTGCAACGATTCACTTAAAGCTGATTTGATTCGATTCCGATATTAAATACCTCGATACGATTATTTTCGATTCGATTCATGTGTTTGGGTGTTTGTGTGATACTTGAACCAAGACATGAATACTGTCTTTTAGAATATAGTTGTACATATAGGGTATTGTTTTTGTGTACGACTTGGAAGTTCATACCTTGGCTCCAATGTATTCACCATGTTTTTAAATCCAGCGCTTTGAACAGTGATATCACATTTGACCTTTCTGGTGTCAGTTTACTTTTAAAATCAGAAGTTTCATTTTGTCAAATATTCAACTAATATTACAGTTTGTGACAACGTGATACTTGGCCCAGCATATTTTATGTGCGGAAAATCCCCAATTAAAACCTGTTGGGCATGATAACTACAATATGAATATCTATGACCAAAGTGAACCATTTGGTAGGAAGAAAACATGTTTCTACACTCATATGAGTATAAATTATTCTAACATACCTTTACTGAAAGATGCATTGTTTTGTTTCTCCCCACTATCAGTATCTCCTAACTGAAAACGAAACCGGTGTAATGGCAGTCATGGTAAACATCACCTATTCCTGGGCTTGAAATTAACACAGCATACTAGCAAAATGCTTGTGAAAAATGAATTTTGCTAGTTAATTTTACGACCACTAGCATTTTTTGCGAGTCACAGGAACTTTTCATGCAATACAATTACATCATGTATATATAAAATACAATCTATTTTGTTATTACATGAATATTTCTGAAAAACAAATGTTGTGAAAAAATCCCTGGTGGATTTCAAATTTTGCTAGCTTATATTTTGTGTACAAGCAAAAAATTGCTAGTGGCAAGAAAAGTTAAAATCGAGCTCTGTATTCTCGAAAATTCGCTTTGCAAATAATTTAAGTACAAGTTTAAGTAAGCCGGCATGTCAATGAGAAGTTGGCAAGTTATACTTAAATCAACTATCGTTAACCCTATGTTACTCTTTATAAAGATTGATTTAGAATTAAACTGTCTGATGGGAGTTGTATATGAACGTAAAATTTTAAGTTTAATATTTAAACTTTGACATTAAACACAGAATTTTTAAAACACATTCACGCAGATCATTGTTATTTCGAATGACTTAATAAAGTTATACCTGTTATTGAAGAATTTTGACTTATTTTGAATTTCCACATGTAAATATGCAGTTATTTGTAAGGCTGAGAGGATAGCCTTTCCGAATTTGTTCACAAAGTCGGACGATTTCTCAATAATAGATAATAGGTGATATATCTGTTGGATAGATAAATGATTAGGCTACAAGATGTGTACATGCTTTTCATATTTTCTCATTCATAAAAAGAATAACGGGGCAAAACCTCTTGCGAGGTAGTGTCGTCCGTACATAAGACTTGTTTCCCTTGTAAGTTGTATTATGATATATATGTAGCGGTGTGGTATGTTGTATTATAAATTGGCAGGGATATTCACCAGCCAAATTAGCTCAGTTGATAGAGCATCTGACTCGCAAGCAGGAGGTTGCGGGTTTGAGCCGCGCATTGGATACATTATTTTCCTCCTCCTATTACATTTATATAGGTATGTAGCAAACAAAGTCAATAAGCCGTAACCCTGTGATTATTTGGACTAGAGCATCATATGAACAAATCATGAATAAATCACAGGCTACCGGCGTGTGATAACAGCAAAATAAAGTTAAAAATTTTTTTTTCACCGTATATATATTATAGAGTAAAGGTATAGAACTCCTGGGTTAATTTCTCTTTAACCACCATCCAATCTTATATCCTTATCCATACATTGTTCTGAACTGGAGCAACAAGTCCTTCAACTTACAAAAAGTACCACTAGGCATCGATATGACCAGGGATGCTATATTACAGGGATACGCAACGGACGGAAACTGGCTGAAAAACAGTGCCTAGGGATATGCACGCGAGAGCGCATGCGCATGCATTTACCGTAATGTCGTTATATAGCAGATAAAAGATGGGTCAAATATTCTCTTCAATCGGCTTAAATAAATGTTGTTTTTGCATAGTGTTTTTTATAAATTGATCTTAAAGTGTTAAATATTTTACAGATGTTGTAATTTTGTTTCTAAATATTCGTGGTTCTAAAGATTTCCAAGTTTTTGTGACCGTTCGAAAATCAAACTGACGTGATAATTTGACCGAAATGGTCGCATAATAGAAAATGTCAGTTTTTTGCGACAGCTTTAGTACGTGAAGATATTCTTAATTTCATGATATTTTGCCGTGGTTGAAGTGTGACATACTTCTATATTGGCGGCATAACTATATGTTCATGTTTTATTTTGTTATGATACATAATTTCGCGATCGAGTATGACCCAGTTTTTACAATTTACAATATGGAGGCCTGATCTGACGAGGAAAATATTGCACTTTTTGCGACATCATTTGTATGTGAAGATATACTCTATATCAAAATTTTCTTCCATAGTTTGTCACTTACACACGTCGATATTGGCGGCATGATAATATGTTCATGCTAACATTTGTAAAAGAACACAATTTTGCGATTGATTATGACCCCATTTTTACGATTCAACTCTCTGATCTGACGAGAAAAATATTTCACTTTTTGCAACACCATTTGAATGTGAAGATATACTAAACATGAAATTTTCTTCCATACTTTGAGACTGACGTACGTCGGTATTGACGGCATAACAATGATTTCAAGAATTATTTTGCTGTAGTACCTTATTTTACTCTCGATAATGATACATTTTTACCGGTGCATAATAAAATGAAAAAGCATCATATAAGCACTAAATTACAAAGATTGTAGCGCAAACCAGAAATTGTGTAACCAAATTATATTATTTGGTATGCACATATTTTCACACCTATTATTCGAAATCGTCAATTCATAACAATGGCTGATTGAGAATCAACTGTCATGTGACAAACAATGTGTAACATCAATTCATACACGAAGCGTGTCAACAGTTTAATTTTTCAGATTAAGTAAAGTCAAACAGTTTATTCATGTACAACATTATATACATACATACTATGAAAACAATATAAAATACGTGTATACATGCCTTTCCTAACAGAAATATAAGATACTGATCAATTCTTTAAATATCTACTGCATTTACAATTGTTGAGTCAAAGTCTCGAAATAATGATGGTATATTACGTGCATTATAATGCTAAAAGAATTCCAGTTATTCTATATATGTTTATAATGAAAAGAGCAATGAAGAAACATTACTTTAATCTTATTCAATATGTATCTTTAATGATGGGTTAGTTGTAAGGTCGACCAAATTATGGTTTTATGCTAATCGCCACGAATAAGTTCACTGTGATCTCAGGTATTTGACTTGTTTTTGTATTTGCTAAAATAATATCAGTTTTTCAACAATGATTAATTACTGTCATAATCAATATGATGTGAACATGTTAGTTAAATTATGACATAAAATTTTATTGGTGGAACCCTCCAATTAATGGTCACACACCGTGACCTAATGCATTCAAATGACATGTGCAGCTGTGAAAACAATGTAGATTTATGAAACATAGAATACCCCATACTGTTTTCCACCCGGATTTATTGATTGTTTCCTTGTAATCAGTAAAGATCGTCACTGAGATTATGATTATGACTATACGAGGGCATATCTTACGCCATTTTGGCGGACGGTTAAAAGTTACAGATTAAGTCTTTGGCTAATTAAATTGATACGCTATAATAGAGACATACATTATGAAAAATAAAGATCAATAACAAGATAAAGTTGTTCATTAATACAAATTTATACGAATCAAAATTACAAATAACAAACCATTCACCATAAAATATATTAAATGTCTTTCTTACAAAACATTCATGATATATAGCATTTTATTAGATAAAAGTTTAGCCATGAACATTTCTTCTTCAGCTGATAAATAGGTAGCCTACAAAATAAATTTGGTCTTGAGTTGATAAATAAAACAAAACTTTCATGATATAAATATTTGTTATATAAAAATTTAATTCAAACGTTTAAGTTCGATCGTAGATTTTTTCATAATATAAACGTTTCTTTCACAAATTTCAGTCAAATTTTAGCATTCTATCGTACATTTGTTGTCACGATATAACTTTTCTTTCACAAGTTTATTCCGTAAAAATTTCGCCTTCAGCTGATAATTCGAAAACAAATTTCATGATATAAAATTTAATTGTACAAAACTTTCATAATGAAATAATTTATACCAAATGTATTTCAATTTTTTCATACATATTTTCACGATATAAACGTTTCTTTCAAAAAATCTATTTAAATAAAAAAAGAGCAGTGAAAATTTCGTCTTGAGCCAAGTGTAGCATCTCTGCTTGAGCTCATAAATCGAACAAAACTTTCATAAGGTAAACATTTCTTTCCTACAAAACTTACATAATATTAGCCTTTCTTTCTCAAATTTAATTTAGAACAAAGTTTTGAAAATTAATAACAATTAAACAAATAAAAACTATACGAGTCATAAACCACTAATGTTACTTTTGGTCAATTATCGATTCTTTTTGTCATTTTCATGGTAATTTCGGTAGCTTTGATACCTTTGCTTTCATTAACTAGCCTAGGCACTGATACTCGATAGTTGATCAGTGGATGATAAGCGGTTGCACATCCCTGTAATATAGCATCCCTGATATGACCTAAGTTTCTTTTCATTAGCTACAGAGTAAATTTCTTTACTTCTTCGTGATTTCATACCCAATCCGGTGTAAATCTAAGGAAAATCAAATTTGTTATCACTCACCGCCAACGAATCATTCAGTGGATGGATACCTAATGCATTACAATTCAGTATATCACGCTTTCATCCGATTTCGCTTCTCAGCTGCCATGATCGCACAGTTTAAGCGCCGTACCATTTTTGTCCTGTCCCGTGAAGGTAAGTCTCAACGATTGGTCAAAATTGGAGGTGTGGCAACCTTCACCTTTAGCAGTCATTTTACCAAAGAGAATTTGATTCGTCAAATAATGAATCGTAATGCCTTAAGTATCCATCCATTGAATGATTCGTCGGTGGTGAGTGATAACAAATTTGATTTTCTTTCGATTTACACCGGAGTGGGTATGAAATCACGCAGGAATAAAGAAATTTACTCTGTAGCTAATGAAAACAAACTTAGGTCACATCAATGGCGAGAGATACTTTTTGTAAGTTGAAGGGCTTGTTGCTCTAGTTCAGAGCAATATATGGATATAAGATTGGATGGTGGTTAAAGAGAAATTATTTCTGCGTCGAATAAGACCAGGCTTTTAAGAATCGGTTCAGAATTGTTACAACAGGACCTTGATGAACACCACCTGTGTGATTGTTGAGCCCAGGAGTTCTATACCTTTACTCTATAATATATATACGGTGAAAAAAAATGTTTTTTTTAACTTTATTTTGCTGTTATCACACGCCGGTAGCCTGTGGAATAAATAACGACACTGATTTCCATTTGAAACTTTATCAAGTTAATAAAAGGTTGTAATATAGTGAGAACGGTAGTATTTATACTAAATAAAAAAAAATATTCAACATGCACACGATTACCAAACAGTTTGACCTTTAGGTAAAGTCGCGAAAACAGATTACATAAAAGACTTTTGAATGCAAAACGCGTTGTACTGACACTTCACTAATTTCAAATATATATCAGACCTGCATCTACATAATGGTGACTTCAAAACAGTTGTAATGACTTTAACGGCAGTGGTAGACATTGTGTTTCTTTGGAATCACGTTTCACAGAATCAGTGTCAATGAACGCACTTCAGTGTAATGCCTTGAAGCGAAAAGCGGCCTCACTAAGAAGCGCAGGAAAAAAATAAGGAAAGAGTGTAGTGACATATAAAAATCGGACATCATTTGTGACTTGTTTTTACATTTCAAAATAAGTTAGATACCACTACTCTTTGATTTAATACACAACCATGGATAAAAATATATTTTTTCCTTGATTTTTAACACAACATTTCTCTTTTCGCTGCAAAGACATTTCGATAGCCTCGTTTTCGAAACGCCGGTACCACGTGATTAGAATATACCCATATTGGATTTGGACAACATGGCTTCTGGAGATTCTGAAACGAAAGAGGTAACAAAACACGTTTCCTCCTTTTTTAGCAGCTGATATGATGGCTTTTACCGAAAAATGAATGTCTTATGAAAGACCAGATGTCAATGATTTTTCTTCTTTGTCTTTAGACCGTTGAACAAGAGCGCCATACGCCCATGTCCTTGACTCATCCAGATATTTTTTTGTTATTTCCTTTTAAGCTGTAATTTCTGGAAAAAGCTTAGTTTTTTTGGTCGTATTATTCAGTGTTTCTGTTATCACAAGGATATCACATCAGAAAGGTTAAACATTTTCTGAACTGATTTCAAAATAACGGTGTAAATTTGGTTCAGTAATCAGTATGTTCAATATTTAGTCCAACTAATTAAACTGTTTGTGACGACGAGTTACTTTTTTTACTTGGCCCCGTCCCGCACAGTATAACAAAGATCTGCATATTTGTGTGCGGATAATCCCCAATTAAAACCAGTTGGGCACGATAACTACAGTATCTGTGACCAATGTGAACCGTCTGTAGGTAGAAAAGAAGTTTGACTAAATTAGTAAATAATTCCAACAAACCTTTTCTAAATGATGCATTAATGATTTGTTTCTCCCCACTATTTCCCAACTGAAAATGAAATTAATGGCAGTAAAATGCCGGTGTCATGGTATACATTGCCTATTCTCGAAAATTCGCTTTGCAAATAATTTAAGTACAAGTTTTAATAAGCTGGCATGTCAACGAAACGTTGGCGAGTTAAACTTAAATCAACTTTCGTTAATTCTAGGTACTCATTATAAAGATCGATTTAGAATTAAATTAACCGATGGTAATTGTATACAGAGTGTAACTGGATGTGCCTGAAGTCTGTTCGTACTTTTTTTTTCACGCAACGTAAAATTTAAGTTTAATTTTTCAAATTTGACATTTAACAAAGATTTTTTACAGCACATTCAAGCAGATTATTGTTACTTGTATTGAATTAAGTAAGTTATACAAGAAATTTAAGAATTTTGAGGAATTATAATTTCCACACATAAATATGCAGATGTTTGTAAGGCTGAGAGGATGGCCCTTCCGAATTTGTTCACGAAAACCGGAAAGCCGAATTAATAGGGCTAGTTCAATATTTTATACTCTAGCCCTTTGCGTTATTCCACAGGGGGACGAAGTGTATACAGGCCGTCCCTATTACCGCCTACCTAACTCTTTACCAGTGTTAAAATACACGACAGTACAACTACAAGTCTGCAATCATACTACCATTTAATCCTCATAAGCAATTCTTCTTCTTGTCGAAAAACATAAAAATACTCTCAATAACAATAAAATAATACATCAACTGATCGCATTTCTTGATACACAGACGTCCATTTTGATTTTGCTTGATGACCTTATTTCTGCCTATCGACCTATCAAATGCGAGATATGTAGTAACGCGGGAAATTCCTGCGTCAGTACTAAGTTCCAACCAATGTTCAGACCATCTTAGCATTCGTGGAAATATCAAAACTGTGTTTTAATAGATCTTAATGCATAAAATTGTGACACAATTATATAGCAGTGTTAATTTGAATTGAATGCAAATGGCAGTATGAACGATAAATTGACTTGACTGTAGAAATGACATTTATAAATCATCAATGAAAAATGCTTAAAAGTCGTGGCATGCAATGTAAACAATAGTCTGGTTCCCTGCCGACAAATGCCAGGCGGAAACGGAAGTGGAGGCAACACGCATGTGCGAGTTATTGTTATTATCCAGACATCGGTGGTAATAGGGTCACAGCAGCAATAGGCATACAGGGGATACCTGATAACAATTTGGTCAATTTAAGGTGAAATACATGGTTACTTATATATACATAATAAAAGGGGTGGAACTCTGCTCGCCAAAATCACATTCTCATTTCGACACCTCTAAAAGAAACCCCGATTTTATCATTATCCTTTGTCCTAGGAACTAAACTGTAGATCAATAGCAGATATAATTTCCTTTCCAAAAATGTGTAGGTTTCCACGGTGGTCTGTAATGACTTTGATGCATCAGCTATCAAAAACGAAAGTTGGTGACAGTTCCCGAAAAACGCGTCTAGGATGAGATCCTGCAACTGGCTGTTTACATTGCACACTATACGAAATAAGACTGTAACAATTAAAGTAACATTTTCCACTTACATTCGTCAATTACCAGTATTTACAAGTTTTATATTTGATTCTCTTCTTTACTGGTACAATGTACTTGTAAAAAAATCATGAATTCTCTAAGGGCTCTTAGCAAAGAGCTCTTATTTGACGATCATTATTGAGTGCGCCTTAATTTCACCATTAAATTAATGAAAATTGTGTTTTTATTTCAGGAGACTGGTCAGGAAGAGGATCAGCAGATTATATCACCAGATCAGTTCATTAAACACCCGTTGCAGAATAAATGGGCGATGTGGTTCTTTAAGAATGATAAGAGTAAAGAGTGGACTGCTAACCTCAAACTAATCACAGCTTTTGATACTGTTGAAGATTTCTGGGGGTAATTATTAAGTACTTGCAACTGATATTTTATTTGTTATATAGCGTACTGCAAAAATTTCACAGTTTTTTTATAAAAGAATATGGAGTTTGTATTCAGCACTTAACATGCTCCTTATATATGAGATGAACTTGATAAAAAGTCTCACTTAAGTTCCATAACCAGCCATATCCTCGCAGAGTTACAGCAGACATTCCGAAAAGTGTTTTGATATTACTGGACATTTGGTCCAGTAATCTTGGAAGAATCACTGGACCGAAATCAGTTTTCACCGGACCGAATTGAAATAATGACATTTTGGTATTATTTTCTATCCCTTTTGCAGAACAGGAATGCTAATATTACATATTGTAATATAGCATTGATCACTGTGTGGAAACATGAGCTTTTAGAAGGGTTGGGTCGTTTTTGGCCTGGCTTTAGCCCCTTCAAAATACTGCAATCAGCCGATTTTAAAAGTCGCATAGAGCCAAAAACAAGCAAAAAAATACTAAAACTTTTAAAAAGTATCTATTTTTATGAGCATTGCAGAAAAAAGATTGCATCTTCTGAATTATTCTGTGTTTTTTGCTACTAGACCGAAATTCATTGAATGATGGAAAACATGATGAAATTAGTTTCATCATTCTAATTTCCGTTATGATTGTAGATATTGTTCGCGTATTAGTATTTTTAAAAATAATTACCATAATCACTCATGTATAGGTCACACCTGTGTAAAATCCGCAGGAAAAACGAAAATGAAAAAAAATCTGCGCCATGTTGTTTGTTTGTTTTGGCGTCCCGGCAATTATTACGAGAATGTGATAATTACTCTTGTATAGCAACACCATTTGATTACTCAATGTGTCAACACATACTCAAACTTCTAAACTATTCGATTTTTCATAATTAGGGGTACCATCTGCAAACATTTGTTGACGATTTTCAAACTTACATGTATGTCTGGCTCGACACAATCCGGGAAAAATACGGACCCGTACTGGATTTTAGATAAACATTACGAAAGATTTACTCCCCTTAGGCGTTAATATGCCATTTGCTAAGATTGTCTCCAATTTCGACCGTTTTTAGCTGAAGAAATTTAGATTGAGTTCATCAAAAATGTATACGACACCTGATTTTCGTAGCCAATTTTGAACGTAAAATTATGCATCCTGTACACGATTATTGGAGTATCGGACATTTGGACCGGTAGGGACATAATTTTTCTCGGACCTAAGGAAACTTTACCGGTCAGGTCCGTCGGACCGGCACTTTTCGGAATGTCTGTTACAGCTCTTATTTAAACCTAACTATCTGCCTTACTTACTCTCTTACAAATGGCTTGTTCTGATACTTGACCAAATTTGGTTGAAATGTGGATTTTGGATAATACTTGTCACAGCATGCAAACTAGGAAACACCAAACACCAAAATTGTTCCTAAGTAGGTTTTTTTTTAACATTTCAGGCTGTATAACCATATTCAAAAAGCTAGCAGATTACCATCAGGTTGTGATTATTCATTATTTAAGGTAAGTCCTGTGTTGTTTTTTATGCATAGGGTGATTACAGTATTGTATGGGTGAGAGTTGTACAGATTGTCTGGAAATGTCCTGTCGCCGAGGGTCGTTTTCCTAATTCAGGTAGATATCGAGGCTGGTAAGGAATGTTACTGAGCGTTGGCTGCTTCGATTCAATGCAGGTTTCCACCAGTCTGTTGAATCTATCTCAAACAAACTGCGCAAGGCAGCATAATTTTCTGTTTTATTTCTACATTATTCCGTAAGATACGTCTCCATACTACTTCTCAATACTGGAAAATCAGATTGTACAACAGACGTTTATTCATTATTATAATGAGTAATATTCAGCGATGTTTCGACTTTATCCTTAAACATCGAATATTGCTAAAGCGGAAGTAGATTTTCGGAAAATTTTGAGATCATCTGGCAGTGTTCCCACTCACGTTAAATATTACGTAAATCACGCAGTTAAATCAGCAATCATGTAAGAAAATTTTACTTGCTGCGAGATCGCACATACAAAAAGTTTGAATACGAACCACTATTGGAATGACATAGAAGTGCAAACATTTAGGATTTTCCGAAAATCCATGACCTACAAACGTGACAAAGTAAAAATAAACACTGGTTGAAAGGCATATGTTTTAACATAACGTATTCCAGACTAGATGGGTTTCGTTTCATGCATGTATCGGTAATATTTCGTACTCAAAATGTGCGTAAACCATTCTGTTTAAGAAGTAGACGGGTTTCGTTTTCTGAACTGTAGTTGACTATTTTGTGCACAATGAAAGAAAACCATTCTTAACATAACGTATACCAGACTAGAAGGGTTTCGTTTCATGCAGGTATCGGTAATATTTTGTACTCAAAATGTGCGTAAACCATTCTGTTTAAGAAGTAGACGGGTTTCGTTTTCTGAACTGTAGTTGACTATTTTGTGCACAATGAAGGAAAACCATTCTTAACATAACGTATACCAGACTAGATGGGTTTCGTTTCATGCAGGTATCGGTAATATTTCGTACTCAAAATGTGCCTAAACCATTCTGTTTAAGAAGTAGACGGGTTTCGTTTTCTGAACTGTAGTTGACTATTTTGTGCACAATGAAGGAAAACCATTCTGTGTTGGCCTTTGTTTATCCTTTTTTGCGCACGTTTTATGCATCGTTTGAAATTATGTCACTGACCTAAAGCAGTTTGGTTTTACTTCGGCCTCAAGCAGCTAGGTACTTAGTAGCTTACTGTCAAGTAAATGTAAAACTAATATCAAAAAAGTTAATTTGGTACTTTATTCTTCCATTAATGTTTCTACCCCCAAAATAGTTTTCTTACCCCCAGCTTTTGAACCCAGGGGGTAAGTTTACCCCCCTTAATTTAGAAGGGAGTGGGAACACTGATCTGATACATCTAAAACAATAGTATACACATTTTGATTTACCCATTGTTAACACGCTAAATCAACAGTATACCATAAACTACTAGGGCTGGGGGGAGTATCCGAGCATTCGGGTAATCACAAATCAAGTTGAAAAATCAAGTACAAATAATCGTCATTACCATCTGAAAAATGTGTATTGCCTCATCATGATCTTACTCTATTTGCTAAGAGTTCTAACGGGATTTTAGAGAAAGGATCATAGGTTTAAACCAGAAAATTATGATGGAATATCCATTAACTGAACAGGAGCACACATAAATTTAAGCCATAAAAGCAATTTATATTGTTTTATTTCAATATTCCTCAAAGAAAGTTAAACTTATGAGTAAGAGTTGAATCAGATTGCCACCTACCAAACGATCCACATCCCTATAAACGATCACTAACTGTCATGAGAGTTAGACCTGGAACAATCTATGCCTTGTGGCAATTTCGTTGTTAGAGGTGGGAAGTTGGTAATGAAAAATGCAGTCAGGTAATGAAAAATGCAGTCAGGTTCAACACTCATGTTTGACAGGCGACTGCCATAGGCAATTGGAATATTGACTTCCACAATGCATAACTGATATCTGAATGAATTTGATAATTAAAAAGAGACCAAAAAATATTTTGTGCTTGTTAGAAAAATGTTTACTACTTGAATGGCAGCAGCACCGGCACTGGCATGTACATGTAATACTAAAGAACTTGAATAACAAAGTAAGGGTCAAAATTTTAGTAAGTCCGTTAGGTGTTGAGATTAAAAAATATGCATGTACATGTATCTCTGTTTTAACTTTTATGAGTTAGCTCTAAGAAAACTGGAGAATAACATACCATATATAGATAAATGATCAATGGTCAATATGATCTTTAGTTATAAAATGTTGGGAGTTTTCATGGGTCTTAATAACAGACTTCAACCGCTTAGAAATGTGTTTAGGCTGGTTAGGAGTCTCAAAAGTTTATAAAATATTGCTAAAAATGCCCATCCCCCCCCCCCCCATAGCAGACCTGTTAGTCTAGCTTTTGGGCCTGTTGGCTAAAACTTATTGAGAACCCTGAGTTTTTACTCTCCCTCCCCCTGGACCCCCTAGAAGAGGTTTGGGCCCTGGATCCCCAGCTTATTTGTCAGGATTTTCGAATTTCTGAACTTTCACCCATGGTATTTAGCAGGGCTTGACACTAACTTTTTCAAGAGGTAGTCGACAGGACTACTTTCACAGTAATTCACAGGACTTACAGTAATTTCAACATGTGCCATTTGTGGAATTTTGAGTATGGGTGTATATTAAAAAGATGTTTGTCATTGTTTTAAGCATCATACTGCTGATGTTTGTATTGTTAGTTAAGTTTATGGTTATGAATGATACTGTAAGTTTTTAGAAATTAAAACTCAACTTTTTGGGCAGTGATTTGGTTTAATTATGACATTTTTCATTTAGCTGAAATACTAAATTTATGTGATCAATTTATCTATATGTAAGCTTGTATTGAATTAATTGGTAATAACGTGCAAGCAGAGCATTACTTAAATGCTATATGATTGATTCCTAGTAAAATATGTTTATTTATTAAGAGAAGAGTATAATTTGGGTATTATTTTCAGGATGGAGTACAACCTATGTGGGAGGATCCTTCAAATAAGAATGGCGGTAGATGGCTAGTAAATCTCAACAAAAATCAACGACAAACAGAGTTAGATAATTTTTGGTTAGAAACTGTAAGTCATTGCATATTTTTTTCTTACACTCCAGATTTATCATGAATGTACTGATGTAACAGTGGCTAAAAATATATGTACAGTCAAATCTGTGCTAGCAGGCACCGAATAAAGGCCACCCTGTGAATTAATGCCATTCTTTTAAAAATTGTCTTTGATTATTTAGAACAAAATGACCAATGAATGAAGGCCAACTGTCAATAAGACCACTTTTTGTCTTTCCCAAAGATGGCCTAACTGGCCTTTGTTGACAGGTTTGACTGTATGTTACATTAAGAGATTGTTCTCAGTTAATGGAATGCATTTAAAAGTTAATACCTAAAATTATACTTACAGATTTGATTTCTAAACACTATACTGGTGAGAATGAAGTACATGTAGTTATATTTTTGGAGTTATGCAGTGTGTTGTATCTGTCTGATTTGTGTAAATACTGTGAGACTACAAAAGAAATCAATGTACAAATTAAATATTTTCTGTCTGGAAAAAGCTGACTCAGTGTCCAAACAGTTCAGTAATTTGAATTCATTTTCTAACAAGACTTATTTAAGAAAAGGTAAGAATTTGTACAACTGAGTGTAAATGTTTTTTTATTCTCAGTGCTTATATGTATTGTTCATACTTCTACATTTTCTTGCAGTTATTATGTTTGATAGGAGAAGCCTTTGATGATTTAACAGATGATATATGTGGTGCAACTATAAATATCAGAAATAAAGGAGATAAACTGGGTCTGTGGACTAGGGATGCTAGACGAGGAGATGCTACAGTAAAAATAGGGTATGCTCTTGATGTCAGCTTCCTATTTGCATTATGAAAACATAGATGGATTTTAACTTGAAACAAAAATTGAATTAACTCAAAGTACTAGGGTGCATTAAAGGAATTGATTCAATGTGCTCACAAACAAGAGTATTGTTAATGTTTTGATTTATGTTATTATGTCTGTATGATCACAAACACATTTTCCCTTGCTACAGTTATTGTGAATGAGATTTTGAACTGTATAGTCAACATTTTATTACTTTTTTTCAGACAAAAATTGAAAGAACGACTAAAAATACCTCCAAAAATTATGATAGGATTTCAGGTATGTGTCATTGTGTTCTTTGTCAACATGTTGCTATTTTTAACCAGGTTTTCACAAAGTGAAACCTGGTTATTAGAATGCCGAATATGGCGGGCGGGCGGGCGGGCGGACTGAAGTCAAACAGGCGGTGTCCTGTCAATACCTTAAGTTCAGATTGACCAAACTTGGTATGTAGGATCCTTGAATGAAACCCTAGCCTGGGATTGTATTTGGGATCTGTGGGGTCAAGGTCACTGTTACTAAAAATAGAAAATAAGTGTCCCGTCAATGATTTAAGTTTGGAATTACTAAATGGGGTGTTTAGAACCTTGCAGGAAAGGTTTGCTTGGGATTGTTTTGTGGTCAGTTGGGTCAAGGTCACTATTACTAAAAATTGAAATTAGTTTTCGGTCAATTACTTATGTTTGGAATGACTAATCTTGACTAAACTGGGTATTTAACAACCTTGCCTGAAAGCTTAGCTTGGAGTTGTATTTGGGATCAGTTTGGTAATGGTCACTGTTACTAAAAATTGAAGATCAGTTTTCGGTGAATAACTTAATTAGGGATTAAAACATTGCGATGGAATTTTGTGTATAGGTAGCTTACATAGAAACCAAGCTTGGGATTGCATTCTTTGCCAATAGCGTATAGGTCACTGTTAACTTATCAACCACACTGGAAACTGAACCACTGATGAAGCCTTAGCAAAGAATTCTGGAGTACTGTGTATGAAAGCCTTGGAAAACCTGTTTTTGTGGCATTGGCGTGTTTCTTGTTCTTGTTATGTCACTAGTTTGTAATTTGTTGATATAGCCTCCAAGGTAGATGTTATTAGAATACTGGGAACAGGTTAGGTCTGGAGATTGACCAGGTGCAATACTTCAGTCAATTGTCTGCCATTTACACCTTGAAGAATATAATATCATAATATTGGCAGAAATGCAAAAATTATCACAATCAAGCATGTGTAAAATGTCAGATAAGATTTTATTTATACATCAAAAAATGAGTCAGGAGATTATATTGTTTTCAAATTGTATTTCAGGCACATTCAGACACAGCCACGAAAGCGGGCTCAACAGCGCGTGATCGGTACCGAGTATGACAACAGAATGAATAGCACAGATCTTGTATACTTGTTGATGACCGTTGAGAGTGTTATATTACGAGGATGAGCTTACGCAGCTCCCCCTAGTTAATATTGTTGCATGAGTTTTGCTGCCTGTTGATGACTTTGTAACGTTAACCCATATTGTTATTGGCAAACTTTTGACTGACAGATACTTGTCTTGTGAAGCTTCTAATTATTTTACCATTTTTGCAGTGTTAATTTTAATTGAGTTATGAAATCTTAATGACATACTAATTAGCTGTTCTTAAATCCTTTAAGTTATTATTGTGTTGGATTGGAGTAATTGAAACACTAGTATTTTCTGTTTTCATACCTTTGCAATGGAATACTGTAGAATACAAAGTTATTTCATTTTTTTCAAATTGTTTTTTTTATAAGTGCTGTATTTTACATAAAATACTGATTAATCTGATATACCATATTTTATGATAGAAGTGAATAGCCTTCCATTAAAAAGAATGAAAATAATTATAGAATTGTAGCTTGTTACTGATAAGATGGTAACTTGTTGCCAGATCTGAACCTCTATCACTGTAATAGTACCATGTTTGAATGATCCATATTTTCATTTCTCAACTAGTACCAATAGTGACATTATGTTTGTACATACATTATATATGAAAATGATTTGTCTATGATTTATCCTTTATATTTGTTCAATATTCTATAAATATTACTTCAATTCACTGACATTTGAGTAAATTTTTTATTATATTTCATAAGTGCTTTTTGGTAGATATTGAAGTGAATTGCTTGCTCATGAAATGAGCTTTATTCATGTTGATTGTATTTCCTTAGTCTCTTGATTTTAGTGTATTCTATACTAAATGTTTCACTCATTTAATAATGATGTTCATGTGAAGTATACCTGCCCTATGTTTTGATAAGCGCCATAGAATTTATCTGTGTAAACAGTATATATTTGCATTAACACTAAACAGTTGCATGCTAGCTTCTCATGCATAGTTTCCATTATGTACTGGTGAATGATAACTTTAATATATATTTATACATCAAGTATATTCTAAATCAGTTAAACTCATTTATTTATGTGTTGTTCTTTTTTATTTTACAGATTACGCATTAATTTTTTATCATTAAAAATACAATGACACATTAATTAACATTTACTTGTAAATCAGAGTTGTGTATACTTCGCTCGAGGTTGGATATTATACTGAAGATGGCTAAGCTTTTACCTTAACCATTTACTAGTTCATAAAACCTGTATGAGCTTGGCATGTGTATATTAATTAAATGATGTGCAAGAAATTTGCATAGGGTGTTTCATTTGTCTGTAAAATATAATTGTACAGTGTTTTGAAGAACACTTTGATCAGGACCCATATTCTTCTAATGTTATTTTTATAAGCCATTAGTTTATTTGAATGAAAGAAGACAATAATAGGCATCAACACAAGTTTCATATTCATCAGCGTGCATTTAAGTTTTGTGTATTCCTTTAAATAAATTGTTTTAAATGGGTAGCAGAAAATCTATTAACATTATTGTTTAAAAACTTCAATTTATGTGTCATAGTTTCATTGTATTCGGCAAATGTTTCTTTACCTGTTAAAGATCACATTGCTTATTAATAATAAGGAATTATTACTGTTAGAGTATATAGGCCTTGATCATTGCCAGCTCTTTGTTTCAACTGATTGTGCCTTTTAATTGCCTGATGGCATGTTAAGTGTATGTATGTATATATACTTGAAGGCAGTAATTGGTGCATGAATGTCATAAAAAATGAAAATCATTGATAGCAGATGTATGTAAATTTGTATGTCAAATTGATGTTTTCTATCTTAATTTATGTGAAGTTAAATGATACTTCGTGGTATTGTCTCCCACACCCGATGTCCATGTATACAAACTTTCCTTTCTTAAGATAACTTTAAAGTAAAGCATGTTAGCTGGAATAAAATGTAAATTTTCACCTATTTGTTGACTATTTTACCTTGTATTACCTCTTTATATTGATATTGTAAGTTGATGTATTTCAAACATTTATCATTTTGTGAATGAAATTCACATGTTGGCAAATCCATTTAACTCACCTGTCTGAACTTATATATCAATGGAGAAGACAAACTAAGTTGATTGTAACATCTTATTTGTCATGTTTTTTATGTTGCATGATAGTATAAAACAATTGTAGGAATTTTAAAATGAACTTATTTAAGCTAAGAAATTGATGAAATTTTGTATGACGAAAATGATACTCGGACATATTTTGCCGGTCCTTGTTTTTAACCTAATAACAGCTCCACTTAGTGTACTAATAATGTCAACTTTTTGCTTTATTTAAACTTCTCTTGTAAAAAATTCTTATTATTCTTTTATGTTTGGTCAATTAAATGACATGAGACAGTAGTAAGTTTGTAATCCTTGGTCTGATGAGGTTTATAGTATATGTATATTTAAGTTTGTATTGTTTGTGTTTTGACTAAATGCTTCAATTTTGTTACTTGGTTTGCATTTTAAGACAGTTGCATTGATGTATAGCTGTTGTTTAAGTTGAAGCCTGTATTATATTGATGTTGAAGGTTTATGCCAAGTAAATGCAATATTGATTAAATATGAACATTGTATAGAAAAATGGTGTTTCTTCATTTCTTTTACACATGCTGTGTTTTGAATATTTTAATGGGTGTCCTTGAAATAATATACACCAAGCTGAATTTCCTGAAGTTCACCTTGTATTTTATTGCACTGGAAGAAAATCGTTGATGACTGGGTAGACTATTATTATATTTGATCAAACATTCCATCTTGAAAACTAGAACTCTTTTGGTAGATTGAGTATAAATATTGCAAAGCATACAGGTTTGATTCACTTGAAGGGGCATGCCCAGGAACTGTAGCATCTCGAATAGCAATCAAATTGGTATCATTTTAATGCCTTAATCAATTTAATCATGAAAATCCAGAATAATAGTTACATATCCCACTAGTTTGCTCAAAGTACACATTTCAAGATTCACTGAATTTGCCAATTTATGCCTCAGAAAAATGGAAAGTATTCGTCATTTTCACAACTTGACCCTATCTCTCAAAACCGTAAACATCTAGGAAAAATGTCAACAAACAATGAAATGGTAGGCATTGCACATGCTAAGTTCATTTTTGCAATATAAAGTCATATCGATCAATTTAGTAAATATCAATATTAATGCATTTGGTTGGTAACTATCAATAACATTCTCAGACGAATCACAATGGCAGCCTTTTATTCAAATTGACACAAATACTGACGTGCGCATTATAGAGTCATTTTTGAATGCACGTTCTTCTTTGACTTTTCAGTAATAATAGGTTTTACAAGTGATAAATGCATTTTTGGTGTAGTCAAACCAAGACACAGCAGTTCCAGGGCATGCCTCTTTAATTCGGTTCTTCCAAGAATCGCTTTTTATAAGGTGGACGCTTAGAAATACTTAGGTGTACAGTACATATGAAGTGTTTCTAAGTGGATTGGATAATGAATCAGTGCATTATATGAATTGTACACACAATGTGAACACATGCTTTAATTTCTGTACTTATACACCCACAAGGTACTTGAATAATACAAAAAAAGATAAAAATGCAAATGAGTTAGGTTTATATTTTACTTATAATGATGAAAACAAACATTCAATTACAAGTACTTCTAAGGAAGACACAAACATCAACATATTTAACATAGCAGTAACAATGTAGTAATATTTTAATTAAATGTAATTGAAGTAAAAATGATGATCGATTTAAAGTTGCAATTGCTTTCTCCCACAGTCACTAGGATGTAGTTTTGGCTTTTTTGTTTATTTCCAGTTTTATGCTCTTTTCAACAGTCATATGAGGCAGACAACTCACCTACCCCTCGTTCCTGGGAAGAACCAGTACTAGACTCCCTTCCTCTGCAAGCCTGCTGTCTCACACAAGTAGTTTTGGCATAGTGATTATTCATGAACAATTGTCCAATATCAAAAGCATTCTAGTATTTTATCAGTTTATCAACCACAGTAATCTGAGTCAAACAATCTGATAGGTTGTTCAAAAGAGATTTAATAATTGATTCCGAGTTAAACTGCAATTGAAATACCACTACTTCTTGATTTAAATGCTAATCTAAACTTACATAGCTGTCTGACTAGTCAACGCAACATTTGGCAGAACAGAAATGCTTTTTTGATCAATGAATAAGTATGTGCCAGCTCAATAAGGAGTCAGACACTACAAAATGCTTCCAATTGAAATACATGCACAAAATATAAACAATTTATCACAGGTAAGACACTATGTGACCACAACCATAACTTACATATTATCAAAATTCAATCATAAAAATGAAGTGTTTAGTATGATTTCTCTAGGTTAGATGTTTGGTTTAGAATTGATTAAGTTAAATGTTTATCTAGTGGCCCCACTTACAATCTCAAAAGTATCATTTTAACAAAAACTACATTTTAGTCTATTGAAATGAAACTTATCTTACTTAAATAATAACGTCTATGGAATATGCCGATGAGAATGTATGCATGCTATGTACAATATATTCATTATTCTCAAATATTTAAGTTCTTATTATGTGGCATCATTCTGTTGAAGTGCTATTAAATAAGAATTAGGAAAAAGTCTAGTTATATGTAAAATATTTAAATATATATTGTAAGTTAAATGGGGCATATACAATCTGGTTTCAGTCCCTGTAAAGTTACTACAGGTCTAATTGATACAGTATCATTTAGGAGACAAGTTATCATGCAAATGAAATTAATATCAATCCAAGTATAAGTTAAAAGACATGTAAGGCAGTATGAAAGAGGATATTGACAAAAAATTAACTTCAGCCTACAAGAGACTAATACCATGGAAAGTTCAAAACATCTTGTGACTTTTTAAAGTTTAACGCAAGTGAAAGGGTAAAAATTACTATTTATCAATCCTGTATCAAAGAAAGACTTATAAGTGGACAAAACTGTTATTTCTAAAATTAATTGCAAATATCTTTGCACAAGAATTAGAACACTACGTAACAAATTTCAAATGATAGAATCAAACATGGAATGTTTTAAAATTATTGCACTCGGAACATGAAACACAATAGATGATTCGATGCCTAACAAACACTCTGCTCTTGAATGAATTCTTTCAGGACACATAAAACATTCGCTGTATCCAAGGCGCCCTCTGTTGTGACAAAATGAAGTAAGATTTCACTATTGCCGGAATCCCTCAAAAAGATATAAGATCTGAAATAGGATTGATATAGTTCAACTATTCAACAGTAAAAATAATGCATAAATCATAATACAGCAGGAATGTTTTACAAAAGTTCATAGTTAAATAAAACAGCTTGGACAATATTGTAAAAAATAGCTTTCTAAACACTTTCAAAATGATCAAGTGTTTAAAGATCACATGCATTGTGTACTGTATATAGAACAATTTATGTACATATTATCATAATTATTATAACAAATATTAAATTTTGACTAATAAAACATAGAAACAGTTATCCTTAAATCTGTACTTGTTCAGATCATTCTAGACTTCTGAATTCAGGAAACTCCAAAGTATGTTCAGATTTTAGAAGTTACACTGTACTACAAAAGAATTACCAGACTTAGTCAGTGAACTGAGATTCATAAACAAACAAATGCTAAAGATGATGGATAATACATTGTACCTGTATAAAGCATAGAAATCATTTTCTGCTTCCCTGAGTAATCTTTTCAATGTGTTCATGGTCTGAATAAACTGAAATAATAATTCATGAATACTTAGTCAACAGCAGAAAATAAATGAATAAATGGCATTTGTACAACAGTTCACTATGAATTTTTTTAATGGCATTATTATTGCTTAATTGAATCTCGCTTTTTAACAAACAATTTACACGAGCAACTGAGATTCTAACTAGTAGTAACTATATATAACCATCATGAAATCTATCTATTTGATAATGTTTACATAATTTAAAAGTTCAGTTTTATTTGATACATCAAACAGCAAAAAAAGTGTAAGCTTTTTTATAACAATTTCTGACCTTTAATTTGAATGCTTCAATAACCTGCTTCTGTTTGGTAGGATTATTTTCAAATTCTGGTCTGTTCAAGGCATTGGCCCACTCTTCACAGAACTTGTTGCAAACTATCACATTGAAAGAAAAAACATAGCATAAGTGATTATTATGATATGGCATAAACCATCAAACAGATACACCACCAACAGAACAAAAACAATCGCTAAATTTCATTTGGAAGAATTGCTGATTGTTATGTGATCCATTAGGTTAACACTTTCATGTTTGTTTTTCTCTAATCAAATAGAAATCATGTGTGGGACCTCTATGGTAGAGTGGTTATGACTTCTGACTTGTAATCACCAGTTCTCACTGTTTTAAGTTCGATTCCTAACCAGAACAAAATTTCACACCAGATTTGTTTGTTTCATAGGGTTTAACGCCATTTTCAACATTATTTCAGTCATATCATGGCGGGCAGTTATCCAAACCAGATTTCCTGGACTTCATTTAATGCCTTAACCAGTACTAATCACACTCTATCCGTAAGCTTCTGCCAAGCTACTCCACATAATTCAGAGGTGGAGGACAATTTAACATCGGATGTAATATCTTCAGTCAAATTTGTCACGGACAGTGTGAGCCTCGCCCGGGGTTCGAACTCACAACCTCTCGATCAGTAGACAAATGCTCTAACCACTGAGCTAGCCGGGCAGGCTTCACACCAGCGGAAGCTATCCAGCTAACTTACGGAAGGTCAGTGGTTCTACCCATGTGTAAGTTTGGGGTCTTCATTAAAGCTGGAAAGTCACTAAACATCCCTGACAGAAGGTGTGACATTAAGCCGAGTGAAAAAAGTAGTCATGTGACCAAAAAAGCATCAAATACATCATTGTTCAAGATACATCATATTCTGTTCTTAAGGCCATTGTTTTGTTTTTTTTGTTTTGCAAGGTTTCTTGAAAAAAAAAACATAGGGTAGGAGGGAAAAAAATAAAACTGTACTATAAAAAAACAAAACTTTCTTCCTGCTACATTGAGTGCATACCAAGTCAAACTGTGATCTAAGCATCTTAGATACTATATAAACAGACACACAAATAAATGACCTGATTAACATGCTCTGTCTCTAATTAGGTCTTTAACAGTGTTCTTTTTTGTTTTAGCATAAAATAGGGTCGGAGGGTTTAAGAAATGAAAACCAAAGACAAGTGTCCTAACATGGTCAGATAGTAAATACGGTGTATACTGTGATGGTAAATGATGGTTTCTTTATTGCAATTCTAGTAAAAATGTAAAAAAGTATACTTTCTTGTTCATCAGAATGTAGATTTAACTGAAGTCAAATTCACAGGATTACATAAGAACATGAGTTAAGATTTGCATTTTGTTCACATAAAGATGTATGAATCAACATTACCTGTAAAAATGAAAAGTGACGCTATTTGATAAAATATGCAAGACGAACTCACCATTAGAATCCAGTTCAACACAATCAGTTGTGATTGTAGCATTGATTGATTCCTGAATATTGGAGAGTTGATTGTCTACATCAGCTAACATATCCACACTACTGGACATTGAACCAGTCTCTTGTTTATATCTTGTCTCACGTAACTGACTCAGTATGTTTGATAGGCCACAAGCATCATAAAATCTTGAAAAAAATTCTATTAAATATAAATAATAGTAAACCCTGCATAATTTATGACTAAGAAACTGTAATTGTAAAGACAATTTAAAACAATCTGTAAATTGAGAGGTCTCTGTGTTTATGTAGTTGTGGTAGTAGTAATCACTGAGTTTAAATCCAGCTCGAACCTGACCAAATCCATGTGTAAGGAAGTTGCACAAATAGATTACAGAAGGTCAGAGGTTCCACCCAGGTGTTACCCTGAGGTCTTCCTCCTCTATTAAAGCTGGTAAAGTCACAACATGATCCAGGCTGTTAGTGCAACATTGAAGCAGAGTGAAACTAGAAATGAGTATGGAGGACACAAATGCCACCACAGAGAGCTAAGTCAAAAAGGGGTCATAACTCCTGTGAAAATATTTTAATTTTAATGGAAAATCATACATGACCTGTATTTTATCATTATACACCTTCATGTAAAATATGAAACCAATCCATGAAATATTTCTTGAGTTATCACTCAAAAAACAAAATTTGAATGGACGGACAAGGGTTAAAACACTTTATGCCCTTCTGCCATTTCAAATGGCAGGGGCATAAGAAAAGATTAGTAAATTAAGGACTTCCAAGTGGATGATTGCACAAGATATGATCAAGATTTCTGTAATTTTACAAACATTTACCTCTGAATGTCTGTTTGTTGTTTCACAGTCCCACCAGTAATTGTTAACTTGTTGTCATGAAGAGCCTGTCCAAACATAATAGAAATAAAATTCTCAATCAATGGTAGTAAATAATAAGCTTTCCTTGTTATCTGACAACTGATCAAATAAAATGCTTATTTAAAACATCATATCCAGGCTGAGAAAGATGGACCATGACAGTCAATTGTAATGAATAGAGCAGCCATAGAAACTGTCACTGTATGAAATAAATGCAAATACAGTAAAATGACTGAATATTGTGAAGTGTACATACTGAATAAATTAAATTCTTTAAGTTGTCTCCCAAAATTAGTTTGCTTCGGATCAAAAATTCAATAGCTATGGAGTACCAATCCTCGAATGAGCTAACCAATGAGTCAGAAAGATCATCACTGGATTCTACAATAACTGTTTTCTCTTTTATTGGCCTCAAAATATCTGCGCAATATTTATCCAAATCTGTTTTAAATCTATAATAAAGTCAAGGATAAAGTCAACATTCTACTTAGTTATTAGTGACAAGTATAATGGCTATTTGTGTTCTTCAGCATCAAAAGTTAACTTGAAAAATAGACATTTATTGAATTCTTTTTAGTAGTAGTCCTCATTTAATGAGAAACAAAATGCTTTCAAAAGTAAGCTTTCATACAACAACAAGTGACAAGGATACAACTCTAGGGTAAGCTCTTGCACAAACAAGAAACATAGAATGTACTTCATTTGGGCTTGCTCTTCAACCATGGATGAATCTTTAATGTCAACTGCATAGAAGTAACAGCTTAACTTTTGATCACTTTCTTCTGTGTTAGAACTAGAATAGATATACATAATAACATTTACAGTATAACCTCCGTAGAGGGACATCCGGCGGAGACAGAAATAACTGCCGCTCTGCAGAGGTGTCGCCCTGCGGAGGTTCGGTAGTTTAAGACCGTCATTCATAGACTGTTGACTGTACATTATCACGTTTTTTCTTAAGTTTCTGCCGTTTTGTGATTAACTCTACTTGTAACCATTTTGCTATATAAGCATGGTGATTAATTAATTAGACTGTTGATTAGATACAAAAATACATACAATTCACGTCTATCAACTCAACTCTCAACCTTATAAATTGAGTCCACAATATTTTTACGCACATGCCTTTAGTAACAAATTAAATCGCTTCCAAATGTGAAAATCTCTAAATCATGCCATATTATTCACTACACTACATATGTGTACATGTGCGATATTTGAGTAATCGGTAATTGGTTTTACTCTGGCGTGTAACTGGGTCAGTGCATATGCTGACGTCCTATCAATTGGGAGTTTCGAAGATGCTTTGACATGCGTGTAGTTGGGGTGAGGTACAGAAAAAGAATCCCTGAGAAAGCAGAGTCGAGATTCGAACCCATAACCTTTTGTTCAGAAGTCCAGTGCATTAACACTAGACCAAAGATCATCCCTGAACAACAGCATGATTTATTGAGTGTTTTACATGTTAGAGAAAGTCAAGACTTTACATACTGGTATTGTCAAAATGCAGGAATGAATGACATTATATTATAAATAAAACATCTTATCAAACCTTAATTCAACATGTTTAATACAGCCAACTTCCGGATGAACAATGCCTTTGTCCAATATCTGTGAAAACACATTTTGTAATTCTACTGCTTGAAGTGGAGGAAAATTACTCTTCACTACAGTAAGTTCCCTGGAATAAAATTTAATGTCTAAACTCAGATAGTTTTATTGAAATAAAATTTAGTAGAAGAAGTTTTAGAATAGCAACATTTTTTTTCAACAATCAGACGACTCATATTTGTAACCTACGGATGCCTACAGATCTATGTCATTTAGTAAAGTACCATTAGTCAATGTAGGCTCTGCAAAATACTATTTGTACATGTCACATAAGGTAGTTTTATTGAAATAAAACTAGTACTGTACAGGCCAGCCGGGTCACATTTAACAACCATGAAAGAAGTACTTGTACTAGTAGCAATGTTAGAAACTGATAACTAGCTTCATATCACTGTCAGCATCATTATTCTTGACAGCTTTGCTATTCTCAGAGACGTATACTACACATGTCTAGCATAGTCTATAGATCTTTGCAATTCCAGAGGACAATTTTGGCATTTCCTTCTATTCTCGGTTACCAATGTTCAGGCAACACATAGCTAACTTATGAGACGTACGGGCAATTCGTTCATGATAAATACTGTTTCATCTATTGCCGTATAAGATATCGCCAAGGACTTATATACATACATGTATACAAGTCCTTGATATCGCCAAGTCATAAGTGTCTCGATATCCATCTGTAGTGTACAATTATTTGGACTAGGAAACACACTATCCTACTTCGATGTATTATTATGGCATGTTTATTTTTTTAAATACTGACCGTATATACAAGTAAAACGTTCATGAAAGAAACTTTAAGGGTGATGAAAGTTTTGTGTAGTCAGTAAGAACAGAAATTTGAGAAAAAATCAAATGAACTTGTCCGAAATAGTATGTCCGGACACTATGACACTAGATATTTTTACAAATCTGCGTAGCTTTCGTCCTAAGAAGTATAAAGAAAGAAACAATCAAGTAAGTTGTACTTTTTGTGTCTCATCAGAGCATAATAATTTTTACAACTATCCTTCTCATGACTTGTTTCAACGTCGTCTTTTCCTTCCATCACGTAAGTAAATCAAGGAAGGAGTTGTCGTTCTTGAGTACTCTTCAATCAGCGTCTGTACATATCATATTTTGCGAGGTAGGCTAAACGGGGGACGTATATTTTTATGTACGTGTTTCCAAGGACTTATATACATACATGTATGTATATAAGTCCTTGGTGTTTCTACATCAATGTTACTATATTTGGTTCTTAAATTAAAATGGTCTTTATTAACTTGAAAGAATGACATAATATTTCATGAACCGCGTTATAATGAAACTCGAGCTCTACGTCTGCTGCTTTTTTATTCAGAATTCTTCAGCAATAGTCATTTCATGATTCAATACAATTTAACGCGACTGAACAAAAATTGGGTGGGTCTTCCTCTTAAATTTAACGCGAGTTGCTATCAGTGAACTGTGACATTACATAATTGTGACTGACAATTATTGTTCTGTGTAACCAAGGACTTATAGATACATACATGTATGTATATATAAGTCCTTGGTGTAACAAACTGGAATTCACCAGAAATATACAAATTAGTGAAAACATTAAGAAAAGGCCGGGCCATCAGAAACTTAGTGTTTATATAGATGTAAATCCATATTTGGTCTCAGAAACAGTATAAATTTTATTTACTAATGTCTATTCAATCAGGGATGCTACATTATTATTGCAATATAGCATCCCTGATTCAATATATGGAATAAATATACATATATCCAGGGATGCTATATTTAAGCATCCCTGATATATCTCAATGTTGAAAATAATACCATGGCATAAGTCTTTCTTACATAAATGTGGCTTCGTTAATTATAATAATCCTGTTTTCATGTTTCTTCAAGGATATGGCTTGGTCAAGTAACAGGTTTGGTGATCTTACTGCTGTCAATGAAAAAATGGCTTCCTGTGGAAATAATGCATCATCCATGAAAAGAAATGCAAGCAGACCTAATAATAATGCATATGGTGCAAATATTCATGCCAAATCTACTTATACATTAACACAGAATAATAATGGTGGTTCTGTGGCAAAGTTAGAGACATTGAATATTGGATCATCTGCTGTAAATATTTTTAAACATATACAAATGTCTAAGTACTATTAGTTAATTATGAATTGGATTAAAAATGTTGTTTCCACTGTGTAATCTATTTTTTACTTCAAAGCACATGGCAATGCTAAGAAATACTTGAATGTGTATTTTTATATTATTGTAACTTTAATTAAAATCCTATATAACTGTAATTTACACATTGTTGAACATTGTATTTATTATGAATGATATACAGACAAACCTGTGACATTGTTAGCGGCCATCTGTCCTCCGAATAAAAGCCATTCTTTGAATTATTTAGAACAAAATTACGTCCAAATGAAGGCGACCTGTCAGTACATATAAAGGCCACATAATGTTGTTCCTAAGGGTGATCGACCTTTGTTCTCAGTAACTGGACATGTTTTTTATGATTACTTTCAGTCTGTAGTTGGTGTTGTAATTGCCAAAGAAAGTTCAAAATCCATCATCAGCAAAAAAAGTAAGTATCCCAGGGATATGGAATATGATGAGCACATATCCTTCTAATACTATTTAAGTCACTTATAAATATACTGCTCCTATGATTCAGTTAAGGACTTATGATATCTGTGATTTAGATATTTATGATCATCACTTTATTGACCTTACTACATTGATACATCATTATACATAAGCATTTGTTATTATAGGTGGTAATACAAGATTCTTACTTGGATTTGTGGTTCGAGATTCTCCATCAGGCTTTGTTAACTGTACAGTTTGGGGAAGTGAACATTTCATTTCAGATGTTACATTATCTTTCACTGTTGGAGATGTAGGTGAGTACTCAGTGTCAGTAATTTCTCCAGATTTCATTTGTCACAGTTAACTGATTCTTTCAGTAGGCTTCAAGAATGGCATATACGAATCTGGTTGTCCTGATTAAATAACATATATTTCTTAAACCACTGACTATACATAACATGTAATATAAAGTATTCAAATAAAAAGTGGCTAGATATTTTTATAGATGACAATTGCAAATACAGTCAAACCTGTGTTAGCGGCCACCTCCAAATAAAGGTCATTCTGTGAATATAGGCCATTATTAAAAAAACATTGAATTTTTAGAACAAAATAACCTACAATAAAGGACACCTGTCAATAAAGGACACATTTTGTCATTCTCAAGCGTAGCCATTGATCACAGGTTTGACTCTATGTAATATTGATCCAGTATTATTTACATTTATGATACTTTGTGAAGTTTATAGAGTGAAAAGTGTTGTCCCAGTAAATATAAGTTTTTTTTCCTTGAATTTTCAAATTTGATAATTTTTTTATGAATGTTTGTTCTTTATTGTACTTGTTATATTATACCAGTGAAATTAGAAAATGCTCAAGTACAAGCAAAGGCCACTGACGGATCAGATGAAAAATTCCACATGTCTACACCACTGTAAATACTACCTATCTGAATTTATAAACCTTTTATATCTGATTGAAGTTTTGTTTTCTTGTTCATTGTAATATTTCGGTATTTGTTGGTCTGGCATGATTATTGTTAGTTGTTCTCCTTGTTTTCGTGTCAGAGATACTTATTCTCTGTGTTTTCATGTCAGAGTTAGTTGTTTTCTTTGTTTCTTCTCAGAGTTAGTTGTTTTCATGTCAGAGTTAGTTGTTTTCTTTGTTTCTTCTCAGTTAGTTGTTTTCATGTCAGTGTTAGTTGTTTTCTTTGTTTCTTCTCAGAGTTAGTTGTTTTCGTGTCAGTGTTAGTTGTTTTCGTGTCAGAGTTAGTTGTTCTCTTTGTTTTCATGTCAGAGTTAGTTGTTTTCTTTGGTTTCATGTCAGAGTTAGTTGTTTTCTTTGTTTTCATGTCAGAGTTAGTTGTTTTCTTTGTTTCTTCTCATAGTTAGTTGTTTTCATGTCAGTGTTAGTTGTTTTCGTGTCAGAGTTAGTTGTTCTCTTTGTTGCCATGTCAGAGTTAGTTAATTGTTTTCTTTGTTTTCATGTCAGAGTTAGTTGTTTTCATGTCAGTGTTAGTTGTTTTCTTTGTTTCTTCTCAGAGTTAGTTGTTTTCATGTCAGAGTTAGTTGTTTTCTTTGTTTTCATGTCAGATTTAGTTGTTTTCTTCGTTTCATGTCAGATTTAGTTGTTTTCTTCGTTTCATGTCAGATTTAGTTGTTTTCTTCGTTTCATGTCAGAGTTAGTAAATTGTTTTCTTCGTTTCATGTCATAGTTAGTTGTTTTCTTCGTTTCATGTCATAGTTAGTTGTTCTCTTTGTTTCATGTCATAGTTAGTTGTTCTCTTTGTTTCATGTCAGAGTTAGTTGTTTTCTTTGTTTCATGTCCGAGTTAATTAGTTGTTTTCTTTGTTTTCATGTCAGAGTTAGTTGTTCTCTTTGTTTCATGTCAGATTTAGTTGTTGTCTTCGTTTCATGTCAGATTTAGTTGTTTTCTTCGTTTCATGTCAGATTTAGTTGTTCTCTTCGTTTCATGTCAGATTTAGTTGTTGCCTTCATTTCATGTCAGAGTTAGTTGTTCTCTTTGTTTCATGTCAGATTTAGTTGTTGTCTTCGTTTCATGTCAGATTTAGTTGTTGTCTTCGTTTCATGTCAGATTTAGTTGTTTTCTTCGTTTCATGTCAGATTTAGTTGTTGTCTTCGTTTCATGTCAGATTTAGTTGTTCTCTTCGTTTCATGTCAGATTTAGTTGTTTTCTTTGTTTTCATGTCAGAGTTAGTTGTTCTCTTTGTTTTCATGTTTGTTGAAGCTTGCTTCATGATTTTGTCTACAAATGAATATTTAAATCAATTAACCTTAGTATTTCAGTTTTCATACTATGCATTTATAGACATTAATTAAGTAATGATTTTACTATGATCAACAGTGAGACTCAGTATCAGTGAATCTGGAAACTTATTTTGTGCATGTGACTAACAGTGATATGGCTTTTATCAAGACATTTGTGATTCCAGATTTATAGTTACATAATTATGAACTAAAATCAGAAGATATACAAATGTATCTACAAATTGCACATACCAATATCAGTCTACTTGGAGAACTAATACTGCTATATAAATAAAGCATATGTTGCTGTAAATCAAATTTTGTTTTATATTTTCTCACAAGTCCTGACAATGTTTAATTACAGATAACAACTGTATACATGTACTACAGTCATACTTTTCTGGGATTTTATGTCAAATTAGAGACACTGTAATTATTACATACAAAAATGTATAATTATTTATACAAATTTCAGGGGGTTCCAGCTGATGCTGAGTGAGAATCACAGTAACATAGTTCAGTATAATGGTCTTGATTTTGATTATTATTCTCGTCTTCTGTATGTTCCTACCAAACCAAGCACTGACTATTACACACTTGAAGATGTAATTGCTAATGGGCAGGCATTAAATGGTGCCCATATCAACTTACTTGTGGCAGTCAGAAAGGTTTGATGAAGAAATTAATAAATAGTTTTATGGAAGTGACTTTAAAACATAATTCAAATAAACTTGGTTATTTTTAAAGCTACATATATTTATTTGAAAACCACTCTTGTAAATTTCTGGTATCTAATTTCTGGCAAAAATCTGTCATTGTGATATACATTCAGTAATTAAATCTATGGTAGCAATGTCAGGATTATATTAAGTGGTTTAAGTAAATTGATGAAGTACATACCAGTATGGCTTCAAAAGTAATTATTTATTCCAGATTGATGCACCTCGTGATATAAATACAAAGACTGGAAAGAAAACAAAAAGATGTGAAATCAAGTTATTTGATGAAACGTGCTCTAGTTTTCCTCTTGTTTTGTAAGATTTTACTTGTTCTGAAGTTAACTGTTGTAGATATAAATTTATGATCTAGAAACAAAAAAGAATACATGATTTTTTTTGTTTTGTTTTTTAATTTGATTGTTCTTGTATTTGCTGTTGTTTAGTCAGTGTTTATTCTGCTAGTATTAACACTATTGTACTACCGGTATTCTCATGTCTGGAAAAAATATATTGCTGTGTTCTAATTTGTGTACATTTCTACTTTGAATTTTATAAATGTTTTTTTGTCAAGGAAATTTCTTCATTTTTTGCAAACTTAGCCATGTGGATTTATTTAATATCACAGCTTTTAATTTTTATTTGCCCGAAGGGACGTATTATGTTATGACACTGGCGTTCGTCGGCCTGTATGTCTGTCATCCATTAGCAATTTCGTGTTCGCTCTGTAACTCTTTAAGCCTGCGAAGGATTTTGATGAAACTTGACTCAAATGTTCACCCCATCATGACAACATGCAGAGTGCATGTTTCGGAAGGCTCAAGGTCACACTTGGGGGTCAAATTTGGCTGATTTCGTGTCTGCTCTGTAACTCTTCAAGCTTGCGAAGGATTTTAAAGAAACTTGACTTAAATGTTCACCCCATCGTGATGACGTGCAGAGTGCATGTTTTGGAAGGCTCAAGGTCAAGGTCGCACTTAGGGGTCAAATTTGGCTGATTTCGTGTCCGCTCTGTAACTCTTTATTTTGAAGAAACTTGACTCAAATGTTCACCCCATTGAGAGGTCGTGCAGAGTGCATGTTTCTGAAGGCTTGCTTCAAGGTCACACTTACGAGTCAAATATGACTTATTTCGCATCTGCTCTGTATCTCTTTAAGCCTGTATTTGTGTGCATGAAATTCCATGGTTAATGAAAAAAAAACACATACTCATGTATGAAAAGTAACCCAAAATAATGTTTTTACAGTATCAAATATACCTTCGGGCGTATACTGCTCTGCCTTGCAGTGCCTCTGTCTAGTTACAACTTATTTGGATGGAAATATTTAAGTTTTCATGAAGTGCATCATTTATTCAACATAAGTTATGTTAATTTTCCCGTGAAAAGAATACATTGTATATCTGTGTTCCTGTGAATTGGGAGTTTAAGAGTAAATTGACAATGAAAGTTATACTTATCTAATTCATTGAAGGTTTTTTTATCAGTATCCTTTTTTGTTGAAACATTCAGGTGGGGTGAAGAGGTGGTAAATTACTCTCAAACATGGTCTGCTGTGCAGACTGGTAAGTAATCTTGATTATATATACTTTTGTATTATCAGAACATGCAGCAATCAATATAATTATTTTGTTTTCCTTAACTTGGTATATTCTTTTTATTTATTTCATAATGAAAACTTGTTTCAGTTATAATGTAAATTTTTGAGTAAATGGTGTTTATATTAGTATTTAGTGCTTAGTATTTTCTACATGTTTTTTTAATTCATTTTTTTCTGTATTTCAGTGTTGTTTATAGCTGATGTAAGAGTAAATTTTGATGACTACAGATCCTGTATGCTTGCTACAGCAGATTACAAAACTATCTTTACACCTAACCCAGGTTTGTGACTATGGTAAAATATTTTTACTATCCATGACCATAAGTAAGAATGTATACATGTCTTCATATATCATAAGTAAACATCACCATGATACACAAATTACATGTAATACGCTTGTGTGATTACATCAATTATCCTTTTGAGAAAAATGATAAACTCAACTGTAATTCAACTACATAAGCATGAGTATATCCCTATAATTTTGTTGTTAAATGATTAAAATATATATATTCAGTTGTTAATATTACTATACTGTGGCTTAGATTTGATCTTCCATTTGTTTTGACAGAGACACAAGAAGCTAAATACCTACATGAATATGTTGTGAGTCAAAACTTCATGGATGATGAAGTTCCGTTCAGTGAACAGAGAGATCCACCTTGTTAGTTTGTAATATATATCTAAGTTTTAACGTTTACTTTAAGAAGAACTTTTACATCACAAAACTTATTTTTCGTAGTTTCCTTATTTAAAATGCTCTATTAATTTTAGCCTGTGACCCAATGATCAAATAATTACAAAGTCAACATATTTCAGTTTTCTTAGCCTATAATTGTTTCTGTTAAATTTTATTATTGTATAAGTAACATTCATTTTGTCACAGTTATCTGTGAATTATAACAGATACTCTTGTATTTGATTATCCAAAAATATTTTTCTTAAAGTGGAAGAAATCAGCAACGTTATAGAGATTGAGCAATTGGCAACGAAAAAAGAGGTGTACTCTGATTACGCAATACTTTATGGCGTGATTACAAAATTTGATCTTGATTCTGACAATGTTGAACATTTTCTACGAAGAAAGTGGTACACTCATATTTTTTGTTTTAATAAATCAAGTATACTTTGTTCAAATACTGAGTGTTAAAATTAATGTTGGTTAACAACTCTATACATGTATCAGTAAATCATTGCCCCATTAAAATCCCCAAATATCTATTAATAATAGTAAACAGTAACAGTAAATAATCATTTCCTTTAATTTCTTATAAAAACTATGATAATTACAACATTTCCTAACTCCGACTACTGCATTGAATACAAGTCTTAGGAATAATGAGATTTTTACAGCTGAGAGAACATGTTAAGGTCTCTAATACCTTTTTGTTTGTCCGTGATAATCATGAATTGAAACCTAGGATGTATGAAATATTACTAGTGATAGGCAATTTTCGTTTTCAGTCCTAAATGTAAGCATACTGTGTCAACAGATACTGGATATCAGTGTTCTAATACTAACTGTACACAAGCTGGACTACGAGAATTCAATGCTACAGGACAAGTGACGCAGACAGTGCCGGATATAGATTGCAGTATTCCAATCTGTATATCTGATCATACAGGTACTGTTAACAGCTGGTTGTCTGGAAACATTCTCCAATCACTGTTTGGCTGGAATGTAAGTATTTCTTCTTTGAAACAGTTATTGACTGCACATAAAATATGTTGATAGCAACCCAGTTCATATATTTCTCTTGTCTAGTCTTATTTGTATATTTAACTGAAATATCGACTACAAACAATGTGTTGAGCACTTTATTTATTAAACTGCTTTAAATTAATCCTAATTGTATTTCAACACTATTGACAATTTGACAAAGGAACATTCAAGCTCACAAGTATGAGTGAAATATATCATGTTTATGAAATTCAATGAGGTATTGTAAGGCAAATGTTTAATGTCATTAATTTTTCCAGTTTTAAAAATACTCGTTCTGTAAAATAATTGTCTTACAGGGTCAAGACCTGGTACAGATTAAAGCAGAAGAAAGAACTGGATTGAAGTGGCAGTTCTTATTGGAGACTTGCAAATTTCATGTCAAGGTTCTGTCCTTATAATTTCATTACTTCAACAATATTCAAACTGTTTATAAGACTTACTGTCACATTATATCTGTGTTTCTGTTAGTAATCTGTTACCTGACAGGAAATTGTCAACTCCTGACTTTCAGTAAATGAAAAGTGGAGGAGTTCGGTCTTTTATAGAACATCTTCACAAAGTGATGCCGAAAGAAACAGGATTTATTTGTGAAACATGAATGCCCCCTAACGGCCACCTGGATAGTAACACTTTGACTTTTGACTTATTGAACTTAAGTCACTGCATTCTTGACCTTTCACCTACTGACCTCAAAATCAATAGGGGTCATCTACATATGATGACCAACCTCCCAACCAAATCTGGAGAGCCTATGTCAAATCGTATTCTAGTAATTGGTTGGACAAGATTTTTGTGTGCTGAAGGTCACTGTGACCTTGACCTACTGACCTCTAAATAAGTAGGGGTCATCTACATGTGATGACCAACCTTCCAACCAAATATGAAGGCTAGGCCAAATCGTTCTCCAGTTATTGGTCGGACAAGGTTTTTTAGCTGAAGTTCACTGTGACCTTCACCTTAGACGTACTGACCTCAAACCAATAGGGGTCATCTACATGTAATGACCAACCTCCCAACCAAATATGAAGAGCCTAGGCCAAATCGTTCTCTAGTTATTCGTTGGGCAAGGTTTGGTTATGGACGGACCGACCTTCCGACTGACCAACATGGGCAAAACAATATATACCCACTTTTCTTCGAAAGGGGGGCATAAAAAACTTGTCAAGTACTTGAATCATTTGTGATTAATACATTTAATTTCATAATAGTATCCTGAAATCATTAGGAGTCCAATTCAACAACATTAACGGTAACATATTGATTTTCCATTTTCAGATTTTGAAAAATTTCAAAGAACCAGAAAGATTGTCAGTACGAGTGATGTCCTGTAGAAAATTGGATCAAGCTGAAATGAAGACTTTCTCAACAGCAAACTGATGACCTTCCTTAACATGTTAAGATGTCGGCAACATGCAACTTTCTTTTCTGTTATCATTCCTGCTGCTTCTGACAAGTTTTCAAAACATGAAGTTCGTGTTATCTTTGACATTTTCTGTGATATTTGGCATTTATTAGTTAACTGTGATAATAATGTGATAAGTCAGGATGAGCCGAAATTTCTGTTTTCTGTTTACATTGTTTATGTTTCATTTCTTATGAGGAATACTAAAGCATTTGTAAGTGCTTCTCTTGTGATAGTTATTGTACTTCTTAATTGAATAAACTAGAATGTCATTAAAAACTTCATGGTTTATATTAATTATTTAAGCCATAAAAAGTGAATGATTACGAAGTTGAGGTATAAAAAAAGCCTGCAAGTGTGCTCAATAAATTTGGTACATAACTAGGTACATGATTTAAAGATGCACATCACTAAAATCTAGTGAGATATTTGGATACAATTATAATACAACTTACAGTATCTTAATTATATCACTTTAATTCAAAGAAAACAAGCAAAAATTTTAAAATACAACACTAATGATAATGGATAGACTTTGTCTAAAGGAATGAAATGATAATGGTGTCTTTTTTAAGTGAGCCTGCACAGAAAACATGAATGCTATGCATACATGTATAATTATGATTTCATGTGAAGGATGATACACAGTGGAACATCAACAAAACTTATTACACATACATACAATATGTTAACACTGAGACAAACATTCTGAGATTATCAAGTATCATTGGACTGTAAGTACTGCCCATAAAATTAAAATATGTACAAGCACTATTTGACAGGCTGAAATTAACGATCTATAACACCAAAGAGTGTAATATAACACCAGTAACAATTACTGCTATTACATACTGAGCACCTTTATGTACAAGACAGGAACACTACTGAACACAAATGCTTAGTAACTTGAGTGTATGTAAATAATCATTCAAAATCTCCAGAAAAAATCGCCTTCACTATCATATAGCATAAAGAAGCAACTACATTGTGTACATGTTGTTGGCAATCAAACATAATAGATGTCTTTTGCTGCCAGCAGCAGTTTACTGAATCATGTCCCAGCTGTATGATAGTAAAATCACCTGATTTTGTTATATGTATACAACAAATAGTATTCAAATGGTCTGAGGAGTGGATCATTGTTTCCAGATGGGACTGCAAATTATCAAAACATGAAGGTCTATATTAATTAACTCCTTCAATAAAAACGAAATAAACCTGAATGAACACTGGTTGTTATTGTCATCAGAGTTTACAATACTTGTCTAGCACAAAGCATGCATTATTCACAGATTATGTACCATATACACTTAATGTCAAATTGTATAATGTTATCAAAATAAAATGACAGAATTATAAAAAAAATGTCTAAAGACAAATACTTGCCAAAGCTAAATATATTTTGCTGTTCTATCATTTCAACAAGTTCAAGGTTTCTAAGTTCTAACACATTAGAAAACTAAAAGAAAACATGCAAATAATGCAATTGACAACACAAAACCATATCTATGATAGTATGAGAACTTTCCATTTATGGAAACACATAAACCAGCATGATTCATCACTTGTCACATATTCCTACAATATCCTTGGCTGTAGAAGGACAACATGAAACAAGAACATAACATTCTATGGTCTACCACAAGTTAAACATCAGGGCTGCTGTTTCTGATCATCCATTGCCTGTAATCAGAACAAAAATCATATTTTATGAAGAACTGTTCCATCACTAATATAATAAAAAACAGGAATATTTTTAATTTCTTATGTTTTTCAGTAATACATACTGTTCGGTCTCTAAAGATCTATGAAATCTAGTAAACCATTAAAAGTACACACAAAAAGAATTTGATCTGTTTGGTTTCATTAGAGAGATATACAATAACATGTATTTACTTGTATATACTTGTATATATATAGTAACATAAAGATGTTTTTATTATCAACTTAATATATCTGACAATATGTTCAATATAACACTTACTAAATATTGTTTGGCAAGGATAAGGTGCTGTCTCAAATCCATCTGTGTGGTGCGAACAAACTTCAACTTTGAATCATTAACAGGAGGGTTATGAGCACATTTAAAAAATTCATACACTAAAGTGTATTTGTTCACAGCTTCTTGTAACTTTTGAAGCCGTTTCTTATTTAGGTAACCAGTAAATCCACGAAGAACAGCTTGTCGCTGCTTATGATGTTTCTTTATCTCATTGACTATCTCTACAGATTCAGGCAAAGTTTTAGCAGACTTCTTTCTTTGATACAAACTTTGAATGGCTTTCTTTTCATCTACAAGTTTGTTATAGGGTTTCAAAGACAAAGGTATCATTAAGATAAGGAAAACATCCTCCTCCTCTGATTTGAATCCACCTAATTCAGAGCTTAATAATAATTCATCAGGTACACGTCTGTGAGGGTAACCATAATAACATGTTCGAGAAAGATGCAACTTCATCTCAGTTTCAACATGTGTCAATGCTCCAATCATTTTTAGATCTTCACTAGATATTGATCCAGGGGCATTTGAGTTATGACAAGCATTTAAAAATTCATAATTATTTCCATACTCAGACTTCAGTTTTTGCCTCAATTTGTTCAATGATTCTAAAAGTAATTCTAATTCTGCACTGGTTTGTTCAGATGTAACTTCAGGGGCATAACGTGGATTTAAAACTTTTGGTACTTCATCTTCATCATCAGACATAGTAGAACTCATCTGTTTCATAGAACCTTTTGTACCTTCTTGGGCAATTGCATTCTTCACTTTCATCCTTATTCGCCTCTTCCTCTGCTTAGGAATTTTGGTTAAGTCTGTGTTTAAAGCATAGGGAATAATTTTTTGTAATGGTTCGATATTGTCTATTTCTAATTCAAGTTTAAGCCATTCACCTAATGTTTTAACTTGGCACTGGGCTCTACTCTTCTGTCTTGTTTTAGTGATGGATGCAGCAGATTTAGACACAATTGCGGCTGTATCATCATAGCTTGGACCTGGATTATGCAACTCTTTATTTGTAGACCTCACTCTCTCAACAGATTTGTTTTCTGGATTTTTTATTATGTTTGCCCAGTCAGCACCAACATTCCTGTATGCACCAGCACTACCTGTAGATCGAACATCTTTGGCTGGAATGGGCTGTGAATAATTTGAGCAGATGTTCACAATGCGTTTTGGAGACTCAGGATATCTATTTCCTATAGTAGGTATATTACTGTATGTCATAGACATGGGGACTATTGGAGCATCTCTACAAACTTGTTTAACCAAACGTTTGTCAGATGAAGCTTTCACTTCTTCAGAGTTCATTGAATCATCAGAAATTTCACCATCCTCTAATTCAGAAACTTCACCAGAATCTTCAAGAATTTTACCTTCAGTTGTATCTTTGATGTCAGACTTTTTCTCTTGAGGTTCTATTTTATCAGCACTTGGTTTTGAACTTTCAGGACTTTCATTTTTCACTTCTGCAAAGCTCTCAAGTATTTTAGAACCAAAATCTGAACGTTTTACATTGACTGAATACTTCTGTTTCTTAATTTGTTCAGGTGTGGGCTCATCCGAGGCTCTTCTCTTACCACCAGAATCTGTGGTTTCTATCTTAACCAGAACATTATGAGAACTGTAATTCTTAAATTTATCATTATTAATTTTCTCTTTAGAATTGCCTGACGATTCTTTTTCATAAAAGTTGGTCGTATCAGTTGGTCGTTTTTCAAATTTGTCTCTAAAGCAATCAAAAACATCCGACTTGGAATCTGACTGTACTGTAGATGAAACAGGTGTGGCGTTCATTATGGTTGATGATGTTCCAACAGTCTGTATGGCAACCCCTGCGTTTTGCATTGGTGAAACTGCAGGCATTGACACTATCTGTTGTCCATGTAGACTATGTCTTATTGGAAGAAATGGGATACTTGTGGCACAAGTGGTTATGGTATTCATTGGCTGAGACATACGATGTATTACTGGAACAGGGATTGGCATAGCAACCAATGGGGAAACTGGAGAAATAATAGGTTGTGGTCCAGATGGTATTGGTATGCCTTGGTTAGGGGCAGCTACAATAGGTGGACCAACAAGGTTAGCGTGTGAGTAGGCTTGTTGACCATATTTTATTGTAGTACCAGTTACTGGATGAACATATTCCATTGGTCTTTGGACCAATTGTGGTTGAGTCCTGTTTCCCATGAAAAAATCTAAGGGTGACGTTGGGCGATTGATGCCACTAATGACAGTTGAAATTGGTGACATTTTGTGGTTATCTGCAGCACTAGAAATGCTTGGAGATTTGCTTCTTACTGGCCTAAAAGAAGCTGAACCAGAAACAATGCCTTTAATTGGGTGTATTCGCTCTGAACTTGCAAGGGTATTTGATGACTTGCCAATCACTTCAATAGCAGAACCAACAGATATCTCACTATATGCTTTTCCAGTTTTTGGATCAACTCGTTTAGTTCCTTCCTTCAGTTTAATCACCATATTTTTTCTACTTTGTGCTATCATATCTGTCATTTCATCCTTTGTCTTCACTTGATGACTTCTTTCATCTTCAAGGTCAATGGTACATGAATTTTTTGTTTCTTCAATTATCTGAATGGAAAGAAATGTTATCACATGCATTAAACTATGAAAATAATACAGTAAAATGTCAAAATCATAAAGACCATATTACACCAACGTCAAGTTCATTTTAGTTCTAAACATCTATTAAGTATGGCCTTAACCTTCACCTTTTGAACAGGGTTTCGCATAATTAAAACATTATAAGATATAATATTACCCTTTATAAAATTTTGACCACTTAGTGTGACATTGACTTTTAATAACACACTATTAGAGTGGAACACAAATATACATAATAAGGCTGGCATACCTAATAAAATCTATGATGCCTAAGTTCTAAAATTAGCTAGAACTTATACAACTGAACCATGTTTACTAAATAACAACAAAACCCTTTGTAACACATTCATCTACCTATACAAAAAGCTCTAATTCAAACCATCTTTTATAAAATATATAAAACAGATAAAGGAAATGTTGAATGATTTCTCAAGAGACATATTATACAATTGCCTTTATCACATCTAATTTAATAATTACAAAAATGCAAAATAGAAATGTATTCAACTTATATAAACCTGTTATTGTCTCTGTATGGTAAATCTAATGCATGCCTGTGTATCTTAGGTCTGATGCTAATTGAATTGAGGACATTACTACTAGTCATTTACATAAAAATTGACAATATCAAACAAGCTCTTTTTTCAAAGTACTGTCTATAATGAGTCTTATGTAAGTAATAGTTTTATCAACCATTTCAAATGTATAATAACAATACCATAACTTCATCATCTCCATCTTTTGTAAGATCTATGGATTCTTCGGGTCTCTCATCAAGTGTTGGGGTACTCTGAAAACATGAATAAAACACACAACTTAAACCAGACTGAAAAATGTCACAGACCCTTGAATAACACATAATATTCCCATCCAAATGATATTAGGACTATAATATTAGCATGTTAAAATTCAGAAAGCTGATTTATTAACTTCATATTGTGTTCATACAGTAACATTTTGTATCTAGGTAAATATTAGTACTTGCTATATTGTGAGAATTTCATAAACAAATACTAAACTGAACATAATGTAAATTAATAAATAATACTCATTTATGAAACAATTTTTATACAGACAAACTTGTGAACCAAGGCCATTGTGAGCAAAGACAAAATATGGCCTTAATTGACAGGTCGGAGGTGACTCAAAATACAGGTTTATCTGTATTTGGTTGAGTAAAATATTATTTGTATTATATGTATTTACACATATTTTTTTAAATTTCATACTATTTCATTATAAATATCCATAAATGTTACATTCTTAGAGAACCAGATGCACAATATTAGTTTTTAAGTATATACCTGCTCTTGTTTGGGCGTCCTGGCAGTAGGAGACAGGTCTATGACTAAACCAAGTATCTCATCATCATCATCATCATCTTCTTCTTCTTCATTAATGTTGCCAGTTGACTTATTGTTTCCTTGGTCATTACTTAATGACAAAACTTTTTTAATGCTTTCCGTGGTATTCTCATTCGTTGTTTTATTATCATGTTTTCGTTCACTTTTCTTGAAATTTCTTTTCAGAATTAAAGGTGAATCGTCCATCTCAGATACAAGCGAATCATCATGTCTTACTTTTAATGCAGATTGTTCCATTGATTCCAATATAGCAGCTTGATATGAAATATTAGGTATTGGTGTCATAACCTCTTCATTTTCCTTCACTTTTGATTGTGGTGTGTGAGGGGAGCTGTATTTTGTTGACGTGGCAACAGATGAAAGGGATTCAGATTTCTGACCCGATACGCCACGGGATGATTTCTCATCATAGTTCTGTAACTTCTCAGGTGATACATCTTTTTTAGTTTTGTTAAACATTTCATCGGGAGAATTACTTTTTTCATCATCAGAATTTGCATCAGGAGAAGTATCAAAGCCAGGTATTCTAACCCTAGAACTACTTGGTGTATGGTCCTTATAACAACTCGAATTTGCACTTGTAATATTAGGAGATGGTAACAATGCCTGTCCACAGTTTCTGGATAGTGGCTTTCTATTAGCAGCAGAAGATAAACCTGAAATTGATTTACATTCAATGAGTACTTTGTATTCTATTTTCTCCTACTTGATGATTTTGCATTTCGAAAGTACATTTGTAAATATAAATGATACATGACGTAGGCATATTAGAATAGATTCTTTAACGAATAAATAGATAAAACAGACCCTTTTTAAACTCAATCCTAATTGATAGTAAACAATAGATAAAAAATAAACACTCATCCATGGTAAGCTGAAGCACTGTTCTTTTGAGTAATTAAACTGAAAGTTCCATACATGTACATAAATTAAATGATTAAGTTAGACTTACCTGTAAGGTGAAGGTTAATGATGATTTCATCCACATAAAACTCCCTAAGGTCTCACATAGAGAGATGATGCAGCCATCAGCAGCTAGTGGTCATATTTTAGAGTAAGTAATGTCATAAAATATTTCCATATAATGGTTTGCACAGGGAAGTAGAGGGTGGGTGTGTGAGCCCTTAAGGGAGTTTTATGTGGAATAAATCATGATTAACTTCACCTTACAGGTAAGTCTAGCTTAATCATTTAATTTCATCACACATATAAACTCCATAAATTCGAAGTTTGTTTGACTGAAATTTCTTCAAAATTATCATAACTCTAAGTAAGTCAACTTAATAATAAACCTAGTATGCTTAATAGTTAATACTGAAACGTTATGCAAGATTTTGAAAGAGTATGTACCTGTTACAAATGCAGGCATATCCCCATCATCATGGTGTTTCTCTCTAAATGAATCCTCTTCCTTTCTCTCACAGTATTCATTACTGATAGATGTTGATGGCTTTTGAACAGTGGCTAGAATGTTCTTCAAGTTCGACAAGTCAAGCTTTTGCATCAAATTTTGGAAACCAATTTGGGGTTCATTCTGATTATTGCTAGTAGTGTAATTATACATGTCTGAAGTATTCTGTGGTTTACTTGTTCTGTATTCAGGTATTCCAGTACTCTTATAGTGTTCATATGGTGTTTTACTATCACTTGTCTTGTAACTCTCATAATACTGACCAGTTGGTTGCTGCTGGGAAACATGTGATTGATTAAACATATTCTGTATGTTCTTATTGAGCTGAACAAATGGATCAGCTTTGTTATCTGACAGTTTGATGTTTGAAGGAATTGAGGATTTAGACACTGCAGGTTCTCCATCATTTAGATCATTTTGTACTGATCTTAGATCAACATCACCCATTTCTGCAGCAGCTGTTTGTCTCCAGTCTATGTCACCAAACTCATTTCTAGTAGGCATAGTATTTTCAGACAGTTTTGATTTCCCTAAATTGTAGGCATCAAAGAATTCTTGAGAACCAGAATTGGAATCATTGTTAGGTTTAATTGTTGAGGATTTTGATGCCATTTTCCTATCTAAAACATACTCATCATCTAGTCCAAATGGATCAATAAACTGTCTCATATCAGATCCATCATTGTCTTTAAATTCTTCTTTTTGAACTGGAGGTTGAACTTTCTCAGAGTTTGACAGTTCTGAAATTTCCATTCTACCAGGATCTTTAGTACCAATAACTGCAGTAGGTGATACACTTCTAGAATGTGAATGCCTCATATCAAAATCACCAGTACTACTTTGTGAATTTTCTGCACGCAAATCTACATCGGAAGGCCTATTTCTCCAATCTTCATCACCTAATTTGTTTCTTCCTTTATCAATTATATTGCCTTCATCACCCTCATCAGTATATGTATCTAGATCAAATGGATCATACAACTCGGATCCAGACTTGACTGAAAGCTTGGAATTTTCTTGAGAACTGGTACTGACACCTTTAACCAAATTTGTTGAACTTTTACATGAAGCAAAACCTGTCCCTGCAGCGTGTGATCTAAAATTCTCTGACCTCTGTGGGTCATGTTTATCATCAACCATCCTTAAATCTTCATCAGTAAGACCAAACACTGGCCTCTTGTAAGATCTGTCTTGGTTTTGATCATTTTGCAATCCACTTGAAGCTTGTTGACTTGTTCTTAGATCCAGGTCATTCTTAAACAATTTAGATACAGGAGATTTATTCGTTTTTTTTATATTGAATGATATAACTGGTTTCTTTTTCTGATTTAAACTAGGAAGTACAGTAGTAACCCTCAATTCATCATCATCTTTATCATCGTCTGTTTCTGTCTCATTTGAAGGAATATGTATAGTTTTGAACTTAGATCGTACTTTCCCTTCAACTTTAGTTGGCTGTTGTTTGGTCTTAGGTGGATCCGATGGGATAGGTATATCATCAAGTGTGAAGTCTTTGGAGCCTTTATTACCTCTCATACTTGACTGATTATCAACAATTTCATCGACAGTTTTATGATCATTTACTTTCTTTTCTTGCTGCTCAATTTTTTCTAATTCAAGTAATGTCTTCTGCATGGCAATCTCTAAGCTTGATTCCGCTTTATCTTGTGCATTATCGTCATCTTTATTTATGTTTTCAAGGGGGATATACCTAACAGGTTCATCTACTGTGCTCGATCTCTCAGGAGACATTATCATATCGGGTGATTGAATACCATCGTCATCGTCGTCATCTATTACAATGTCAGTTGCAGTCTGTTTGGCCTTAGAAAGTGCATCAATTTTTTCAGCTATTTTCTTGACCAAAAACTCTGGATCAGTCAATCTTTCTCCGAATTCCTCAGCTGATTCCTGAAGGTCTCGCAGTGCTTCAGTGAACAATGACACATCACCAGAATGTTCTACCAGTTTTTGCATGGCTTCTGTTAACACAGGATCTTCAGCAGCAGGTTCTTCAACTGAAATTTCTTCAACAGATTTGGGTGATTGACTTACATCATCAGGATCCGATAGTTCATTCAAAGTTTTTGCCATATCATCATGTTCTTCAACAATATCATTTTCTTCCATGTTACATTCAGCCAAGTTCATTACCATACTTTGATTGGGTTTAATTCTAAGGTCAATATCATCATCAGTTTCTGGCCATAAGTCATCCTCAGGTAATTCAGACATGTTCTGTGAGTTATTTGTTGAAGATACAATGTCTACCGTTGTATCAGTGATTGTTTGTGGGTTCTTGTTAGAGTTATTAATCATTTGTGACTGATAAGGTAGGTTTCGTTCAACATCATTATTTTCAACTCCAATAATTACGGTTTGCTTTTCTTCAGTATAGTCAGTTTTTGTAACATTCACTTTTTTCTTATAGTCACTTAAAGACAATTTTTTACGAATTTTAGGTTCATCACTTTTAGCATTGACATCTGTTAAAGTTTTAGCCTCACTTTGACTTTGCTTATATTGTATTTGTTGCAGTCTTGGGTCGGAAGAGACGGGGGGTAATTTAGGATCAAATGTCCTTGATTGCAATCTCGGGTCAGATGGCACAGATTGTAACCTAGGATCAGTTTGCATAGATAGTAGTCTTGGGTCGGAAGAAGCATGTGTTATTCCTGCACTGAAAGATGTATTTAGTCTTGGATCAGAAGGAGCTTTAGATAATCTTGGATCTGTAAGACTACTTTGCGATCTAGAATCAGAAGATACAAATCTGAGATCTGCTTGAGTCTGCCTAGACCAAATTCTTGGATCAGAAGGTGGTGCTGATTCAAGTGAATAACTTTGCAATTGATTGTCAGTTTGCTGTTGAAGTCTTGGATCACTTGAATTCATTCTCATGACTGGGGTAGTTTGATCTAATCTAGGATCTCTTGGATAAATATCAGGCATCATTACTCTTGTGTCATCAGGAATAACTGGTAAAGAAATTGGTGGTAAACTTGACAATGGTTCTTCAGGATTTTCTTCTTCTTCAACATCCATATCAACTTCATCTCTTATAACATCAGGACTTCTCTCTTTTGTTTCATCAGGACCATAAGAAGGCTGGTACTGAAATCCTTCAAACTTTTGTGTTGATGTTGTTGCTAAGAAACTCAACTGAGATCTAGGATCATTTGGATCCAAGGCATTCATATCTCTAGGTAAAGTTTTATCGTCAAGACCACCAGACCCCGGACTTTCACTCACTCTTAATCTAGGATTAAGCCTCCTTTGACCAGATGTTTTTAGATCAGAATCAGATAAATTCTTTCTTACAGGACGCTTAGAGTAACTATCAGATGGTTCAATAACACTTCTTGGTCCTGTTTCTGTTTTTTCATAAGTCACCACAGCATATGGCAAACATTGTCGAGGGTATGGTGACGGCTCACAATCTTCTGTATATTCATACAGATATACCTGAAAATTTGAATGAAATTTTGTGATAAAAAAATAATGTAGCACAATTGGAAGTGGTAAATAACAAATCCAAAAGAACCAGAGACTATTCACCTTTACATCTCAGATAGTTATAAACAGAATCCAATAGAATTAGGGCTAGCAAACTGGTAGCATGATCAGCTTTGTGTTAATGATTTTAAATACTAAAGAAATAATGAATAAATTACTAATGAATAAAAATAGCAGCTTCAGAAATGGTAGTTTAAATGTGCCCATTGTCTTACCTGTGAGCGGCTGATTTGTTGATGGAAACTATCACTAGGTCGAGCTGGCATTTGTGGAATATGGCAATCAAAGTTTGGTGTAGGTTCAATATTCTCATCTCCTGTTGTTGGTGATAATGACTTACACTTCCCTAATACAATCTGCAAAATGGTTACAAATAAGATTAGGTGTAAAAAAATATCTTTGTTTCTGGTTACATGGTAAAAAAAAATAGGGTTGGTAGGTTGGGGCTTCTTTTTTTAGGGAGCCTCGAGTAAGCATGTGGTATATGGTAAAAAGTGAGAAAATAGGTGTACTGTTCCTCGGGCCTTATAAGTCCAGGGTCGCGGGGGAAGTTAAGATAGGTCGGAATACTAGAAACAAACAATTTTTTAGGCCTTACCAATGATGATATCAGTAATGAAGATGACCATCCAGTGTATACATTACAAGACTATTTAATAATTACTCAAATGCCAGTTTAAGACCCCAAATATACCCTAACTTTTCAGGTTGGCATTACAAGATATTATCAAACAAGTATGATGGGTCAAGCTGTGTAATACTGCTCATCTTATTACTGAATGAAATAAATGTACCATGCAGACACAAACATGTGCCGACATACACTTATAATTTCTGAGAAAAAGACAGCAAATTTTTATGAGGAGTATTTCTTGGAATTCATTGATCTGTCCCCCTAAAATTTTACATTTGGCTGCTACATTTTCTGAACCAATCAGGATTTTTAAAAATGTGTACTTTTGAAATTGTAAAGATAGTGATTTCAATTTTTTACCTTGAAGATAATAAGTGTACACTGCTGCAAGCCCCAAGTTTCGCTCAACCTGAGTTGTATATCAGCATTTCTCCATAGATATAAACCCATTTTATAATCACCTGTTATATAAAACAATACATTCAATACAGTTCCATTCATCAATCATATGTGCGTAATCTTACAAATAGCAAAACTACATTGGATATTTGACAAAGCTTGGTCATCACTGATGTACAATTGTTTTACTATAAGTAGGCCCCTACATGTACTACCATTTTATTTTAGTTTTCCTGCATTAAAGAAATTCTCTGACATTTGTACAATATTATAAACCAAATTCAATTATTTCATAGCATTAAATTGTTTTAGTTTACCAATCTAATTACCAGAATAAATTCAAAAAGTATGATCAATATGAAAAGAAAGAAAAATCATGTGAGATAAATAGGGAATCTAGGGAAATATGAAAGTGACCTTTATTGACAGGTAGCCTTTATTAGGAGGTCATATTGCCAAAAATAATCATCAACATATTTTTAAAAGGATGACCTTTTTTTTTAAGCTAACCGACTTCCTGCCAGTGCCAATCTGATCAGCATTGGAGAATAAATGGCTTGAGAAATAACGTCTTCCACCAAAGCATCACATAGAAAGTGTGCTTCGCCTATGTTTCTACCTTTTGAACCGAAGGTCAATAGACCAAAATGTAATGTTCTACCTCTTGAGGTAGGTCTTATTTAACAGTAAGATACGCATTCTTGGTATGCAATTCTAAACAATATTTCATGCACTTACAGATATAAGCTTTTACTAAAATGTACACATACCAAGAAAGTTCTGTTTTGTAAGACCACATCGAAGTCCACTCCTTACAATCATAGAAACTTTGCTTGGTTCTTTCACAACCAGAAATGCAAACTGATCGACCATATCCCTGCTGTGTCGTCCTTCTTTCATTTCTGATTTCTTGGCTCTGCGTAAATAAAGCAACATACTTGAACAATTATCAGTGTAACTCAACCCTGATGGTCAACATGTCAATAAGTGTATTACAGTACAAATTAAGATAGCTAGTCATTCCAACTCTGGGCAAGTCCAAAATTACCATCATTGAATGCTAATGTCCAGTAGGTATAACTAGAGCTGTCACAGAGGTGACTAATACCCCCGCCGCCGCATTGACACTAAGAATGTGATAGTACACTATACAGCTACGTTCAAGGGGACATAACTCTGCAATGAGTGGATCACTGGGCATGAAAATTGTGTCTTGCACATGTACACTTCATGGTGATAACATATTTCAAGTTTCATTGCAATTGCTTTAAGAATGTGAAAGTAGTTCGCTCCACAAACTTTTGATATTTTATGCGAACAGACCGACCGACAGAGTGACTCCAATATACCCCCTTGCAAACTTCATTTTCTTCAAAATGTACATAAATAATGAAGCACAGGTACTAAACAAGAGTGCCTCAGTGAGATCTTTCCACCTATGAAATTTCATGTTACGACCTCTTATACACGCAGGTGCCTTAGTGATCACAATAGCTCAGACTTTTTCTACTTAAACAGCCAAGCTAGTAAGACTATTTTCTAAAGAGCATTGTATATCATTGACTCGTAAATGTATATAAGCGACAAAATAAATTTATTAACCTGTAAGAATTTTCTAATTGTCGATTGTCAACAAATGCTGCTGTTTTCACCTGCCATTTTGGTTCATAAATACTGGAAAGGTATGACCTTTTCACAACATTGACAAGTTCCTGACAATCACGACTGACTACATCAACCTGTCTCAAATTATCTGAAATATAAATAGCATATATAAGAATTAAGAAAACAGATTGATTTGAAGAACATTTCTGTATATTTCTATTAGATTACCGGTACTTGTGCATTATTGACAAAGAAGCTCAAGAATTTTACTCAAAAAAATGTAACAAGTGAGATAAAGCTTGCTTTTCTTCAAGTGAGGTGGATATTATTTTAAATACTGTACATGCATGCACTTAAACATTTTAATTAACACAGATTTCATACAGTTGATCATTGTCAGTGCATTGATCAAGAGGCTAAAAGAAATACATGTAATATGGACTTCAACTAAAGTTATACAAAAAGCCTAAAACAATTTTTACTTATATTATAAGTACAATGTTGTCCTATCTATACCTTTTCTTTCCTGCCTTTTAATCTTTGGCACCTTGAAACTTTTTGCCGACATTTCAGACATGACTATATTCAGGTCTTGAAGCAACTGAAAAAAAGATTATTCAGAGTTCAATGCAATAGTTATCTTATATTCTATTACAAAAGAATGACTTATTCATATTCTATTGTGCAGTTATCTCAACATAGAAGCACTGGGATATGATCCTAAATGTCCATTTTCTTATGTACATACATGTTTATTAACTGACACATTACAATAGATGCTTCATGTTAATAACAAGTTATAATCATCATTACCAGATATAAGTACATGGATAAAGTATTGCGAAAAAGACAGAAGTGTACATGGATGTTCACCCACATTCTAAAAATCACATAATGTCAGACTACACTGTTTATTTTCTAGTTCATTTGCAGTTACACTAAAAGTGTCATATATGATTAAATACATGGTCCAACTTGTGTTACCGGCCACCTCCAAATTAAGGTAATATCCTGTGAATCAAGGCCATTCAAGATTATTTAGCAGAAAATCACCTCTGAATAAAGGTCACTTGTCAATAAAGGCCACATTGTGTCTTTCCCAAGGGTGGCCTATGTTCACAGGTTTGACTATATACATTTTTCTGATTGCTAACAAATAAAACTGATTTTGGACTTGAAATGAAATAAGATCAACATTCAAAAGTAAATGCAATTTGAAAATCATGAAATTTAAAGCCCAGTATTTTGGTTGTAGTTAAAAAATACAAGAAAAGGAAACAGCTTCAAGATTATAATGCATATATATAAATGTACAGCCAAATTACAAGAATCAAGACTAAAAAATTTTCCTGTTTCTAAACTTTGAATGGCTACAAACATCTGCAGGTAGCAATTTCAAGAAGTTTAAAGACTATATGTAATCCATTATGGCCCTACTGACGTTGACCAGCAGATTTATGCTGAAGGGTCACTAAGACCTTAACCTGTTGACCAGTGGATTTATGTTGAAGGGTCACTAAGACTTTAACCTGTTGACCAGTGGATTTATGTTTAAAGCGTTCTCTATGATCTTAAACAGTTGATTGGAATAAATTTGTTTGAACATTTTTTTTTATTATATATAGATAAAATATACATGCTGAAACATTATCCAGCTATTAGTCAAAAATCAAGAATAACAGATCTATGCCCATGGATTCACCATTAGTGACGAGGTTCAAAATAAATTCTTGACTATGAAATTTTGTTTGTTTGGCTTAAAACTGTAGTTACTCAAGCAGTTAAATATTATTGAAAATAACTCCTTTCTCATATAAAGCATTTAATAAATTGCAGATCAAGATGCAAAGATGTCCCCACAGTGTGATTTGCAGCGGAAGATGGGGAATGTCGATGAAACTACATTATTCTACATTATATTTTTTTTTTTCCAATGCCTGCAGTTGTTATGCTCCCATACAATTGTTTTAGATGTTAATTATATGGTCTGATTCATTAAAGAAAATGAAGCATGTACCAAAATTGTACTGATATTGAAGTATCAGTAACATATCACTTAATTTTGCATACACTAAATGGATTACCTATAATCATACATAAAATTGTCTATAGACTGAAGTTCTGAACTAATTTTTTTCTTTTCATTGCTTCTCATGAAAATGGCTTACTTTTTTATTGAAGTTGAATACTCATCATTTGACATAACAATGGGTGAAAATAGAGAATTTCAAAATATATTTGTTTACAAAATAACAGTCCTTGTAGAATTGATGTATTTTTCTGGATGTAGCTAATTTGTCAATAGAAATTCAGCCCAGGTACGCCTTATTTGATTCTTATACATATTACATCATGACAGTCTAATAAGATATAAAAGTATAATTTTTATGAAGTCAACACATAAATTTAGTATTTACATCACAAACATCACTTGGAGCATGGATCTGCATAACCAATATTTATAATGACAAGATGTATTTAAAAACGATTTGCTTCCTCCAGGTGACCTTTGACTTGAAGATGCACAGTCCCTGTAGAGGTTGTCATGAGAAACCAACATATATATGAATTAAGTTTGATGATTGTAGGTGCAAGCGTTTTGATTTTATAGGCAAGTTTAAATTTTGGTGCCGACAAACAAAGGGCCATAAATCTGCTAAAAATGACTGAATCATACCCAGACAATTAATATGCGCCAGGGATCTTGGTGACTAAAGTTCTATCAAAGTTTGGTCAAAATCCCTTGAGAAATGTTGAAGAAGCTACAGACAAAATAGTATTTCTCTATAAATTACATATGCACAAAATCCAAAATGCTGTAAAAATTATGGAATATCATTCAACCTTGACAATATGCACTGGGTAACAATAATTCCATGAAAGTTTGATCAAAATCACTTGAGAAAAGTTGCAAACAAGAGTACTTCTCTATTACAATTGCACAAAATAAACAAAGGGCCATAATTCCGTAAAAAAATATCAAATCACTAAGCCTGGCATATATGTGCTGGGTTCATTGGTAACAATTCCCATTAGTATGTTAAAGTTTCATCAGAAGAAATGTCAGGAGTATAATATAGAAGAAATTTAGGAATTCTTTAAAACACAATGCCCTATAGTATATAGATAGTGACCCTGACCTGAAAATGCACAGGCCTGAAGAGGATGTCATGAGGAACCAACATATGAAGTTAATTGATCATTTAGATTTTATAGGCAAGGTTAAAGTTTGGTACAAACAAACGGACAGACAGGCCCAAAACAATATGACCAACAGGCATAAAAATTAGTTGAATTTTGAAAATTGAGACTGGTTTCCAAGTTATTTAATGGCCTATTCGACAGCTACAGTAATTTCAATGTCACCCCAGAGAAGGGAGAAGAGAAATTGGAGAACCTGATATTTATATCCTTACTCTTTTCAAATAGTTTTTCCAGGTTCTTTATCTTGCCTATTGTAAAGCACCAATACCACCTCATCTGTGTCCTTTGATTTTCTTTACACAGTACTTGGTTCATTTGTTAGGATAGGGACACTGAAAAAGGGTCGCTGAAATACTGAGAAGGCGGGGCTGAGATTCGAACCTACAACCTCACGTTTAGTAGACTAGCACATTACCACTCAACCACCCCAAACTATATGTTCCCAACAATAATTCAGTTATACACAGGTATATACAGGTTAACCTAGCCAGTGTTTCTGGATGATTCAGTATCACTAACCTTGTTGTCAGCAAATAACTGCCAACTTCTCCACTTGACAATGGAGGTTGATTGACTTTTGACATCAAGTCTACAATTGTTACAGAAAAAATGTGCTACGCCCTATGTTCAAACCCACAAACCCAAGGTTTGTAGAGTTAAGACTCTTCCGACTGAGTTGAGATTGCAAGTGGGAGGACTATATGTAACATGGTGCACCTTACATTGTTTCAAAACGGAAATCGCAATCACTATAAAAATATTCAAGGGACAGAACTCCGCACAGTTTAGTGTCATTCATGGAGGCTGACTTTGTTTGTACAGCTAACTTAAACTAAACTTCAGCATGTACATTTTAACAAATAAACAGTCTTCATGACTTGTGCTGTATTTTTCTACAAATTTTAATATCTAAAGGAATGAGGTACTAAATTTTATATCATTGAATTATACACAAATAAAAGTGGTTTCCAGTTATCAAAAATACTCATGAATCTAGTTCCTATCAAAGTGGTGTAATTACAAAGTTGAAAATTTTAATATAACATTATTAATTGTATATACATGTATAATGCAACAGAAAGTGTGCTCAACATTAGAATATGTCATGATGGACTTAGCTTCAGGAAAATCTAGAATAAACACTTTTTAGAAGTATTACTAGCATCACTGAATCAATAAATTCCTTTGCTTACAATGTTCTTACTAAATAATAATGATTTAAAGCCTTTTAGGCATCCACTGTTTTCCAGTACAAAAAAGTAAATGCAGATTACCATATTGGCTACATTTATACCAAAATGCTTAACAAAACAATGGTGAATTGAATACTGTCACATATATATATATAGATTAACAAGTATAATTACAAATTAAATGCTCCAGTAACATTAATAGAGAACCATAACAAACTTTTTGATGATCAAATGATGACAACATATTGTTTAATAATCAGATAGTCTGTAAATAATTCAAGCATGCAGGTAATTTGGAGATCACATGAATTCTTCATTGAATCTAAGCTCGAGATCTAATTAATACTTTATTTTGCATGTGCAAGCCTACTTTGAATAAATTTAATAACTACATATGAGCATTTGAATCAGGAGCTATCAAACTGACATAAATGAAACTAATCCAAATTATACAGGAAATGAGAATCAGTAATGAAGAAATCCTTAAAATAAATGTTCTGCAATTTTGAAAAACTTTTACTGGTATCTATAACAATACGAGGATTCATCATAATTGTCTTAATACTAACTTTTAATGACTTTGAAGAGTTAAACATTCTTATAATTTTTTACATACAAACATAATTGATTAAACCTTAATTATCACTTTCAACCATATACAACATTTTGAAATCAGTTATATTTTACTTTATATCATGAAGGGAGGTAATATTACTAACTAGTACTCTCCCTTTTCTATGATTATATAGCATTTTAATTTTATGTTTACAAATTCCAAAACTATACAATTGAGAAAAAGCTTATGGCAAAAGATCTGTAAATGATTCAATGAAAAAAAAGAGTTTAATGGTTAGAATTGAATGCTTAATTGTATTTGGGTCTGTAATCCTTGTGGCATTTTACTTTGTATGCTGGATTCTTGAGTACTTCTCAATATATATGACATTTAGTAACCAACTATATGGAAAATTGTAATTTAAGACTATTCCAGGGACTTAATTTCTTATCTCTAAACTGTGAGTGACAGTGTTTAACTATCTGTATTGAGTAAAGTTCATGAAGATTTCAAATAACATATAATTAATACAAAACCTAGCATGCTTCGATGCTTTGACAAAAAAATGCCATCTTTACATTATGGACAAGAAGACACCCTAGCCTTCATAGAATATATCATGCGCTCCTACATGTAGATGAACAACACACTTTTAATACATTCATAAAAATATATAAACAATAACAAAATGTAAGAATATAGAAAACAAATTACAAATTTGCATTAGTACATTTTTTTATTTTCTTCTTCTGTAATGGAATTGCACACTCTCATCTTCACCGTCTTTCCACAACATTCTAAGTCTAATATTTGTTAATTCTCAGAGATAACAGCTGCAATGTGGTAACATGTCATCAAATCTATGTGCTGAAAATATAATTCCACTTATATGAAACAATCCTGAACATTTCAGTACACCATACTAATAATACTTTGAAGTCGCAATTAATGTAGAGGTCATAAGAAAGTAATAATCCGATATAAATAATAACATAGGCAGGGTGCTCCCTAGACTTCAAAAGTCGGAGGTCAAAATGACCCTTAGGTGATAGAAATTTAAAGAGTCAACAAAATGTCCTACTACTGTAATAGTAAATTTGACCTATTGGTTCCAATTCTGAAGAGTCAAAAACCTTATTTTGAAAATTTCAAGTCAAAATCCCATTTTAAGGGTCAAAGCTAGGAGAGCCCTGATAGGCCTTCAAATCCTTTGATTGATTTCAAGACACTTGAAATAATTGAAATTGTGATGCAGACCCAAAGGAAGCAATTTTGTGTCTCCCAGCCCCTCCGTTCATATATACAGCCCTGTAATAATATAACTAATTGTAATGGATCTTCCAAGAATATGAAATGCAGATGCCTCAAGGTAAATCAATTTGGAACAGATGCCATTTTCATATAACCAATAGCCCATAACAATTATATAATAGGTACAGTAGTATCACCATCACCTTCACAACATTAAAATGATTAAGAATTTAATAACATAATACTTAACAACACCTTTAAAAACTTTAGTTTATTAAAACAGATAACTATATATCAAAATGTTGTTTGGAAATCAATACTGCAAACATATGGTGCGATACATTTTCAGATTACAAAATTATTATCATTCATTTTTTTCAAATGAATCTGAAATAGATATACACTAACTGTATAAATAAAATTGTAGAGCTAGTCAAAAAATATAAGTAGGAATTTTCAGAGCTCTATGTTAGATCAGGGACTCTATATTTCATGAAATGTAGAACCATTGCATGCTCAGACGTAAAGCAGTTATTCTATCGAGTCACAAAATGTAAAAAAATATGTAGATGCTCAATCGTACAATCTTAAAATAATCAGAGACATGGATAACAACAATGGAATAATTGACTTTCACTACAGTTATTAATCATATATATATATCAATAAACCATTCATGTTCTTAAATTTGAATATTAAAAACAAAACAGAATAATTCTATACTAAAGCAGAAATATAGATAACGTGTCTCTGACAAAAGCAAGTAGCAACCGAGTAGCGAATGGCCCGCCGCCATTATATGAATTGCACGTTAGAAGAACGCGTCCATGTCAAATGAGTGTGTGACCGGCGACTAGACAAGCAATGCTGCAAGCACAGACCATTGTCAGTTCAGCTTATCACACGACTCGCACGTCAGTTTGTCGGCCTCATACTTACAATGAAACATTTGCAACAAAACAGCATTATGATATTTAGAACCAAAACGAGGTATATAAATAAATGTTAAGTTCTGCTTGATTTCTCACATTTGAAATTCAATAATCGGGGATCGTAGGGTCATTAATAATCGTGTTGGTCATTTTTTGGATTCTAATTTGCATATAGTTGAAAGTAACATTTTTAGCATGCAAATATGTGTATGATCATACTTCTTAAGAAATGAAATTCTTTAAGTCGTTTATGTTTCATTCAACCGAATATATTATGTCGATCTGATAATCAAACGCGCCCATTCATGATAGTACTTACACTGACCGGTAAAATCCAACATTGGATATTTTGTTTTTCCAATATTCAGGTGTGCGCCTTAAACAATATATTGCCCGAAATGATTGGTTTTCGTTTTGAAACCCTCCCAAGATATTTCTCATTCATATGTAATATTTATTGATGTGTATTCATTACATTATCAATTCGTACCGAACATAATTCGTACTCTGGACATATTTCAGGATGAATTCTGTCATCTTTTTATAAGCATTCGGTTGTTAGACTGCGTCGTTGAAAATAATGTTAAATTTACGTTCTTTAAGCTCCTAAACGAGATTTCAGCGGTTCTAAACTATTTATATCCCAGTGTGTATGATAGTTGATATTCTATATATATATCTATTATTATTATTATATTAATCATCATTACAATGGACAAAGACCTATTCTGTACAATGCAGTATAGTTCTTTGGTCTTTGCAATGGAAATAGTGTCAGGTCAAGGAAGCACATTTCCATGACGGTCTATTACGAAGACAGCCACAAGACGAAGACGGTCGAATCCAACATGCTCAAATTATTAAGTCTTAGATTAAGTACAAATGTACATGTTAATAATCGTTAATTAACTTAGATGTATGTGTAGTGGTGTAGTATATTGTATTTATAAATTGGCTGGGATATTCACCAGCCCAATTAGCTCAGTTGGTAGAGCATCTGACTTGCAAGCAGGAGGTTGTGGGTTCGAGCTCAGCATCGAGTACATTATTTTCCTCCTATTACATTTGGTGCCGTGAGTGTGTGACTAGCCTTGGAATCCTAAAGCTAGGGTGAAGCAAATGGCTGGGTTAGTCTAAAGAGCCTAAGGTTGTTTCAATTATTTGCTTTTAATAAAAAGGAAGCAGGAATGTAGTGATGGCTGGGATATTCACCAGCCCGATTAGCTCAGTTGGTAGAGCATCTGACCTGCAAGCAGGAGGTCACAGGTTCAAGCCTTGGGTACATTATTTTCCTCCTCCTATTACATATGAAAAGATTATCAGAGGAATTTGATAACTGTGCTAACCTGACCAATTTCGGGCTATGTTACTCCTATAATACTAACATTTAAATTCAATTTTTTTATGGGAGGAATTGGGATTCACGATATATCTTCATCATATATGCATACATTTGTTGAACTTACTCAAGTCTATACAATTAAATTGGACCATCTAATGGATTGGACCATCTTGGCTTTGTCCGTCATGGAAATGTGCTGCACTGACCCGCATTGATATGAATGATCTAATCAACAAAAAGAAATATAAAGATAACATGATTTCCATTTCAGCGTGTTTTGAAATACTTTTATCATACTGTGTATAGACCATGGCTAACAGAGACTCAAACTTCCGAAAACATTATTCTGATAGACAAGTGAACTTGCGTGTACTGTTGGACATGGATGGAGTTTTATGTGACTTTGAACAGGCAATACTTGATGATTTCAAGAAAATATATCCTTCAGAACCATACATAGAGTTAGAGGACAGAGTAGGGTTCTGGGTAAAAGATCAATATGAGAAACTCAAAGAAGGACTTGGGGTTTGTTTCACGCTTGCTTTTTATCAATAAATTTCATTGTCTTTGTTTTATTGTATGGGGCCAGCAAGCTTTGCTGTTAAAAAGAGAAGACTTCAATGTCTTCATTGAAAAACATTGACATAATGATTTAATTAAATTAAATCATTATGTCAATGTTTATTATATGTCTCATGGGAATTGTTGTAGGCTGTACATGCATGACATTATTCCGCCCTATTCATAAGTGACACTTAAGGGGTAACTGGACTATATAAACCACTAGATGGCACTGGGGCGGGTTTTTGTAACTTTTAATGCCTGTTTTATGCACATCAGAGGGCCCTTTTTTAAAATTTTTTTAATAAACTACAGAAAAACATTCTATGAAAATTCTCACAAAGGTAAATTATTCCATGTCAACTCATTTCATCCAAAAATCTTAGTAAAATATTAATTCTAAGTGTTACTTTGAGATAAAGTTAAAACCTGTCAAGCAGAAAATTTGAATTTCCCGGGAGGTGTGGCTACTTGCTGATAAACTCTCTGTTTGTAAACAGAGGTACATGGTAAGGTTTATACTTCGGAGAAGAACATGCTTTCTCTCTAACAAGAGTACAGTGGTCAGTTGATGACTCACCCATTCTTGTGCAGAGAGTTTAACTGACAGGTAGTATTAGCCTATTAGGCTTATCAGTTTACATAGCCCAACCCACAAATACTCGCTGGTATACCAGCGAGGCAATTAAATGTGTACCTGCCAATGTGCTTGAATAATGGAAAAGAGATGCTGTGTTGTTAAAATGATTATATTACAAGTATTTTGGCAGTTTGTTATGGCATTTTATATGTTATAAGCCATATATTTATTATTATTTGCTGTGCATGAGTTTATTTTATTTTTAAGGCATGTTGTGTAAATCTGTACAATTCAAAAGGATTTTTTAAAAACCTCCCCGAAATCCCAGGAGCCATAGAAGCAGCTAAGGAATTGTCACAAATGGAAGGGTATTATTAAGTTCTATCCTTTAACATTTTTATTAATTAACTATTTCTATAATTTGTTAAATTAACTTACGGAACATCAAGTTGCATTTAGGTTTTTTAGTACTCGTTAAATTATCAGTGGATGAATTGCCAATCATTGGTGGTTTTGCACCCACAACCTTTGGATTGGTAAAGTAACAATTTGGGTTACCAATCCTAAGGTCATGTGTGTGAATCTCGACCCTGCTTCCGATATTTCAGGGGCACCTTTTCAGAGTCCCCATCCCGGTTCTTCTGTATCTTTTCCCCTATCTAGGGTAGCTCTGAAATGACCATAGCTGGGGAGTGGGCTGTTGAACAACAAATAAACTCATTTTCATATTCTTTCCTCGTAGCAGGATGGTCACAATACTTTTTCAAGCATGTACTTAGGCGTAAAAAGAATTGTTTGTTCCTGGTTTCCTGACTTGCCCTAATTCTCCCTACGGCCCTAAACTTTTTACCGGTATTAGTTCCAAGAAACAGTACATTCACTTTTTCACTGTTTGTGCCTTTTTGCATGCTTTCAAGGGCCATGATAGCCTCTGTATATACTAATCTCCCTATTTTTAGTTCACAAGTGAGCACTTGTTTCCGGTGATGTGCGGCGTCAACTTTTACCTTGTGAACACACTAGGGGCCACATTTTTAGCTCAATTATCAATTATAAAAAAAATGGGTCAGAATGTTAATATCAACAAAATCTCAGACAACTTCAAAACTAGGTCACCATGGCCAATTAAGGGAAAACCTTGTGAACACTCTAGAAATCACTGTTTTAATTGGATCTTCATAAAACTTTGTCAGAATGTTTATTTTAATGATATGTAGGTCAAGTACGATAATGGATCATTGCCGGTCAAAAACTAGGTCACCTGGGCAAATTGCTGGAAAACCTTGAGTGTTAATCATGAAACCTTGTCAGAACGTTTGTCTGTTGTATCTTGGACGAGTTCCAACATGAGTCATCTGGGGTCAAAAACTAGGTCAAATCTTAAACAAACCTTGTTTACACTGTAGATGTCAGAGTTTTGATTAGATCTTGTTAGGACCTTGTTAGAATGTTTGTTTTAATGATATGTAGGTCAAGTTCACTGTTCAAACATGGATCATCTGGGGTCAGACACTAGGTCACCATGTCAAATCACAGGAAAACCTTGATATCTGCAGACCTCATGACACAGGTTCAAAACAGTGATTTGATTAGTAAACAATGATTGTCATGTGAGCTATATAGGGCCATCTTGGCCCTCTTGTTATTATGTTATAATGTTACCAAAACTAACAATTTTTATGCCATAATATTGTAAGGCTGTTGTGCAAATGGTTTGTAGAGATCACTTCCCTATTATGCTTTATGTAGTGTTCATGTCAGAATGTACAAACAATTTATCAGGGCTTGACACTAAATTACACAGGTTACATCACATCAGATCTAACAAAGTTTGTAAGCTTTATTATTTAATTTATTAAATTTATAGAATTCAGGTCACCCAAATTTAAGATAGCCCAATGGGATACCCAGCTTGGATACCTAGATAGTCCTTGGGAGAAAATAGATAGCCTTGGGCTAACAGACCACTGTTAGTGTCGAGCCCTGTTTATAGATTTTCGTTTTCTTTCTACATCTTGATATACATTTATTGTCATTTATTTCAGAGTTGAAGTGTTTATATGTACTAGTCCCTTGAAATACTTCAAACACTGTTTAAGAGAAAAGGTAGGTTTGCCTATTTTACCTATAGAATTTTTTCATTGTGATGAATATGGCTGTTCTCATGAGAAAAACTTGGCTTCAAGATGTTCTAATGAGGTGCTCATGAACATACTTCATCCAATGAATCTCACAATGATAGTTCATAAACAAATATTGAAGAATTAGTTCAGTAAAACCCCGATTATCCTAAGTCGTCGGGACCTGAAAAATTACGTCGAATAATCCGTGGTTTATATCTATGTATAATAACTACAAAATTAATGTGTTATATTTCATATTTTATTTATGAAAATATATGTTTTAAGATAAACATGTGTATGTTTAACATAAAAACACATGTATGAGTAGTTTGTACCATTATTAATTCGTCAAAGTCATGAGGATCCCAAAGTGAAACTACAAATGCAGATGAATACACATGTCATGTTACAAAGCACATTAATCCTTCGATAGGATTAAATCATGAAATGAAGTATACACAAGATATAGAATAAGTACACTGTTTGAATAAATTACAATCAGAAAATCCAACGCAAAGTTTCATTTTATTGCTATAGTCACAAAAGCTTACGAGCGTCACACAAATCGTTGTCCTCCTAAGATACCTTAGTTTATCATGTTTGTATTCATTTTCCGAAATTGGAATGATTTTGAAATCGAGTGCCGATAATTTATATTGGTCAATTTAACAAACTTCGAAAAATAACACGAACATTTTTGTCGAGCCCGCCTGCGGTGAGCTCGACTTAGTCGCCACAATGGCGGTTGCGTGTCTGTACGTTAGTTAGTTAGTTAGTTAGTTAGTGAGTGAGTGAGTGAGTGAGTGAGTGAGTGAGTGAGTGAGTGAGTGAGTGAGTGAGTGAGTGAGTGAGTGAGTGAGTGAGTGAGTGAGTGAGTGAGTGAGTGAGTGAGTGAGTGAGTGAGTGTGTCCGTCCGGATCCTTGTCCGGGCTGTATCTCCCTTATGCATAGAAACTTTTTAAGATAACTTGGCATAATTGTTAAACACCATGGGGCGGTGTGCAGTGCGCAAGATCCAGGTCTCTAGCTCAAAGGTCAAGGTCACACTTAGAGGTCAAACGTCAAAAATGAGCATTATACACCTTGTCAGGGCTGTATCTCCCTTATGCGTTGAAACTTTTTAAGATAACTTGGCATAATTGTAAAACACCATGAGGCGGTGTGCAGTGCGTAAGAACAAGGTCTCTAGCTCAAAGGTCAAGGTCACACTTAGAGGTCAAACATAAACAATAATCATTATACACCTTGTCAGGGCTGTGTCTCCCTTAAGCATTGAATTATTTAAAAATGACTTGCCATAATACAATGCGACCATGTGTCTTGGGCAACACCCAGATTTTTATAGGTCAAAGGTCAAGATTACACATTCGGTCAAATATATTTTCCTTGTCTGGGCTGTAACTTCTGTTTGCATTCAAGGATTTTTAAATAAATTGGTATAAAAGTTCACTTCAATGAAATGATGTGTCATGAATATCACCCGTACTTGTAGTTCAAAGGTCAAGATCACAAGCTGGTTAAACAGGGGCTCGACATGTTGCCCTTGGGCTTCTAGTTAATGTTAGCTGCTTATTAAAGTGAAATTATGATGCAATTCCAGGGCTCCAGATAAAGGGCTTTATTGCGTAAATACGATTCAGTTTTTCCGTAATATGCATTAAAAATATTTCTAAAGCGTACCGATACGCACTTAAAATCCCAGGTACACGTTTTACTAAATTAAAATGCGTAACTATCAAATTTAATGTAGTATTTGTGACTTGTGTTTTAATTGAACATATTTAATAAGGCAAAGGTATTGCATATAAGCTACATGTACATTCTTCACTGGATGCAAATCAAGTTCACGAGGATAATGTACGCATTAAATATAGAAGAATACAATACAATAAAGTACATTTAAAACGTAACGCTTTAGTGTGTGTTTGTGTTTATAAGTGAATACCTTTTAGAGTGGTTCCTATGATTGCCATTACCCTTTAAAAATTTGTAATACACCCACAAAAAAATTTAAGAAGTAAAATACACCCTGCTAATGAAAGCAGGGGGTAAAATACCCCTTGCCCAAATATTTATCTGAAACCCTGAATTCATAAATCAAGCGAAAAATAAAAGGTAAATGATCTAACCAATTCCGAATAATTGTGTTCTCATTACTGCAAACAATGATCCAAACGGACAATCCTTTGTTCACAGTGGTTGTTCACACATTATTGAAATCCTACAATGAACTTGTCTGCTTGATCAGAGTTAATTATCGACTTCTGGTAACAGGTGTGAAAATACGCGTTCGGATGATTGTGGGGACCTGTTTATCCCTTCGGATAAGCCATTGTTTTTGGATTAGACGATTCGGATAATCAAGGTTTATTTACATTGAAATATATAGAGGGAAATTCGGGACCGAAATTTCATTTCAGATAAGACCAGGTTTTTGGATAATTCGAGTTCGGATAATCGGGGTTTTACTGTATATTTAAATTTTCTGAATTGGCTATTGGTTTTTGTGAGCTGAAAATTATACCTATTATTTTATATTTTGGCAGTTTGTATGGATTGAAAAACATCTAGGCAAAAGGTGGTTAGAAAAGATTATAATAACAACAGACAAAACATTAATAAATGGACACCTTCTTATTGATGATCGACCAAATATATCAGGTGAGACAAAATTAAAGAATTCAACATCTTTATGATACTTATGAAAGGATATATTTGTTTTGAATAGGTTGATATTGATTTAATAAAGGTCCATTGTTTCAGGTATAGTATGTATATGTTTGTTGTAATTTATGTCTTCGGGTTTTTGTGCTAATTTTAATGTCATTCATTTGGAATATATTAAACATGATTATAATACATTGCTGTATTCAATAATGAGAACATGTGCTCCCAACCAATGTGATATCAAGTCTTCCATAATGAGGAAAGAACTCAAAATAATACTCTCACTAAATTCCATGTACCTGGTACATGAAATTTGTGCTGAAACTTATGATGTACATGTATTACACTGGTTGGTATTATTCCAAGATCTAATATTGGTGTGAGTGGAATAACATAGTGGCTCTCATACCCATATTATTTCTATAATCATCATTGATTTGATAATTAATTAGGGAGACATAAATTTGTATACCAGTATGATTTTTAGTAATGACAAGAGTATGTTTAACATGTATGTATTGGCAGCAGAGCAAGTCTGTAAACAACTTAAGTCAGCATACCACAGATGTCGTCAATATACTAATTGGTATTTTGGGATGTTTACATTGTACTGTAACTTTGTTAAAAGCTTATAATAATTATTGTAAATTGATCGACGAAAAATGATAACTTTTTGCTACTTTTGGAAGTCTAATTAAAGCATGACATTCCAAATTAGTATTGCATCAGATAATTAACCTATAATATCATTGGTCAAAAAACTTGTGGTTCCGAAAACTTGAGAGAAAATAAGAACATTTTAATTTGATTAAAATTAACTATCGGTATATGATCATGAATTATTTTTCTTTATGTCACTAATCGCTATGTGACAGTGGTATGGTTCCTTTAAATGAATAATGTCCATCAATTGCCAAGTCATAAATATGTGTGTCGGAATAAAAGAACATTCTGGCAATATACTGGTACCGGTATTTATTTGAAAATCTAACTTAAAATTTGTATTTTAAGTGTATTTCATCACAGTGCGAACATTCTATTAAAGGGCTCTAAGAAAATGTCTTAGAATTTGATTGTTCAATTTAAGGTGCTGAACAATATCCATCTTGGGAGCCTATCGTATTTTCTTCTTGTCACAATCTACAGACTAATATACATGGAAAACGCAGACTGGATAATTGGACTGATGGCAGGTGGAGAGATTTGATTGCAGAGTATAAAAAACGTGTTGGATAGAATTGTTTATTTCATGTTCTATTTATCAGATATCTTAACTTAAGAATTTTCATTCTAAGGATGGAACAGATCTCATATAGATTTAGTTAAATGTTGAATCCAAACTGCAATTGTATTTCCCTTTATTGAAACTGATTTTCTGTAAAAAACACCTTGTAATATCAAAAAGTGCATGATTCTGTTGTTAATTTAGGATCAAGCAACATTGTATTCAATTAATGCAATTGTTTGACTCACTTTCATGATCTTTGCTATCATTACTTATTAGTAATAAGTAATGATAGCAAAGATCATGAAAGTGAGTCAAACAATTAATTACACAATCAACAATATACGTGTCAGTGTGTTTAATGGTCCCAGGTCGGTGTCAGTGAATTGTTAATTTGCTCAACTGTCGTATTTTTCGCACCTTTTGTCGACTAATTTATTGACAAGATAATACGCGCGTATAGACTTCAGAGTTTCAAAAATGAAAATTTCGATTTTTCTATAAGTTATTATTATATTTTACTTGCTTCTTTCTATTTTTTTTCGGTTAATCGATTAATGATTTAATAACCGGTTAATCGAACAAACAAACGGTTAATCGATTAATCGATTAACCGTTTACATCCCTACTTATTACTGAGAGTATTTTGTTAATATAATTTTTAGCTCACCAGACCACAGTGTGCTCATGGTGAGCTTTTGTGATCGCATAGTGTCCATCATGAAGTGGTGTCCATTTTTACTTTAAACATCTCCATCTACATCACTATGCCAATTGCAAACTTTTCTGGAATGATCCTTTGGTGGTCCCCTTTCAAAGTTGTTCAAAAAATTTAATTTCATTAAAAACTGGATGTCGTGGCAACCAATAGGAAAAACTTTAAAGATCTTCTTGTCCGAAACCACAGGACCTAGAGCTTAGATATTTGGTGTGTAGCATTGTCTAGTGGACCTCTACCAAGTTTGTTCAAATTATGGCCCTGTGGGGTCACTTGATTTATACTGGCTCATATAGGAAAAAGGTAAAAATATTCTTCTCTAAAGGTCTTTTTTACTGTTGAGCAATTATAGGGCCATCATGGTTCTCTTTACTTATTTTATTGTTAACTTTTTGTGTTATAGGTAATTACGGTATATACATGTTTCATTATGTTGATGTTCTTTTTGTATAATTAGAGAAGTATGCCTTTTATTATTTTAATCAAATGTATTTTGTTAGTACATACACAGAAGATATATACAGAGTAGAGTTGCATGTATTTTATCAGTCATATTCAGATTTATCTGTGATTTTGTTGTTTATTATTTTATTAAAGATCTCTTGTAACTTTTTACTTTTATTAGTTGTAATTGAACTTTATATGCTGTATTCATAATGACACAGTATACACTACACTTATTATGTTATTCATATAGTATGAAGTACAGGTATTTGATGTGAAGTTTCACATTGTAGTTACGGTACATCAATTGACTTTGCTGTAGTTTTATAACTTTTGTCAAGGTATGTAGTGGAGCTCCAGCGAAGGCTGTGATTCATATTTCACAATACTTTTGGTCCATTCATCCCTTAAAAAAGTCTCTCCAAGGCTTGACATACATTCTCAATCTGTATCAAATTCCAGCTTGGTTTGGTTGTAAATTCTTCGTATCTTTATGCTGTGTCTTCCAATTTCTAGATTCACAGATGATGGGGTTGTCCTAATTATCTTGCATGTAATGTGCCTTATGACTCAATTGTTACGTTAATAAGGGCTTTCATTTGACATAAAAAATGGCATTTTGCCTTTTTAAATTAGCAAAATGAAGCTTTCAACTCTTGAGAATATATATGTACCATTTAAATGGTCAATAATATATTGTGTTATTTTAGTAGGAAATATTGCTGACTCTTCAGGCTTGAAATTATTACCAGCTAGGGGTAAAGTCTAGTGGGCACCATGTTAGTAATGATCAGTAGATCAGTCTTAATTGATATTATTGTGTTCTGATTGTACAAATGTAACATAGTTATAGTATGACACACACAACATTTAAGTTTCTCTTGTATTTCAATACTTTATTAAGTACAAATTGGTACATTAACATTCAATTTGTACTACAGAACCAGTGCATTTCTTGTTACATAATTATACTCATGTAACAGTTTTACTTTCACAGAGTCAAACACATATTAACACAAAACATTAATAATACATTAATATCTAAGGCTATGTCACTATCAGATGGAATACATGCCATTTAAGTAAAGCAGATCACTTTAATATGGGACTGATTCTTAAGTGTCCAATTACTAACAGTCACAGTTATAAATGAATGAAGACTCTGTAATGAACTATTTGTTCAATATGAGTAGAGCACAACTGTGTAGTACTTAAAACACTGAATGTTTGTGATATTCTGGGAGAAGTTTACAGCACTTTTCTACATTACTTCTGAGTTAATTGAATATTTCAGTAAGTCTGCATCTTTGAACTACCAGGTATGTCATCTTCATGCATTCCAGAACTCTGAAAAAAAATATTTTTATCATTTATTATTTTATATATAAAACTTATATTGGCTAGATAGTGTAACATTCAAAAGGAAATTTACCATCAGAAAAGATAGGAACAGAATAAATCTACTATGGATTATAAATGATGTACAGTCTAATTTTTGTTATCAGCCACCTTAGAATAGAGGCCAATCTGGGAACAAGGTCATTCGTTTAAAACCTGTCATTAATTATTAGAACAAAATGACCTCTGAATAAAGGGCACCTGTCAATATTGGCCACATACTGTCCTTAAGATTGCCTTTATTCAACAGTTTGACTGTACATATGCTGCTGATGGGTTAATGTCAAACCTTGGCCCCATCATTTCATCATAATTTCTTTAATTAAAGCCTCTCTATCCTTTATGCATGAATCAGGCTGTACTTACTTTTTGAACATATTGAGGATTCACAGCGATTTCATTATCCATTTCCTTTAATTTAGAATCTAATTGTATACATTTCTGCATCTGAAATAAGAATAAATACTGGATATTATTAATAAAAACAAGAGGTGTTTGTGCTGTAAATAAAAACTACAAATAACTTTAGAATTACATTGATAGAAATCATTACTGCAATTTGTTTTGTAATAATTTGTGTTATACAACAATTTTATTGTAGTATAGGATTAGCTACAGAATGTGTGATACCAGTATAGACGATTCTATTTTTAAATTTTGTACGATTTACCTCCCCTGAAAAAGTACTCTTCAATCTCCTATCCGCCATTACAGGAGTGAAAACACAAAGAAACTGATAGTAAATAAATCAGTAAAAATGCCTTATAAGCGCGGTGGTGGTAGACAATGTGTTGTGTTTGATTGATCTAACAATAAAAAAAGACTAAATGAATGGGAAATTCTACGTGCCAGACACACATAGCGACATACATTTTAACACAAATTATAGAAGTACAGCATTATTAAATTGTCAATATATCATTGTAAAATTTAGTAAACTAATATCACAATGTTCCGATATTTCATTGCCATAATTAATAAAACAATTCCATTTCATTTTGAACATTAATTCAAACAAACATAATGTACATCTTTAGTAAAATAGTGAAAACTACAGCAAATGAATAGGAAAGCGTATATAGTAACTTCTTCGTTGTTTATTATCCAGTCATATATATTTAGTCAATTTATAGATTTAAAAACTAAACCATAGTTGTATAAATAAAATAAATCACTGTACAGAGTTCATTGCAATGATTTTAAATAAATATATTCAGTTTGTCTTTACGCATATCGCAGGTATTTTACAAAATAGTTTTTATTAACGATAAGGCATAAGCACCCAGTATATCATTTGTATCATGCAGTGATCCATAATTTTAATTGAACAACCCAAAGTCGCTAATTAATTGATCACACGATCACACTTAGGTTTGCCATATTACACAGTCATCTAATAGACATTGAACAGCTACTATATAAGTGACTCCCCTCCCAAATCCACATGAGGTCTAATTAATTGTTTTATTGTCCCTAATTGGATTAATCCTGGCTGGTCATGGTCTGTAGACTTGACACCTAGTAAAAAAGTAGGGTCATAATTTTATTGATATGGTGATAATAAGTTTATGACTAAATTCCTGTTGTTTTTATAAGCATAGAGTAACTGATTATGTAAAGAGAAGCTAGTCTATCAATGACCCTGTCTGTTTTATTACCCCCTACTGTGGAAACAGGGGTCTTGCTGGTCCATAACGCACGTGCCTCGCATTCCTGGTTCAATGTCTTTAAGTGTCGGTGCTTCTTTTTGAAGTCAGCTGTCAATTTCCTGTTTTCTGTCTCGGTATCATAAAACTTGCTGAGACAGTATATGCCTGTGACATCTTATCTGATGTTTTAATGATGTGGAATTGGATTAATAGTAGCATATTGGGACCTTGGTGATTGTTTTAGGTACACGTACAACATAGAATAAATAAACAAAGTGTGTCACTTGTCTATAATTTGAAAATAAAATGTAAAATCATTATCAGCTAGATGTTATTTCAGTAAAAAGCTATAAGAACTGTGATATAAAATTACTAATTGATTTTTTTTTCATGAACTGTTGCTGTTTATTATTGACAAGGACTTATATACATACATGGATTCGCAACTTCCGTATTAACAGTTAAAAGTAATCAAATCCCGCGATAATAAGACGTGAATCAACGGGAATACAAGCTATTGTTTACAAAAGAGAAAATACGAAAAAATCCGTGATATCCGAATGATAATAACAGCGAAAATATCCGTGGTATTCCGAATGTTTAACCTCGGAGACGAAAGGATTATAATAAATGTCCGCCATGTTGGAATTTAAAATGTTCGACTGATGCCTTTTTTAATTATTATACTTAGACATTGTGGATTATAAATGTATCTCAATATCTTTAAGGAATTTGTTGCATCATTTACCAATTTCCCGTGCCAAATTGCCAGAGTTTTATTAGTATAATCAAATTCGTATAAACACCCAAATACAGCTGTCGGACATTGTCGAGTATATAGCAATGCATTGTGGGATCACCGAACGATATCGTTTGATCTATTTTTAGCAGTTGCGAATCCATGTATGTATATAAGTCCTTGTTATTGATTAACTATTGTTGATCGAGTCACACATGTCACAGATCGAATATGTAACACGAGTGAAAAATTCGACCGAATATATCACACGTGACAGATGTGACATATTCCAAAAAGTGGACACAGGAATATGAAATTGACAACGAATACATCACATTAAATTTGTCATCATGCAGTTCTGAAAGGAAAACCTGGTTTTAAACAATCACATTCATCCAACAAAGTTTTTATCACAACCAGCACACGATCACCACCACCATCATTATCATCATCATTACGAAGAAAACAAAGAAATTACGACGAGCACCATCATCATCACACGCTAATGCATGTCTGTTCAAAAGCCAAGGATCTATATATAGCACCAGATATTCAATTGAATATTTAAAATCTGATCAAGCATTCGTTTTCTGCTTATGAAGGCAGGTAGAAACAGTCTGAGGTCTCATATTAGCAATTAAACAAATAATAAAAGACACAAGATAGGCAAATCATTTATTTACAGGTATATTCATTATTATACACTACTCCGCTAGCAAATACTAACGAAATTGCTCCTTCTGTGTCATTTTTACAGACAAAAACTTGCGGTTATAGATTTTTATCGGTAATCAACTCGCATACTTCTTAGGAACTTTCACTCCTGTAATGGCGGACGGTCACGTGATAAAACAATGGCGGCGGTCTAATTGATGGAAATAGAATCGTCTATTGTAAGAACAACATAACACTAACCTCTTTATCTAATTGTAACAACATTCCACTGCTGTTATATTTTTCTGGATTATCATGAAACCTCACCATCCCATCTTTCTGATTTATTGTGGCATATATCTCCCCATCTTCAATCTACAGCAAAAAAATATAGTAGTAATTTTATAGTATACGGTATTTAAATTTGAAAAGGAATTTATTTGATCATATTGACAATTTGTTTGTGCATTTCTATACAACTGAAGCAAGGTAACTGAAAAAGTTTTTCAACAATTTTTCAATTAACTTCAGCATCTAATTCACCAAATAAGTTTTCCTGGACAGTATTTGTTCCAGTACTAACTTACCCTTCCTAAAAGAACCGACAACCTCACTACATATGGAGGAATATCAACATTTTTGTTTATACCATGGAAGGGTTTGACCTGCCGAGACCTGAAATATAACCTGGATCGCTGGGCCAGCACATAAACCACTGGACCACAGCCATGGCCTGAAAAAGTTTAAACATTGGCAAATCTTTCAATATTAGTTATATTACTAATCTAATGAAATAATGCTACAGAGTTCAATTAACTTCAGTATAGGTGGTGGTTGTACAAGCTAAATAATAGAGTTTCAAAAAGGAACATCATTCAACCAAAATATTTAATTAACAAATTGTTCACATGTGGATTTTTTTCACAACTTCATGTAAAGCATTCATCAAGAAAATCAGCACCAAACTTGAAATTTATTTATAATTTTATCAACATTATGGATATAAGCTATGATTACCATATGCAGAACATATTTTTCTGCTTCCTTAGGTCCGGACAATCGTACTCTGTTTGCCATGTCCGTCAAGGATAAAGTTAGAAAAGTCTGAAAAATACAAATATGAGTATATATGTGTTTTTATCTGAGGAATAGTTGAACACTATTCAATAATATGAAACAAGACTTTTAATAATTTTCCTATTATGGCATATACATTTTCAAATAATAAAATACTACTTTTATGTGTCACAATAATTGACATAAAGGGTTAAAATGCAAACTCTAGAGTAAGTACCGGTATGTGAACAAGTTATAGCAAGATGAAATGAATTTAAAATAAATATTTCCAATTGACTATGAAGATATTGGCTGTAGTGATATAAGGTGTTCAATAAGACTATTTTTACCTTTGTTAATCTCTGAATATTTTTCTTGAACATTGATGTCAGACATTGCTTTACCAACCCAAGATTGTTATCCTAAAACAAGAATCAATAACAAAACATTAGTAAACAATTTACAGAACATTATATTTGTTTTCCTTCAAACAATCATACCAACTTACAACTCACGAATTCAGTACTAGACAATCTGCATAGTGTAATGGACTGTTATTGCAAATACTTTCAGCACCTCATTTATACGACAATACTTGGCATCTGACTTGTTTTCTTTCCACGACAATTATTTTGGCCGAATTCCCAGTATCAATAAAACAAACACTAACTGCACAACTTTTCTTCTAATTGTTTCTTAAACACTAACTGCACAACTTTTCTTCTAATTGTTTCTTAAACACTAACTGCACAACTTTTCTTCTAATTGTTTCTTAAACACTAACTGCACAACTTTTCTTTTAATTGTTTCTTAACATTTATGCTCCTAAAAATTTATTTTCATTTATAAGTCAAAGACATCCCTCTTACCAACAAAGTAATTGTACAATTTTAGAGAAATACCATGTTCAGTGTCCGTAGAATCTAAGCTTTATTTGCAATATCTAAAAACTATTAATATCATTTCGAGCCTATCTAAAGCCATCAGAAGGAGAAAACAAAAGTTCAGCAGCTTTAACAAATAGTACTGATTTTTTAAAGCTCAACTGACCCGCCTCTGTGGTTGAGTGGTTAAGGTTGCTGACTTCAAATCACTGTAACCTCTCACTGATAGAGGGTTCAAGCCCCGCTACCAACCATGTCTCTTTATGTGAGAAAGAAGGCAGTTGCTTACTGAGGACGGGAGTCTAGTACTGGTTCTTCCCAGGAAAGATGACCTGTCTGCCTCATATGACTCCGACTGTTGAAAAGGGGCGTAAAAATAAACAATTAAAGCTCAATTATAAGTGGAGCTTTTGCAGATATAATGATAATAAAGAGTTGCTATAATGCACATAAGTATAAGCTTGACATACCCTACTGTATGTATCTTGATGCTTTTCTACGTTCCTCTGAAGTTCTTCTGGATTATTTGTAGTATAAGCATTCACTAAATCATGGTATGGTTGACAAACAGGCTGAAAGATTTCACAGAATTTATGAACAATTAGTATGTATCCTCCTCAGTATATGTTAGGGCTGTGGATCGTTGGGTAAGTGGCGATCCGATCCAATCCACGGTTCAACACTTAAGATCCACAAATCGAATCATGAATCTTTTGTTATCAATAACCCATCTAAAACTTCAACATTACAGTCTTGAAGACAGCTAAATTTAATTTTCATTTAGGAATAATGAATAAAATCAATATAAATTGTTATATGGCTTAGATTTATACATACTCCCTTCCAATTAATGGATTTACCAGCATCATTTTCTGGTTCGAGCCTGTGATCCAATATTTAAAAATCCAATTGGACCTCTTGGCAAACAAAGCAGTCCATGACGAGACAATATATATACAGAGAAAATAGATTTTTAAGACCAGGGAATACACTTTATGTTAAAAGACAAGATCACGAACCACTAATCTTAGTGATGACGATTATTCGTACTCGATTTTTCAATTTAACTGATTACTCGGATACTCACCACAGCCCTAGTACATGTATATAAAATCTTCATTGTTTAATCTTTTGCATGATATTGTTTAATTAAAGTATTAATGTTCACAAGACAACACAATGTATCATGTACAGTCCAACTTGTATTAAATGACCACCCTTGGGGTAAGCTGAAAGTAGTCTCCTAATGGAATGGTCTCTAAATACAAAGTCTGAATGTTACACTTTAATCCTTAAGGTATAAACTGAAGCAGCTTTTACCATTCATTAATAACAGTAAAACTACGTTATTTCGAGGTGTCATCAGACCGGACTAATTGCACGAGATAAACCTGGTGCTTGTAATTACTTTCTTTTTATTGAATGAAAAGTGAACTGTGTATGACGCGTATTATGCCCTTTTATTTGGTTGAACAGAAAAATACAAGAATGCTTGTGTTAAATGTATTCTGTGATATATACCCGGTAAGACAAAAATACATATGTGATAATTGTATAAGTAGTTTTTTATCCATGCTCATAATAATAATGTTTAACTATAATTGATCATTAATTAGAAATATGACTTTCAGACACACTGCCATGTCACTCGAAACATGATTTTTGCATACCATTATCAATAGAAGTACAGCTTATAACAGTTAGTTAAATAAATACATGTATTGTTAAATTTATTTTAACAAAATTTACCTTGATGTACCTAGCAACAACTTGTGATGTGTATTTTGGTAATGGTGATAACTGAAAATAGACAAATATGTTTAGCATGGTAACAATAACATAGAAATAAAACATTGAATGGGTGAAATTTACTATGGTACGTAATGTATAGAAACTGAAATTCTACAAAAAAGACATTGAATAAAGCAACCACTTGCCTCTTTTGTATATTGATTCAAGTTTCACAAAATAGATGGTCAAATCCCTGAATATACTACATGTATTGTGAATGAAATACATCATACATAAGATGGAAACAATGATTTTACTTGCTTCTACTGAATTTTTCAACCACAGTTAAAACATTGTTATATTATGTAGAAATCATACATTGATTAATAGTCACCAAACTCAGCCTCATGGTCTGAGTGAAAATGGTGAACATGATTGGATGAAAATTTAGATCACATGGCAAGTACATGTATGTTCATGTTAGAAATGTAAACGCCATGGGTTTAATGGCAACAGCCATCAAATATACTGAGATCTCACTTAAGGTATTTTATACAAGTGTAACAATGGCTTACCTTTCCGTGTAGTATGAGAACAACTAATATGTACTTTTTGTAAGCTTCTAACATCACATGACTTACTGCCATACTTGGACAAGTTATCACCTAAAAACAACAAAATTGTACAAGAACATAGCATTATATCATATATCAGCATAAGCATCATCTCCAAGATATTTATATATAGCATCATAACCATTAGATCTTCACATTATTCATGTATTGAAGAAATAACATTCTTACAGACGTAGATGAACCTAGCTCACACAATGGAAAAGCTGATTACCATATCTTAATGATTATCATTCAGCAAGAAATCAAACATAAATTTAAGTAATAATTCAAATAAGTATATAAATAAATACATTTAAATTCTCTACTTTCACTAATTGTATAATTACACAGACAATCATACAGATTAGTACATACAATTTCCAGGAAGTAGAGAGCTCTGTCATATTGTTTGAGGGCTGTGTAGATCATGCCTCCGTAGTAATAGTAACATAAAAAGTCTTTGGAATCATAATGTCCACCCTGTAAAAGATAATGTTGTAGAAATAGATTGTATAATTTCACATGTATACATTTTATCATGTTACTGCAATCTGTCTAATGAGTGCCCAGGTACTGGAAGTACTTCAGCTTATACTGAATGGTTGAGAGTTCTTCTAAGCAGAAAGTAGATCGAAATTTACATCTGATTTACCAGCTTTCTCCAGCTGTGTATCTTATATTAAGTATTCACTAGTGAAGGTGTTAATTTTAGCACTATGTTTATTTTGCTTATAGTAAGATATTTCTACAAGTTCACATGGAATTGTACTCAAACTTATTTTAATAAAACAATTAATAATACAATAAGTCATTACCTCCTTGCTTATATCAGTAACATCCACATCCATAAACTGCAAAGCAGGTTTCAAGTTCTTTGCTAACAAACATAACTACAAATACATCAAAGAATACACATTTCTGTCTTTACTTCATGCTTCCATCAATTATATTTAGTCATCATAAATACTTCATGTAATTTCCAACTAGATTCTCAGAAATCATTGGGTCCAATGACATTGCAACTATTATAGAAATGGAATTTATAATTGATATAAATCCTATATAGCAACAAATTTTAAAACCTTGGTTCTGGTCAATGTAAAATAGACTTATTTCAAATACAGCAATCCAATACCACAGTTGAATGTAACAGTTGAAAGTTGGTGCAAAATGAATGTTTACACTTTGACAGTAAAGCATGATAATAATCTTCATCCTATATCACCTCATTAGATCTCAATAAGTAAACATTTGATATGGATATATTCTCAAAAAGTAGATATTGCTAAAGTAACTAATGATCATCATTTCTTAAATCTAAAACATAAATGTAAAACAATACGGAGAAAGATATTTCTGTGTAGTATGTGTAGTATAAAGTAAATTTAAGGCATGTCAATATATCATACGTTTAAGGGTGATCACTCGTGAAATCGAAAATTTTTCTTGTAACAAGGATGTTTCGATTCTTATTTAATTTTGAAGAATAACATGTTGTCATTCAGTTTTTAGTATGAAAAGTAAATGTCCATGATTTAACTTTTTCGTAAAATTACTTTTTAGTGATATACGAAAAATCGGTAATTTTCCTAATAATGGTTTTGAAAAAGGGGTGTGGGTAGATAAATAACCAAATATTTCAGTAAATATTAACCAAATCACTTAAAAAATGTACTGGTTGTATCACAGCCTGAATGTGGAAGAAACTTAAAGCATTAAATGTCCACTTTATGCCTATTTCTTGACTGTGTACTATTTCAAACACTGAGTTATTTACCAAATTAAGATCTATAAAATGGCTAAAAAAGAAGGGGTTATGAATAAAGTTTATACATTTTTTACGTATTGAAGGAGTAACAAGGATTTTGAATGACATTGATTATGCTGAAGTAGGTTAAACACCAATTAAAAATATGACATGAAAAGCACATGTCCATGGTCATATAAGAAAGTTATCATGTGAAATGTTAGGTCTCTAAGCTTTTCTTTTCAGCAAAAACTGGACATTTCCTTAGTTAATGTCCTCTTTCAAGACAAAACCACTGCATGTTGTATAAATAACCACATATGCATAATCAGAAACAATATTTGATGGACTTGTATGAATTTTTTATGAATATTTTTCAACGGATATGTGTTCATAATGCTAAACTTGATGAAAACTTACCCCACCCACCGTTTTACAACAGCAAATATTTAAATATGAACGTTAAAAAGAAATAAACAATGTTTTTTACAATTTTCAAGATCAATATATTTGCAAACCAGTTTATATAAATATATTCATACAAAATTTAACAACCTTTAAATGATAAATACTGAACGGCATATGGTTGTTGTATATATACAGACAAACTAAATTGACTGCCATAATCTGGTCAGATGTCGTAAAAGCAGTAAAAATTCGCGATGAAGAAAATGCCACTTTGAAATTATTTATGCATTTAAATAACATTGTTGACTACATTAGATAATAAAAAATATAATAATTTCAACTTGAAATTTTACGACATTTAGCTAGACTGCTTTGTATCACAAAAGCTCATGAGTGATCACCCTTAAAGTCTAAAATGCATACAGTAAATGAACTTAGCCCAACAATCTCTATAGTTTTTTGAAAGTATTCATGTTTGGTATTTATATTTTCTGTCCAATATTCACAATGAAATGAGCTTGTTTAAGTCTGATGCTCTTATACTTCAGGGCCAGAGATTCTGCACTTTAAATCTAAGCAAACTTTTTTTATTAAAACAGCACTCAGTAAATTACAGAATATTGTACAAATTGGAATAAATATAATTCAGAATTGATAAATTTTTAAAAGAAATTAAAGTATGCTAAAGTTGACATACCTGGCATAGATCTGCATGTATGGATGTAAGTTGGGCTTGGAAAAGTTGTATTTTATTGATAGCTGTGACAAGGATCTGAATTCCACGACTTGGCTGAAAAAAAAGGCTTATAAGTAAATAACACTCTCCTTTCCCATCCCACAAAAAGCACTTCATTCTTGTTCTTCTGCATTTGTTCATCACTACTGACATGATGTCTTTATATCTTACATGATTCCAAAATGTCGTCAATAAAATATATTCTAAGTGTTTTTCTTCCATTTGAAAATTTAACACAAAAGAAGAACTATTGCTATCAATGAAAATAGAAATGCTTTAGAAATAATACCTGTTTCCTTTCCACTAAATTGTGAGTGAACTTGTGACATAAATCTGCATCTGAGAATAAAAGTTAAACATGACTATTATATATAAGCTTTTAAAAAAATATATCAAATTAATACTGGTTGAACGTTAGGAACTTAAGTAAGTGTTTAAAGACATAATAATTTTATTATATTAACTTAAAAACTAGAATTTTAATTGAAATGAAAAATCATAGCAAAAAAAAATCTATTTGCTACTACTATTTCCATTAATACTTTTATCAGAAAAATAAGATAATAAACTGTCATATAAACTTAAATCCTGTTCTATACAAAGTTATCAAAAGCTTACAACTATCAGTGGCATATCTAACATGTTCTCCATTGCAGGATAATATAAACTCTTGTGTTTGCACAAACAGTGTCTCAAAGTCAGGCACATTTGGCATACTATACTTCACACATCTGAATATAGAACAAAAACGTTCAAATGAAAACAATATTCCATTACACATTTACAAGTCACGAGAGTTTCTTAAAAGCTTAATATGAAAATTTAAACAATATTGTTTATCTTAAGGCCCTTGGTAAGACAGCTTTAAAAGTGTTGAATAAGCTGTTGTTAAGACATCAAGAAATATGTAAGATGATTCCTCCTGCTGATGATCAAAAAACATTACCAGCAGTATGATATTTATAACAAGATGTGTTTCAAAAGCGCAATGCCCCCTCCGAGTGCCTTTTAACTTGAAAATTCACAAAATAAACAAAGGGCCATAATTCCGTCAAAAATGATCGAATCACAAAACCTGGAATATACTTGCAGGGGTTTTTGGTAACAATAAGTCAGTGAAAGTTTTGTCAAAATCACATGAAAAATGTAGGAGTAGTATCCTAAAAGAAATGTACAATTTTTTTAAACACCATGACCTTGTGACCTTGACCTTTGACCTACAAATGCCAAGGTCCTGTAGAGGTTGTCATGAGGAACCTACATATGAAGTTTGATGGATGTAGGTGCAAGCATTTTGATTTTATAGGCAAGGTTAAAGTTTGGTACAAACAGACAAATAGACAAACAGACAGAGAGACCAAAAACAATATGCCCCCGATCTATCGATATGGGGCATAAAAATTGCTTGATCAGCAAACATGTGTCATGAGCAAGATATATATCCTATATATTTTATGTATCATTTATCAACTCAAATTTTTCTCACTAATTTTCATTCTTAACACTTACAGAATGCCTAGAACTCCCAATGAATGCTGTTGGACATCCAGTGTAGCTAAAACATTATCCAAATGACTTACATTCTTGCTCAGAACTTCAGCACTTTTACTTATAAAATCACATAATTGGGAGAAATTTCCTGAAATATAAAATATTACAGACTGGTTCATATATATATAAGCACATTAAATGCCCTTGTAATAAAAGCCATCAGCAAATATTTGTTTTTGACCATGAAATCTGGGAGAAGTATGGAACCATTAGGGTTTTTAGATAAACACAATTTGTTTCCCTAAGTTTATTCAATATGCCATTCACAACTGTATATGTATTCAGTATCTCAATTTTGTCCATTTTTAGTCTTAAATAAATTAAATTGAGTTCTACACCTGTGAATAAGACCCATCTGATTTTTGGACCTGATTTTGCTGTAATAACATGTGTCTTCTTTACGGGTGTTTATGGAAATCCCTGCAGAGAACACTATAAATATTACTCACTAACCGATTTTTTTCTTTTTTGTTTGATACTGGTAAACAGTACCTTCATATATAAGTACATTCCCACTTCGAAAAATGATCCAATTTCAAAGCTAGGAAAAAAAATCCCAATCTGGTGCAGAAATTTCTTTTCATAAAAAAGCAATATTTTTTTATTCATTTATTGCATCATTTAGTGCTGAAAAAAAACACCAATTTATTGCATCATTTAGTGCTGAAAAAAACCCCAAAGAAGAGCAGTTGATAATAATATAAATGTATTAGTTCTTTAAATTCCCAATTTATTTCTTAAAAATCCCTATTTCAGACAAAACCCCACATATTTTATGGAAATTACCTATTTGTCAAGTATCTGTACCATTCCCAACCAGACAAAAAAGTCACTGGAATTTTTGCTTTGTCAGTTTGTGTCAAAATGAAAATATGCGTGAAAAATGGCCTTCACATATTTTTTCAATAGAGCCAATTGCTGTAGTTCAAATAATTGAACTCTACAGATGAATATCACAACACTTTTGCTTGGCGATATCTTTCTTCCGAGACGTAACAAGCAATAATATGTACGTCTCATAAATTAGACTACAATTGCTGATACTTTTTTACCAATCCCACTAGATTCAACTTAGCCCTACTAATTTGGCTTTCTAGTTGGCCTATTTTTGTGGACGAATTCGTAAGGGCCATCCTCTAAGCCTTACAGAGATCTGCATATTTATGTACGGAAATTCAATTTAGGTCAAAATTCTTCAATAACAGTTATAACTTAGTTAAATCGATAGAAATAACAATAATCTGCGTGAATGTGCTTTAAAAATTGTGTTAAATGTCAAATTTTAAATATTAAACTTAAAATTTTATGTTGCGTGAGAAAAACGGTACGAACATACTTTAACCACATCCAGTTTCACTCTGTATACAACTACCGTCAGACAGTTTAATTCTAAATCATTCTTTATGATGAGTACTTAGAATTTACGAAAGTTGATTAAGTTTAACTTGCCATTTCCAGCTTACTTAAATTTGAACTAAATTCTTTAATTTTCAAGAATAGTTGATGTTGACCATGACACCGCCATTTAACTGCCTTTACACTATTTTCATTTTCAGTTGGGAAATAGTGGGTTGAAACAAATCATTAATGCATCTTTGAGAAAAGATATGTGGAATAATTTATACTCATAATAGTCATATGAGTATAGAAACATGTTTTCTACCTACCGAATGGTTCACTTTGGTCACAGATATTGTAGTAATCGTGCCCAATGGGTTTTAATTGACGATTTTCCGCACACAAATATGCAGATCTTTTTTGGACTATGCGGGACGGGGCCAAGAAAAAAAAGTATCATGTTGTCACAAACAGTCTAATTATAGTTGACTAGATTCAACTCTGTTGTATATCTTTCACTAAGGTACAGTTATATATTAATCTACTCAGGTGCCTGACCGTGCTATCAAGCACAACTTTGGGTTACAGACTGTTTTGGAATCAATTAGCAGTTTCAAACAACATTGATCAAGAGAAATTATTATTTGTCTATCACATTCTCAACACACAAGTCCATCACCGAATGTCTGCAGTATTACCATGATGACAGAATTTGGCAACATTCTAAATCAATCCATACCAATAAAAGCATTCAACTTCTTTTTTAATCAGTTTATAAAATGACACGCTTACCTTGCGTAGACAGTGTCTGCACTGTATTAACGTACTGCTCTAATGCACTTGCCATTTTGTTTTCTGATATCTGTCGAATAAGCAGTCGCTTACATCATCCGAAAATATAAAGATTTAATATCTAAACAATGGCATGTTATATAAGAATATGTAGATATTCTTCTTACAGTTAAAAAATCTGCTTATTTATTGCAGTGGTATCATATCAAAGGTGAATAAAACCAACGTTATTTTAGTTTGATGTAAGCATTCAGATGATGGATAAAACCCGGAATCCGGTCCATAACCATGCATATAATGAACATAACATAAACTAACGGTAGTTTTCTCAAATAAAACGCGCATATGTTATAGATTTATCATAAATTAGGCGATCGAGTCTCATAATATTATTAATTGAATAATCATATTGAACCAATCCTTAATGATATTGAGTACTGCTGGTATCCCGGATTACGGGAATTTAAAAGAATTTTCATTTTGAACATACACCGGGTTCAACATTTTTTATTTGTCCACATACTAATTTATACTATCATATATCAGGGATGGCATGCAAAATTTAATATATTACTAGCTGGGACCATTATACATATCGAGCAACGGGGTCGGCATATGTGCCTTTGATACATGACTGTGTGTATATATATTTATAAGTCCTTGACTATATCTCACGGAAGTAATTCCGTGACTATATATATATTTGCAAATTGAAACACTTAGTGATAAATATCATCCATCAGATATGTTTTGTGCAATACTTATAATTATTATGTTATCTGTGATAAGTTTGCTATATAGATATTCATCGAATTTAAATATTATATTATTTATCATATTCCTACTATGTATGAAAATTGTTTGTGATTTCATTACATTGACCAGGGTCTTTCATTGGAATGAACCTGCATGTACAAATAAAATTTACTTATACCAAAGACCTATACATTCACATATGTATAGGTCTTTGATTATACATAATATATCGATACTTACTTGTGTGATTCAAACTTACATGCAGTTGATGTTGGTAGCAATTGGCAGGACGTACGTGACGTAGATTACACGTGCATAACCAGTCTTTCCATAATGTTGTTCAGTTCATTAAATAATATGATTATCAGGTAGTTGTATTTAGATAATACAACTATACTTGATATTATATAACGATACGTACTCTAAAAAACGGAATATTACGTACATAATCATAGTCGATGATAATGTAATATATATATATTGGCCATGCAAAGCAGGGGTGAGATTATCCCCGTACCTCGGTTAATACCTCGTAAGTTCTAACAATCAACCGTTATCAACATTAGTCATTCCCATGTTTTAGTATTTAAAAAATATATATACATGGGCTTCATGCATGAATACCCTTCATGAATACCCTGAATACAACTTATCAATCTGAATTAATTTTAAGACTCTTACTTCAAACGAATCTATTTGCATTAGGAGACTGTAGATAACTCCCTGAGTCAGTTGTGTTAGTGCTCGAGATTTCGTGCGCCCCCTCTAATCCGTACTGCATGGGTATTTACAGATTTTAACAGCAACTTAAATAGACACGACTAATATCGATTGAATACAAGTTATGCGCATGACAGACATGTTTAGTGGGTTCCCAAATTAAGTCATTCGTTGCATTGAACGTGGAACTCGGTAAGGATACGTTTCATAGTGATCTCATCGTATAGGGACATGTTGGCTACTTTCGATTTGATAAGTCGTGACCGATTATCTCCCTTAAAATTCGATACATTGTTAGTCCGAGATAAAAAAATAGTGCAAAATGCAGGAACTATATAGAAAGAAAGTGATATTATTCCATTTAATTGAAAAATCCTGTGTTTGATATCTATATGTACACCAGTTCTTTTTCGAAAAAAATAACTGGTACGGAATTATTGATGAAACATTATGATATTACACTGTATTCTTCCGACAGTCTTGTACTAATTGGTGAGTAATTCGGTCTCATACATAAATAGAGATTTTTCTGACTGTCAAATTAATTTCACCACTGAAACGACTTCATCAAAGATTCTGAAGAGTATCTTGACTTGAAAATGGCGCAAAAAAGACTAACAAAGGTACGTCAATTATTTTTTATGCTGATGATTGTAATTAACTTGATATTTTTCATTCTGGAAAATGTCTTCAATTATTTTTTTCACAAAAAAAACAAACAAGGGGAAATATCCCCAATTCGTTTTGACGATATGTTACAGTTATGTTGGTCTCGAGTACCTAACTGTTAATAATATAGTCAAAGGTGGTATTTTAGTCACCTTAACCATTTGCATACTTTTAGTCAGTACAGTAAATATACAGTACTAGTGAAAAAGGCTGTGAACAAAGGCCACCCTTGGGAAAGACAAAATGTGGCCTTTATTTACAGGTGACTTTATTCAGAGGTCATATTGTTCTAAATCATCAATGATGGTTTGACAAAAATGGCCTTTATATGGAGGTGGCCACTAACATAGATTTGACTGAAGTTCTTTTATGGTCTTACTTAATTGTCTCTCAGAGCAGGGACCCGGCCTGCAGCTGGTTCTAAATTTCATTTAAGATTAATGATTGAAGAAATCTAAGATGTAGTCGCACAGACCTGTCTTATATAATAAACTAACCCATTTTTAATGGAATAATATATATAAATGTGTTTAGTCTGTGTAGATTGCCTTTCAAGTTTGTTCATTAGAATCAGGTGTAGCAGTAATGTAAATAGTATTTATATTTATAAGTAAATTGGCAGTGATATTCACCAGTCTAGTAGCTCAGCTCTTGCAAGCAGGAGGTTGAGGGTTTGAGCCCCGCATCGGGTACATTAGTTTCCTCCTATTACATTTGGTGCTGTGAATGTGTGACTAGCCTTGGAATCCTAGTGTGAAGCAAAGGCTGGGTTAGTTGAGCCTATATAGATGGTTGTCGCAATTAATTATTTTGAGGAAAAGGAAGGAGGAATATATGTAGCAGCAGTGCATATTGATTTTGTATAAATAGATTGGCAGCGATATTCATCTGCTTATTACTGTAGCTTAGTTGGTCGCAAGTTCAAGCCAGGCACTGAACTTTCTTCTTTTACATTTCCTTAAACTTTATAAATTAAACATTCTTTATTCCTTATCACAATTTTTCTTACCAAGGTACAACACTTCTTGGTCTAATTTACGGCAAAATGATGTAGATGTTGTACTTACATGGTACTTCTACTAAACATAAACTAAAACAAGCCTGTATGTTCTGATATGATATAAAGGATTTAAAGAATTCTCAGTGAATCATGATTTTGCATTTTTCTCATGAGGACTAAGAAAGGAGGGTTTATTATATCAGATGATTTGATTTTTTGTTCCCCAGCTTTCTGATGAGTTTAGAGCAAAACTGATGACTATAGATTGGAAGTGACTTGGCAAGTTTAATATACAGTACAACCTCTGTAGAGCAACATGCTGGGGGAGCTGTGAATATTGGCCGTTGTTTAGAGCTTGTTGCTCTACAGAGGTTAAATTTATAGTAAATATCAGCTTGGGGAAACTTCTAAGGTTTTGTTATAGAGAGGTTGTTGCTGTACAGAGGGCCGCTCTTGAGAGGTTGTACTGTATATGAATCGTCTAACTGTGATTTATCTTCATTATGACATTATATAAATATCACATCCCACATAGGGTGATAGAACGTAATGTTCACCCGAGACAAGTAATGTCGACCGAGGCGTTAGCCGAGGTTGACATTACTTAGTCAAGGGTGAACATTACGTTCTATCACCCTATGTGGGATGTGATATTTATTTTATTATACCGAACAAAACAATAGTTAAGAAAGACACTAAATGCAACAAACATGTTAACAAATGTAACGAAAACTGTAATAGAAATTGAAACGAAGCTTCTTTCTGACACCATAATTACTTTTGCTGTCCAAATGTCTACTGAAAAACCTGATGAAACTACAATTATATTCTACTAAGTGCCTAAAGTGTCTAGTCAAGGATAGTATTCGATACGACAGAGATTGAATAAAACCCGACACCCGGTAATATCGCGTGAGCGCGTGAGGGCAGTTTCGTTATGGCAAGCGGGCCGAAATGTAATGTCAGATGGTAACATTACGGATTGTCACCCTCTGACGTCACATAAGACTATAGAGTAAATAAGTCACGTGAGGTATAATAAAAATAGTTATCATACAATGTTCTCTTCTATTTCTTAGGAATACAAAGACATAATCAATGATCCACCACCTGGTTGCTCAGCTGGCCCTGAAGATGATACTGATTGTAAGTATTCATAATAATTTAATCCAGTTGTGCATGAACACTTAACTAACCGTCCAAGATACAGTGAACTAGCATTCCATAGAATACTTTGTGCATATAATTTAGTGTGACATTACTAACACTGTAATATTGAATTTCATGTAAAATGAAGGACTACACAGTTTATATGACTAACAAACTGTCAAACATGTTGTTTGACATTAATTAAATACTAAAATATATATACTACATGTATAAGCATTAGATAAACACTTTTTTAAATTTGTCTAAGTATCAATACTATTTTCATAGTGCTTCTGTATTGTAACATTTTATTTTCAATATTTTTCATATTCTAGTGTTTCGATGGTTGGCGTCTGTCTCAGGCCCGGTAAGTATACAAGTAATCTTTCTGTAGGTTCTATGATATGTAGATCTTATAGTATTGAATCTTAAATTCTTCTGATATAAAATGTGCTTGTGCTAACTTTAGTGTAATCTGCACAAATCTCAATCAGTTAAATGCAAGAAAGTTCTTTATTAATTACTCTTAATTAAAATTATGGCCATTTCTTTGTTGTATTAATACTGTGGAGTTGTTGCTTGTGCCTCTTACATTTTTTTGTAAGTAACATTTATAATGTATTTTTCATTATTTTATCAAAACACAAAATATCAATTACCGGTAGCTTATTAGTGTTATTGTATTCATACAGTGTTATCCCTTTTATTTTATGTAGCAACTCTACCAAGATTGTTGACAATATTGTTTTCTATACATGTATTTCAGACTGACAGTCCATACCAAGGTGGATTATTCTTTTTAAAGATTTCATTTCCTACAGATTATCCTTTTAAGCCTCCTAAGGTAAGTGAACTTTTTATCTTGGATAGTGTCATATTTTAGGGTCTTAATTTTTATCGATTTCCACAAATCGTTAGGTAATTATTGTGAAACATGATCTTTTGAAAAGGGGGATGGCCATGGATTGGGGGAGCCCAATCTCTTCAAATGCTCATTATTGAAGAAATGATGATGCCTTGGTAATTCCAGTGGAACTACCAGCACTTATACCTGTCCAATCATTCTATATTTAGAGTGAATTTTGGTTGTTTTCGTTTGACTTTGTTACCTTTCTAAGAATAGATTATTTGTACAACTCACACACATTTGACAGGAAAGAATGTACATAATCTTATATGTTTTGTATTGATTTGTTTTAATATCATGTTGATTTTTGGAAAACTACAAAATATCTACAAAAGTTCTATATTATAAATTATAATTCTTTACTATGAATTATAAAGTTTATGTATACATGCACAATCATAAATTCATGTGCAGTTTAATTAGTGTTTATACTGTTCTTCTGAATATCGCTTTGTCATACAACTACAGTCACCATAACCATGGATTGTTCACAGATAGCTAGTTCACATTTTAGAATATGATTGTCTTTGTTACAAATTGTACCATTGTAAATAATCCACTTTGTTAGTGTATATGCTTTCTGTAACATGTCTTGTTTCCCTTTAATTTTGTTTTATATAAATTTACTGTACATACTTGTTATCATTTGTGATAAAACTGACTGTCCCCGGGGTCACTTCATTTTGCAACTGGTCTTTTTTCTGGTGAGAGATACAGGGCCATCATTGTCCTCTTGTTTGAATGATCTATTCTATGTTTCTGCAACTGTTTATTTGTATGCATGTCTTTGCTATATGATGTAAATAGCCGAAGGCTATAAATGCCAATTTGCTGATAACTTATGTTTGTGTTAATATCCTGCTAATAGTGTACTCTACATTCTGTGGACAATATATAATTCTATATTATTTATATATTTCAGGTTGTATTTAAAACAAAGGTATACCACCCTAACATAAACAATCAGGGCAATATATGCTTAGACATACTCAAATCTCAATGGTCTCCTGCTCTCACAGTTGGAAAAGGTACTAGCACTCAGACTAAATCATTTTAATTATGTTACACCTTAATGGCTTACAGCAGGTATCATTACATTATAAAAGTCACTGTGGCAGTTAATATGTAGGAATGATGCATTATTGCATCTTTTGCCTGTTTATTATGGGGAGTTTTTTAGCTCACATGTCACAAAGTGACAGGGTGAGCTTTTCTGATCAGTCTCAGTCCGGCGTCGTGCGTCGTCAAACTTGTGAACACACTAGGGGCCACATTTTTAGCTCAATGTTAGCAAAACTGGGTCAGAATGTTAATATTGACAAAATCTTGGACGAGTTCGATATTTTGCCAATTTGGGTGAAAAATTAGGTCACCAGGGCCAAATAAGGGAAAACCTTGTGAACACTTTATAAATCACTGTTTTGATTGGATCTTCATGAAACCTTGTCAGAATGTTTGTCTTTATAATATCTTGGACGAGTTCGAACTTGGGTCATCTGGGGTCAAAAACTAGGTTGCTAGATCAATTCTCATGAAAAACCATATTAACACTGTAGATTTCACAGTTACAATTGGATCTTCACCAAACTTTGTCAAATGTTTGTTTGAATGATATAACAGTCAAGTACAAATATGGGTCATCTGGAGCCAATAACTAGATCACCAGGTCAAATCTTAGGAAAACTTTGTTAACAGTTAAACACTGTAGATGTCACAGTTTTGATTAGATCTTCACCAAACCTTGTCAGAATGTTTGCCTCAATGATGTGTGGGTCAAGTTTGAATATGGGTCAGCCGGGGTCAAACACTGGGTAAAATGTTGTAAAAGCTCTAAATTGCATGGTTGTAATTGGATCTTGGCCAAATATTGTCTGATTGTTCGTTTTAATGATATTAAGGATAAGTTCAAATATGGGTCATTTAGAGTAAAAAACTAGGTCATGAGGTCAAATCTTATTAATACTGTAGATGTCAAATTTTGATTGTATCTTCACCAAACCTTGTCAATTTTTTTTAATGATATGTAAGACAAATTCGAACATGGGTCATCTGGGGTCAAAAACTAGGTCACGAGGTCAAATCTTAGGAAAACCTTGTCTATGCTGTAGTTTTCATGGTTTTGATGGATCTTCACCAAATTTTGTCAGAATGTTTTGTCTTATTTATATGTTGGACAAGTTTTAACATTGGTCATCTGGGGTCAAAAACTAGGTCACTGGTTCAAAACAAAATTTTAATGAGTGAATGGTGATTGTCCTGTGAGCGATATTGGGCCATCTTGGCCCTCTTGTTTAAACAAATACTAATTTTATATGGGTTATATATGGTCTTGTCAAGAATGTATTTGTTTGACAAGATTTGTCATAAAAGGCTTCTTTTTCTGTAAACTAAATATCTATATGCATACATGTGGGTTTTACTCTATGTGTTAACTGGTAAATGTTATCTACTAAGAACTTTAGCATTTATGTACCATAGCTGATCAAAAGATTTCATCACTAGCTGGTATTAATTACGTGATATTATCCTAAAAATTGCCAATGTGGTATCTGACATGTGCCAATTTGATACTGATCTTAAAGTGACATAAAAATAATGTACACACAGCTCTTAATCATTACTGGTATAAGCATGCATTTTACAAATATTTCAATTTGCCTTACTAAACATTTTTGTGACTTGACATTCATGTATTACATAAATTTATGAGAGACAAGTCTAGGTATTGGTTTATTCCATTTACTTATTATGGTCAAATTGTTTGAGCTTCTAAGATGTTCAATTTAGGATTATCTTATTTTCTTTTACAGTTCTTTTGTCCGTACTTGCATTGCTGTCATCGCCAAACCCAGATGATCCTTTGATGCCTGAAATCGCCAAAATATACAAGATGGATCGCAAGAAATTTGAACACAATGCTAAAGAATACACAAAAAAACATGCATCAGTGTGTTGAATATTGACATTGTTCTGTGATATTATAGTTTTATTTCTGTATTGTTTGTTGTGACTTATGAAATTATATTGTGGTAATATTGAATTGACTCATGTTATCATCAGTTTATGGTAACAGTCATTTAGAAGCTCCCTTATTCTTAATTGTACAGTCTTAGTTTTACTTTTTTCTTGCTACCGGTAAACCATTGGAGTGGCATCATTTGTTTTGATTCATGACTTAGATATTATTTTTAATATACCATAAATCCTCACATATTTTGAGTCTGTATTATGTGTTCATTTTAAAATCTCTTGGTAAGGTCAGAAATAAATAGTTATGTTTCAGGTTAGTTGACCCACTGAAAGTAATTGGATACAAATCTTACCTCATGAGTATGAAAGAAATGCTTAAGAAAATCAAAGCACTGCAAGTTCTGTAGTTTTTGCAACCCATAATGCATAGTAATCTGTAGCGAGTGTTGATGCAACATTGAATGAAATTCTGATTTTTATTCGAAGTTTTATACATGTGAAGACTTGATTCTGAGATAATCATATATACTAAATCTTTTTATTGATTTCATTTTTAAAGGACATGAAGTTTGATGAACTTACTCATGCATGAAATTATGATTATGACACATATTTCTGATGTGGTTTATTCTTTAGTGATTCACAAGTTTGTACAAAACATAAAATCCTGCAGAATTATTATACTGTTATATTGGAGTCACCCTGTTGGTTGTCCATCTGTCCGTCAGCTTACAAGTGTGTGGAGCAAACTACTTCCAGACTCTTTAAGTAATTGCAATGAAACTTAAAATATATTAGCATCATGAAGTGTAGATGTAAAAGACACAATTTCCATGCCCAGCGATTCACTCATTGCAGAGTTATGTCCCCTTGAACTTGGCCATATGGTATACTATTGCATTCTTAGTGAACGCGGCAGTGGGTATTAGTCACCTCTTCTTATTTTTGCTGTGTATGCTATTTTTCATCTGTTCCACATATAGTCGTTTTTTGCTTTGCTCTTACTAGACTTTGTTTCGCAAAAACAAAAATTCGCTTTGTTCTGTTACCTACCTACCCCATTTTTTTTACATCAAGTAACTAAAGACATAAGTATTTTTTTCAGGCCTGAGTTGTGGCTTGATATGTTTAAGTGGTCCATGAAAGCAAGAGTTGTTAGGTGTATTTAATGTTTTGTTATTTATTGTTAGTGATGTCATTCTTTCTGATCAAATAAATACTGCAGTATTAAACCTCCTCTTTTTTATTTGATTCTGATGTGATTTATTTTATTTTGAGAATGTTGCAATGATGACATAAATCCTTTCTGATGACTGCTTCCTTGGATAGTTTTAACGAGACGTATCACTAGTAATTGACATATGCCCCTCAAGTAGTCTATGAATATAAATATAGTAAATCAATCGATGAATGACTAAGTTACAGAACAAACAGGAATGTATAATGAAATAAACAAAGGTAGTTAATTAAAAAAATATGTAGAATAGAGTAAATATTCTTTTACGTAGCTGTGCATCCTTATGTCCTTTTTATAACCCCACTTTTTAGCTCACCACAGCACAAAGTGCTCATGGTGAGCTATAATGGTGATTGCATGATGTCCATCATCAGTGTGTGCGTGCGTGAGTGTGCGTCAACAATTGCTTTAAACAACATCCCCTTCTTAACCAGTTGGCCAATTTCAATGAAACTTTACATGGATGTTCCTTGCATTAAGCTCTACCAAAGTTGTTAAAAGAAATTAATTTCATTAAATACTCGAGTTGACATGGCAACCAATAGGAAAAACTTTCTTCTTGTCCCTAGAGTTTAGATATTTGGAGTGTAGAATTTTCTAGTGGACCTCTTCCAAGTTTGTTCAAATTATTGCCTTATATAGGGTCAAAATTGGCCTTGCCCAAGGGGTCACTTGATTCACATAGGCTTATATAGGAAAATTTAAAAAATCTTCTTGTCCAAAACCTCAAGGCTTATAGCTTATATGTTTTGTATGTGGCATTGTCTGGTGGACATCAACCAAGTTTGTTTAAATTATTGCTGTAGTGGCAAAAATAGCCCTGCCCCAGGGTCACTTTATATTACAAAGGCTCATGATAATTTTCTCTAAGAGTCTTTATCTGGTGAGCGATATGGGGCTATCATGGCCCTCTTGTTTGAAAAGTGGGGGCTGTACTGGAGTCACTATCTGTGTCTGTCTGTCCCGAATAGTGTCCGCTCTATAACTTTGTCATTCATTGGAGAATTTTCAAATAAATTACCACGCATGTTTACCACCACTAGATGATGTGTCGCGAACAACTCCCATGGCTGTAGCTCCAAGGTCTATGCAGCATGTGGGAGTATTTGTCACCTTGTGACATCTCTAGTTTATAGTATGAAATTAAGATAAATTCCATACAATATTTATAGAGTTACACCCTGTAACAGCATACATTAAGGGAAATGCTTAAAAGAATATAGGAACATAGAATAGTGGTTTCTTGCTGTCTATGTAAAATCCAACCATGGATGAAAACGTAACAAATCAGGAACAAAATCCAGATGGAAAATAAATGAGAAATTTTTCATATTGCATGGATTAAAGAGTTACAGTTCTTGCATGTAAATTATTGACACTTGCTGATCATGGGTCAGAGTGCCAAGTCTTTTTAAATGCATTTACTTAGACCAGACATGAAATTGGGGCAGAACAAAGGGGAAATACAAAAAATGTACTTCAAAGCTGAGCTATGGTTTTTGTATGTGTCACACCGTCATGACTTGCTGATCTTGTCAGCCTAGTTTTCATAAAATCTAACCATGAATGACTAGTTGCCTACCGAAAAAGAAATCTGGGCAGATCGACGCGGCTAAGACAATGCATAAAAACATAAGAATCTGCTCACTTGAATTAATTTCTTACCAGTCCTGTGGATCATGATTCTAGTTAACTTGAATTCTGATCTTAAGTTTATCATGATCTAGCAGAGCTGTGATTAGTGGAATGGCAAAAAGAGAGGAAAGTCAAATTCATTGAGCTGGGGGCCAAAATAACGATCTTAACCCACAGAAAAAATCACGCCTCTTGTGAAGTAGTTTTTGTGAACACATAGCTTTCTAGATTATTACACTTAGCTCTTTGTATAATGTTGGTAGTTACATTCAGGTCTATTTGAAGCATTTTCAGAGAGTCTTACAATGGGTGGGGGAGAATCAGTTATAACCAGTTATAAAATTTCTTTATACTGCCAAAATTATTGTTGGGGGTCTAAACCTCCCCTAGCCATTTTGGTTGATTCCAATTAACGGCCCTGAGATTTCCAAAGATGGCTTAATTTTAATGATTTCTCATTGACACATTCACAAGCTGAAGCAAAGGTTGGGTTAGTCTAAAGAGACTGTGGTTGCTGCAAAAATTTTTACTTTGAACAAAAAGGGAGGATGAATGTAGCGGTGAGATATATATATATACATTTTTTGTATTTGTATTTATAAATGACTAATATTAACAACCTTACCAGCTCAGTATGTAGAGCATCTGACTTGCAAGCCAGAGGTCACATTATTTTCCTCCTCTTATATCAATCTAAACTGAAATCTATTCATTCAGATTATTACAAATTTAATCAAGTAATTGTGTTGTGACTTAGCAGTAAATTTAGACTGCTAAAGAAGAACTACTCTGTCTGTCTCCTGTCTACTTGGTGTGGTGTAGTTACTTCCCTTTAAACAAGAGGGCCATGATGGCCCTATATCGCTCACATGACAATCACTGTTCACTCATTAAAACTTTGTTTTGAACCTGTGACCTGGTTTTTAACCCCAGATGACCCATGTTAGAACTTGTCCTACATATAAATAAGACAAACATTCTGACAAAATTTGGTGAAGATACAATCAAAATTTGACATCTACAGTATTAATAAGGTTTTCCTAAGACTTGACCTCTTGACCTAGTTTTTGACCCTAGATGAGCCATATTTGAAAGTATCCTTAATATCATTGAGACAAACAATCAGACAAGGTTTGGCCAAGATCCAATTAAAACCATACAATTTAGAGCTTTTACAAGATGTTTACCTAAGATTTGACCTGGTGACCCAGTTTTTGACCCTGGCTGACCCATATTCAACCTTGACCCACATATCATTGAGGCAAACATTTTGACAAGGTTTGGTGAAGATCTAATCAAAACTGTGACATCTACAGTGTTAACAAAGTTTTCCTAAGATTTGACCTAGCGACCTAGTTTGTGACCCAAGATGACCCATGTTCGAACTCGTCCAAGATATTATAAAGACAAACATTCTGACAATGTTTAATGATCATCCAATCAAAACAGTGACTTCTAGAGTGTTCACAAGGTTTTCCAGCAATTTGCCCTAGTGACCTTTTTGACCGGAAATGACCCATTATCAAACTTGACCTACATAGTATTGAAATAAACATTCTGACAAAGTTTCATGAAGATCCAATTAAAACAGTGATTTCTAAAGTGTTCACAAGGTTTTCCCTTATTTGGCTCTGGTGACCTAGTTTTTCAAAATGGCCCAATATCGAACTCGTCCGAGATTTTGTCAATATTAACGTTCTGACCCAGTTTTGCTACAATTGAGTAAAAATGTGGCCCCTAGTGACGGAGACTGATCCCAAAAGCTCACCCTGTCACTTTGTGACATGTGAGCTAAAAAGAGGGGAAAAAAAATACAATTATGTAGTGAATAACTTGGTGAAAATCATTTTAAAGGGCATTTACTCACTAAAAATAACTAAATCACAAAACCCTGATGATATGCGTTGCAGCACTTTATGATAATCATTCTGTGTAAGTTTGGTGAAAATTGCATTGGAAATGTAGGAGATGCACTAGCTCCCGCAAAAATAATTCAATCGTGAAATCCTGATTATATGCACTGCAGCACTTGATGATAATCATTCTGTGAAAGTTTGGTAAAAAATTGCATGGGAAATGCTGGAGTTGCGCAAAGAAGAAAATGTGACGGACAGACGCTTGCTATTTTAATATCCCTCTTCCTTTCTACAGGGAATAAAAGTTCAGCTATAAATTCATACAACAGCATTCATTTTTGAATACCTCTATTTCATCAAATCAAATAATACATGTACTATCCTATGCCCTTGATTTTGATATGATCTTGTTTATGTTGTGAAGTCCACCATAAGCTAAGTGCAATCTTATTAAGTGGTAGATTAAAATGTAACCTGTGTAAAAACAAAGAGAAAAGATATGTGAAATACCATTTTTCTGGTGATGTAACATACATTCATCTTATCTTATTCTAAAGTCTGATAGCATGATTTCACTTAGGCACTTAGCTGCATGTAATATATTGCTGTTTACTGGTAGTTTTCTAGTAAAATCAATTCTACAATGAAAACTTGTACCATTCTAATTTGTAATAAAAATCAATTGGAATACACTGCACTGTAATAAATTGGTATACGATAGGAATCATTTGTCTGATAGACATTCAAAATTCCACATTTGTAAGAATATGTATCAGCATCAATAAAACGATGAATGACAGTTGTAAGACATACAAAAACGATCATCGCACTCTTGAATGAATTGTCAAGCTGAGGCAATTTGATCAGACCAGTCAAGTCAAACATAACATTGAAATCTGCAGTATACATTTATTGTCAATTATTCTCTGCATATATATATATATTTATATACATCATATAATAATGTTATTTAAAGAAAACCAAAATTAACAGATTAATGTTGACTGAAAAAAACAACAGCAAACATAATATAGCAAGATAGAAAGAGAACAAAATAATATCAGGGCAAGGATTTTATCTCCATATACATGTACCGTGTAATAGAAAATATAATGTAACAGTGAAAAATATACATAACTATGGTTTATTATTATGCCTAAGTATACCAGTAACAAACATTAGGGACTAAATGCTGAGACGTCCAAAGGGCATTATGCTATAAAAAGATCATATACCGTACATTGTAGCATTTTTATCAAAGTAACTATAGATGCACCAAATGTCCATCAATAATTAGTAAATACCTCTAATATACAAGCATATATGAGTAATAATAAATATTGTTAACATTGATACCAGTACCAGTGTATAGTATTATGGCATAAGGGACGATCTGTATCACTGCCACATTGCCGAGTACCATACAACTATTTTATAGTTTAGTTTGCTGGATATAAATCTACAGTATACAGTAAAACCTGTCTTATGCGACCACTCAAGGGAGAACGAAGTCTCTGAAGACAGGTGGTCTCTTAACTAAGGATTGGAGAAACATACTATGAAATAGTATGAAACCACGTACATTTAATTAGGCAGTTAAACATTTTATACAAGACAAATGTAACTGTGGCTTAGCATTTTAAAAACAGTACTTTGTACATAAAATCTTAAGAAAATATTAAACATTATTGATTAAAAAATGATTATTTCATAAAACATAAAAACAAGAGTTTGAAGTAATAACATTCTGTTCAGATAAAAAAAACACAGTTTAGAAGAACTGATGGAAAATTTCTGAGCATGCTCCTGAATTAAAGGTTTATTTATCACAGCTATCCAGTCCTCTTAACTTAAAATTTTCCGGTTTGCCGACAATCTTTTTGTTTAGGTGATACAAACAATCACATATTTAGGACAACACACCACACAGCAGTCACTTAACAACTAAGATATAGACAGAAAGTACTGGTTGTTAACTGTGTTAGACAGGTGGTCGCACAACTAAGTTAAATTAACGTTTAAAATCTATCGGGAAGAATTGAGAGCGGTCACACAAGACAGGAGGTCTCTTGTAAAAGGTGGTCGGAAGGACAGGTTTTACTGTATTAAAAATACACTATTGACTAACTGAAATTGAATGTTATTACAGACTGTATTGATGTGAAATTTAACAGAAATACTCAGCTAAACTCATTCATACTGGAACTAAATCTAATCACACATAGGGCAGAGGGTGCAGAGGGTGTTTACATTTAAGGCAGATAAAATATTAATAATATATTACTCAACAATAAATATTCAAAATATGACATTTGGACTGAAGCAGGAGCACTACTTTGCCTCAAGGACTAAGATATCAATACATGATAAGATACTTTGGATCATGCCACACTGACTGTGTTAATACATGGACTATCATAAAGTTGTTTGTCACTGATGTGAATTGCTTTCAAAAGGTCAAATATGGAGGAAATTAATCATAAAAAAACATGAAGAAAATCAAATTCCAAAAGTCATATTCAGACTGGAAATCAATATGCTAAGAACAATTGTAATAAATTAAAAATTCAAATAAAAAAATGTTAACAGAAATCTGGACTAGTATGAAAACATCACATAAGAATCTTTAGACTGCAGACTTTCTAACAACTACTTGTATGAAATAAAGATTGAAAATATTATACATAGAAAATTATGACAAGAATGCTAATGAAACAAGGAGAATGTACATATATCAGTTGTGTGGATACTGGTTTGTTACAAAGGGTCAGATCAAAACATCTATATTATTAATAAACCAGAGCCAAGAGTGCTATATAGTCACTAAATCTGACAATGACCATTATGAAGATTACAAAAACTGTAAATTGAAATATGAAAAGAAGCAGACAAGTTTCTTGATAATCCAAGTCAAGTCTTAATCCATTGAAGATTTTTTGGGACCATGTACAGGGGACAGATAATCAAGCCTACATATTTTTATATGAGTATAACCAGTATTATCTATAATCCAACGTAACAACCAAGCTTTAAATACCCAGTGACTAAAGTATTCTGTTAAGCAATTTTACACTTCTATTTTTCATGGAATAAATAACCAGTAAACCAGTACATTCAAATCTAGGTCATGTTAGTCTACAGCTGGCTATCGATGTACATGACTTTCTTGTATCAACCGTATGTTCTTACAGCATATTTAAATTTGTATTATTATGATAACATTGTACTGATATTTATGAACATGTCAAACTCCTTAAGTTGTAAGCTTATATGTAAAGAGACAACTTAATCGTGCATGCACTTTATTCATATGTATGAAAGAAATCCTAGTTATAAAATTCTATCACTGGTACTTTGTCAGAATATCTTCCAGTAAACTTTGTAAAATGATGTCATCAAAAACTACTTCAATGAGGCAATAAAATAATTAAAATTGCAAGAAAATTTTGTGCAAATTATCTCTAATCATAATATAAAACTTTTCATGGAAAGCAATGCAAATTGAGTAAATTGCAAATAACTAAAAATGAAGAACAGACAAACAATTTGCTCAGGTATATACACAAGGTAAAAAATACAGACATTGACATTAAAGTGACTACATAAAATATGAATACCACTGACACTAACATTTAAAACAAATTTAACTAAGAATAAACAACAGAAATAGGCTGGAATGTTATGGCATTATAATTGCAGTAACATAGTACAGTCAAAACTGAACTAACTAGTTCTGATTAACATCTCTCAAACTTAACAATACAACAACAAATCCAATACATGGAATGGCTAGTAACAACATACATGAACTAAAATAACAAAGAAAAATAACTCAGAAGCAAAATCTTTAAAAACAGAATTCAGTAAATATCGAACATATTTTGTAGTTTGTAAAAAAATGCCAGCATTTTAAATTGTCCTAATTCATATCCCAAAATAACAAAAACAGAAGTTAAGTTTAACAGCTACATATTTTTTAGTAATACATACAGTACTTTAATTACCGTATTAGCCAACAAAGCACATGATGAAATAAAGAGAATCAAATATAAAGTAATAAAAAGGGACATATAAATTCACATTTAGGTACCTCTCTTGTCAACTCTTACATGAAGCTATTTAGTGTCGATAATAAAAAAATTGCAAAAAACAAAAACTTGGAAAGTAATTTACAGCACGTTTTATATTGTTATATGGGAAACAAAACTCTCTTTTAAAAATAGGTTAACTATCTTATCTTCAAATATTCATTATACTAAAGACTAGTTTCACAGTTTCATATTACAAATTATAGCAAACATGGGGTTTAAGTTGTAATTTCATGCAAAATAAGACTTGCAGCATCATGACTTAAGAATACTTACACCAACACTTGAGACAGCATCTGTTACAGCATTATAATTACATTTTCACAAATACTTCTCAACATTTCCCAGCCAAATATTGACTGAACATCAGATTAATTGTTGATGAAAAAGTCTAATAAATTTAGAAACGGAAGAAAATAGACGCTGTAAACACAGACATTAATGAATTATATATTTACATGCATCTAATTGGTTGAGGCGAGCCAAAACCACGAATTCAACAATCAATATAATTTATCCACAGTTTATTGTTTAAGTTTATTTAAACTTTATCTTAAGCGTAGGTAGAAAAAGTATAAAAGCAGTCAGTTCAATTCAAATAAGGATTTACATATAAGATATAGTGTGGTAGGTTTATTTTACATACAGATCTATATTAATTTTGTATTTATAAAAATTTATACTTGTACAGTGTCATTAGGCCTGAGACACCCTTGTTCAAACCAATGTGTTTAATAAGTTTCATATTAAATGTTTAGTAAACACAATATCCCACTCATTAACAAGGAACATCCCAGTAAAGTTTCGTTGAAATTGGCCAACTGATTAAGGAGATGTTGTTTCAAGCAATTGTTGATGGACAGACAGACGTATACATGCGCACAAACCCGCACGGATGACATATAACATACGATCACAATAAACAACCATAACCACACTAAACATGCCAAATTTAGTGTAATACGCTTGAGTAATACAGTGCAATATATGTGCGCACATATAAATTAGTGCAACTAACCATAATCTTTGTGTAAAATGAACATCAATAGAAAGAACAAGGAGACAATGACAAAGTCTACAGTACAATGTACTTCACTAGTACCCTTTATAAATATTCTCAGCAGATTTCTAGCAATATTACCAATGATATTTAAATAACATAAGAGTTCCTTCACATTATTTTTTAAGAGAGAATTGAACTTAAAGGCTTGTTTTTTTATACATTAATTACGGTATATCTCTTATTTCATAAGTGCCGATGACCTACTGAAAGTGAGGATTGTCTAGGGGGAAGATAATACAATGAAACTTATAAGACCACAGACCAAAGTATAAAGTTCTATATCCAAACATGTTTTGACAAACACAATAAGTGACTTACAATAAACAAGAATAGGTCATTCAAGTATGTCAGAAGACAGATGATATAAAAAATATTTACAGACCACACACTTAGGCCAACCTTAAAAGTATGCTTGTTTGCAACAATCCTACCAAGAGAATTATCAGTGGGTAGGTAGACAGGATATAGCTTTTTCATTATTTAATTTTACATTGAACCCAAAATACTAGTCAGAATGCTATTTTTTACTAAAATGGAAATAAATCTCATCTGAATTAGGCATCTAATGCAAGCTAAATTGTTCTGTTTTCAGCATAAAGTAGAATATTTACTGCTATATATGTATCAAGATGAGTATGGAAGTTTAGTTCATTCAGGTTCATTTATTCTCCACTTTAAAAATAGAAATACTTGTACTTTCCTGACCTTTCTATATCAAACAATGATAGGATAAAATACAAAACATTCAGCATGACATTACAAATCTTCCGTGAATTTAACATGACAGTTTGAAAGAACAGGAATTTAAAACAAATCCTTACAAAACATCAGGTTTTTTTATTGTTTAAAGTCCTTGAACAGTTACTTTTTTCACACATTGTATGATACCAATGGAGTACTGGATAAGAATCGGGAAGTTATACAATCAACGAACAGAAAACTATTCAAAATGAAGATAAAAGATAGTAGGATGTTCTTCAAAAACAGGTTTGTCTGAGTCAAACATCATTGAATGAGCATAACCGATATTGCTTCAGCATTTGTGTTCATGTGGGGGAGGGGGGTTAGTACTTTGTTGAGATGGTACATAAAGGCAAATTTGGCCCTAAAATGACCACAAAACACATTCATACACCATTCAAACAAGTACTAGCCCTGTAGGTTAGTACAGTTATGTTTACTGACACATATTGATGACACATAAATGAATCATCTGTTACAAAGGCAAAGTAATAATATAATGTTATAGAAAGTCAGTATTGAAAAATATCTAGATTTTAGATTATCAAGGTAGAAAGTATTAATAATAGACCATAAAATGATACAAACATAATTATGTGTATGAGTTATTAAATATGGATTAAAGCTGAATACACAGCACTGAATCATGACCACAAATGATGCTGTTTTCAAATGATGCTGTTTTGTATGGTTGTAAATGATTAAAGATCTAATACTTTTTTCAAATCCTACCAAAGAAAAATAAGTTTTCCAGTACAGTTTTCTATATAGGCTTTAATCATATCCCTTAATTCTGAAGGTATATATAATGAACTCAGCACTGTCAATGCAACTGTTCTGAAGACAGTTTTCATTAATAGCAGTATAAATAATAATCATATAGCACATGTTTTATTTATGAAGTATCAAAATAAAAAATTATAAAAATTATAGCAATAAATGAAAAGTACTATTAGGACTAGAAAGAAAGAGAAAGAAAAATATTGAAATAAAACATTCGGAATTCCTTGCCAGATGCCATTAAATAATAAAATCTACATTAAAATAAGAAACAACATGTATCACACAATAAAGATTTATACAGGCATGTACACTGTAAAACAACAGAGATCTAATAATAATAATATAACAAATTCTTAACAGATAAATCAGCAAATGAACATGTTCAACTTAAAATAAAAAATAAAATAATAAATCACTACAATGATATTACTCGTACATTAGTGAACCCATTGCTGACCTGTGATACAGTAAATAAAATGTACATGTAGGTCAAACTTCTTTGACACATAGCACAATATGTGACCCACTTTCCTGACAACATAAATGGAGTGATTTCAGCAACAAGCCAATTACATGTGTGATAAATTTTTAACATGAATTTTTTATGTGAAGTTTGCTTACTTCAAGTCTATACAAACCACAAGCACGCAGATATTGTTTCACACAAATCACAAGCTTGTTTCGTTGGTTGTACTTTTCTCGACCAGTAAAGTCGAACACTGAGTTTCACGAACATTGGCAATATGATCCTCAGCAGGTTCGAGACTTGCCTTAAATGAAGAATTGTACATGGTGAAGGACCGGGTTTGAGCCTCTAACTTTAATCTGTACCTGCATTTACGACAGACAGGAACACCAAGTAGTAGGACACCAGACAGGACAATGAAGCCACCTCCGAGATAAAATGTAACATCATAAGAATGTGTTTTGTCATAGAAGGCAGCTGAAAATAAACATGAAATCAATGAGATAAAGGAATATTCTTACCAAGTGCAAATGTAAGTGAACGAAGCAATTGAAAATACTGACATATCAATAATTTGCTGCCACCCAACAGGAATTCAAATAAATTCAATGCCCTGTCTGCAACATCAGCAGAAATTGAAGATAAATAATTAATGATAACCTATTGTGTCATTAGTCTGATCATTTATGACATTGGGAAAATTAATTACCCCATGATGATGGAACACGCAAAGCTGAGGGAGATACTACAATCTATGAAATGTGAATGCTGATGCCAATTTATATGTTTTAAAAATACATATTTGTTGAAATAAACAAAGCTTGACTTTAGCAGATCTTTTATAACACAAAAGACATTTCTTTTAAAGATTTTTTGCAATCTTCTTGATTCATACCACATCCAATTTAACTCTACAGTTATATATTTAATCAAATATGGATTCTCTAATTCATTAGCTAAGGTTTCAACATGAAATGGGAAGAGTTCAACATACCTGCCACAGGAGGACCAAGTAGGTTGGCTATGCCTTGTACCAGCATTGTCAAACCATATGCATTTGAAAGTTTGTCCAATCCAAGAAACTCCACAAGTATTACTGTGCTCAAGGCATAATTCACACTGATGAATAAGCCAAATGCTCCTGACAAGATGGCAAGTGGAAGAAAATCTGTAAACCATGGAACAAAGAAAACTGCAAACCCACATGCCATTGAGGATACTCCATAAAGAAGGCTCAAATTTACACAGGTCAGGTCTCCCAACACACCATACAGAATCTGACCAAAAGTATTCACTATCCCTAATACAGACAGTAAGAAAGATGCTTTGGAATCTGCCATTCCATATTCAATTGCTCTGTCTGACATGAAGATATAAGGAACATCATACCAAAAGTACAAAATAAAGTTGGATAATGCAAACAGCATATATAGCGGATGTTTCAAAATTGAAGGGTCAAACATGGTCTTCAGGACTCGTTTCATGTGCTTACTGAAGTGCAGAAACCTCCAGAAAGAGTTCCAACCACTGTCATCAGAACTATCACTTTCACTGTCACTATCATCACAGCTACGTCCAGACAGTTCAGGACAACTTGTAGAGTGAACATATCCAGCAGGTCCACTTAATCGTGCCAAATTGCCACGGAAAAATAAGCCCTTCCTATGCAATGGCAAGTACGTGCTCATTCGGACATGCTTCTTTTGATATGTTTGATATTTGTTTTGTGCACCATTTGTTTTCTTTAAACAGCTACCTTTTGGCCTAGAATTATCAGTTTTTCCATTATCTACCTTGACATCAGTGTTTCCATTTTGGAGCATAACAACTGTCTCTTTTGAAATGTCATTATTCTCATCTACTGTGTTGGCTTTTTCATCTATGTGCTTCAGATAATCTTTAAGAATTTCTCTATTTTTCTTGGCCTCTTTCAAAACTTCCACTGGAACAGTAATCCCCTTCTCTCTTATAAAAGTAGGAATCTGAATTTGTGAATGACAATGATCCAAACAATCCTCATCAAATGGATACAATGAATCAGAGTCGCTAAGCCCTTCACTAGTATGTCTACTAGCATTTCTGGCACCTGATGGGACCCCAGTTACTGATATAGTTTTTGACAATCGTTCAAATTTCTGCAAAGCTCTGAGTCTCCTTTCTTGTGGAGTGAATTCCAGGGGACGAAGAAGACAGCCACAGACAACTAGATTCAGAATGATTCCACTCCATATAGTCATTGTACCTCTCCATCCATAAATCTTTATCAAATGTTCAGTGAGTGGAGCAAAAAGAAAGGTTCCAATTCCAGATCCACAAACAGATAAACCAGTGGCCAAAGCTCTCCTGTCCTCAAAATAGAAAGCCACCATAACCACTGATGTCACATAACCCATTGACATTGCCAGACCAGTGACTATGCCAAATGTAACACAAAGCATAGCAATACTGTCTGCGTACGCACTGATAAATGTTCCAATACATGCCACAATTCCTCCAACCATTAGAACCTTTCTGCAGCCAAATTTTGTAGCCAATGCACTTGCAAGAGGTCCTCCCATCAGGCAGCTGCCATAAAATAAGGATCCAACCCATGATGTCAAACTTTTACTTTCAACAAAATAATTTAGCAACTCAGTATATAGGATTCCAAATGAAAAAGAAATTCCATCACTAATCAAGTTGATCATAAACGCAGCAAACACAATCACCCAGCCATAGCCTCCATCTGGAGGAGACGGCATTGATGATGATTCATCTTCAGAGGAGAATATACTATCAAAGAAACTACTGCTGCTACTGCTGTCCCTGCTGCTGAGACTTTCTTGGGATGCTCGATTTTTTCCTTGTGATGGCTTACTCCCACTACTGCCATCATTATCATCAACTGGCATGATGTCAATATCTTACTTTGAAGTAAAAGTACCCTGCTTACAAAATTGTCAGCTGAAGAATTACTGTTCAAATCGTTGTAAATTTCTTTGCATAAATTATTTGAATCCCACACAAAATGTTTAGTTCTCATAGAATTAATTTTATCAAGTAACAGCTGTTTTTTGGAAGTCAGTCTTAGATTATTACTGCTATAGAATTCAGCTAAGGATATAGAAAATAAATCAGAAAGGCACAATTTGGCCATAGGCCTTCTCAAGTGTAATATGCCACTGCAAGAACCAGACGTGGTAGACGTCCCGAAGAAAGTGCAGCCAGGTGATTTCCCTTGAATCTTCACCATTTGGATGAACCTGCAACAGAACAAGAAGTCATTTGAGATATTTCGGACTGCTTTCAATATAATGCTGCCAATATATATGGTGGTTTATCCTTCCAATAGAAAAAAAGAATGAATGTTAGTCCTCTCTATGATGCATTTTTGTGATACAAAATTGCAAAAGAATTATAGGAGATGCAATTCTTTTATAACGGTATATTCATAAAACTTGCCTCAAACATTTGATCCAAAGTATTGCCATCAACTTCAAGACAAGTAAATCCACACCAATGTGTATTGTTTACATATTTTCAGCAATATCTAGACTTAATTTTAGGTTCTTGAATGTTTATACGAAAACTAAGTAAGCCGCAAATACACAAACATCAATCTAATTAGTAAGACATGCCCCAAAGTGCTATTTATGTTCTAATTGTTTTTGGCAAATTATTTATTCAAATAATGGATGATTTCATCCATCTAAAAGGGGCAATCCATTTGTTGACAGACTTCATGCTGCAGACTAGCAGGGCAGCGTCAATTTAACCATGACATCAGGTAATGTTGTGTCTCTCTTGATGTAGCATAATTAATATCAACAATATCTTACCAATCACCATTACATGCAATTCTTTTCACATACAGAGCTATTCACTGTTCATACAGGGCCATATTTTTTTAACCAGCCATTGTTTAAATATGTACAGCTCTAGACAGAACCTGGAATGAATCAAACCTCTGACCCATCAAAGCAGACTTCAAGACAGGGAACAATTAAGTGGAAGTCCATAATAATTAAGGGCCAAGCCTTGTGAATGAGGAGGATATTTATTCCTATTGTGTATAGGAGGCAGTGTCATTTTATAATCCCCTTGTGATCATGGTAGGATTGGTTAGGATCAGTGTGTATTCATGCAAAAATTCATTGGAATAACATAAGGTAAAAAATTGGAGATTGAAGAGACAATAAGATTAATTGTTGATCACCCCTCTTTAAATTATAATTAATATTAGAAAGAGTACTGTAATAAAATACATGATTAGTCAAAGTTCCTTTCCCTGTTCAAGTAAAAAGTTAAATTTTTCTTAACAATTTAAGTATAATGTGATCTTAAGAAAGAAAGCCCCTGACATCAAGAAATCATTTCTTGCATTTTTAATAAAATATACTGAATTCAACAAAAAGGCAGAACATTTTTTAGCTGCCTTCTATGTTAATAAGAATAATATTTATGCAATATTCAATCACAAAATAAACTTAAATGATAATCCATTTGGTGAGTATCCAAGTACTTAAATCTTCCTCAAACAAGTGCCAAAGTTAACCGACATAATCACAGTTCACTTAGAGGTGATATTTGTTATTACTTGCTAGTTTGCAATACAATTCAGACTATAATTATACAGCTGGGGGTATTTTCTGTTAATGTGGACAGTTTAAATGTAAACAAATTTGCAATTTGAATGAATATATTACACATTGATTTGAATTCATGTTGGCATCTAACTTTAACTATACAACCATAAACATTAATATCAGTCAATACAAGTCTGTTCAAACTGGATAATATAAAGACCATGGATACAATAAAAATGCAGAACTGACTTAACATTTATATAAATATTGCTTCCAGTGAAATGTTAATCATCAAGAAGTACCAGGTCTTGACAGAATGATATATGGTTCCAAATATATATATACATACATTTAAAGTTCTAGCAGCACAAAATTATTATATTGAATAAATTGTCAAAATAATCACCCAAGTGCAAAAAACATTTATCAGGATTTTGTCTATTATATCATCTTAACAATAATATTTATAGATCATTGATAAGTGTTTTTCTATATGTAAAAGCAAAGAACTTACGTTGCAGTACATGTAACACTCAGTCCATGAATGCAAGTTTAAAAAATAATCATACACTGCACGGAATTTCTCGAGTTACATTATTATCTATCACTTTTTTAATTATATAAAGGTAAAACTTAAATAGGCCTACGTCACGAAAATAGTTGTACAGAATAACATGCGTTTACAAAGTTAGTCGATGGTGTAATATTCTGCATCAGTTAACGTAGAAAAAGATTGCGCTAAACGGTTAAACCAAAGGACCCCAAGTGTTCCTCTTACTAGACAGATATCTCATTACAAGCACAATGAAACTGTGTCAAGAATTGACCTTGATCAGTTGATCAGCTGATTTCACGAATGTCGTATTATCATTTCCTACGTGATGCGTTATCACTCAAACAAAACTGAACTTACGATAGGTACGGGTCATAGATGCAAATAACATCGAAGTTGCTTTCAGCTAACTCCGTCTAGCATTTTGTAAACAAAGAAAATATAGTCCAAGATACAGCAGTTTTTTATCGATATAAACAACCTCGTTTGCAGACTACAAGTACATCCTGTGTGATAGGTTACTACTAAATTCCACACGCAAACCGTACATAACGTTGTCGAGGATAAACAAGATGTGTTTATGAAACAAAATGCGATTGTTTCACTAGCGCACGAAATTGGTCCTAAACATCGAACGGCCATGAATTTGTTACATATGTAACATTTGTAATGTATTGTAACATGCGTAACCGTTTCTTAACAAGGCGAAACCGCCCGTCTTCCTGGACATTGTATGTTTTCAATGTTTCAATGTTATGTACAGTAACATTCAACACACAGGCCATAAAATCTATTTTTCTATATGTATTACTAATGTTACATGATTGTTACATACTAGTTACATTGATATTACTTATGTTACGCTTATTTGAAAAATGCGTCTCTATTATATTTCCAATGTTACAGTAACATTAGACGCACAGGCCATGGCATAAAATCTATCATTTTATAAGTGTTACTAATGTTACAGGATTGTTACTTACTAGTTACATTGATATTACTTATATTTCATGTATTTGAAAAATGTGCGTCTATATATTTCCAATGTTACAGTAACTTCAGACACACCAGCCATAAAATCTATTTTTTTCCTATAAGCGTTCAGTACAGAATGGACATCTGTATATTATTTCACAAAAATATTGAATGAATGAAACTGTTAAAATATTTTATTCTAATTTAGGATTATGTTACAATACATTACAAATGTTACGTGTGTAACAAATTCATGGCCTTTCATTATTTAGGACCACTTTCGTGCTATATGATGTTGTTTAATGATACACATGAACACTAAATGCAACAAGAACAAGGTAGACGAATTACAAGAAGCATATTGGTTTATGTTTTTTGTATGTAGTTGCTACATATATTTTATTCAATCCTCCAATATAAGTAGAGTATAAAATATTTATATGATATGAGTATATATTAAATACACATTATAATGACAATCGTTAGTATTTGCCAAATGAATAAATTGATGAATATAGTTCACAAGCACATGGTAATATCATACCTTACATAAATAAAAAAGAATCAACCCTAAATGTTAACGAATTCACCATAAATCTGAGCACTATCATACAACCACATTGAACTTCACATAGCCACACTACAAAGTATCAAGACAATGCCTTCGTGATTTATTTACCTGTCAACTGTTAATAGATTCAGTCATCACCATTAGCCAATCAAATGGCCAGGATTAGCCAAACTAGTAATATATAGACACTACACTATATACTCGCAAACAGCCATAATTAATAAACTAACATAATTCGTCTAGAAAACGTTATATAATAAACAAAGAGCAATAACTTCGCCAGCAATTAAATACAAATATAAACAAAGGGCAATAACTCTGCGAACAAGAGACAGGCATTGTCACAGAACCGGGTTTTCATTCTGCAGACGCTTATTCTTTGAGAAATGTATAAGTTCCGCACCGTTGAAGAGTATTTCTGTGTATATTACACGTGCATAAAATAAAGAAAGGGCCATAATTCCGTCAAAAGTGATCGAATCATGAAATATTAACAATACGAGGGGTTATCCAAAAATACGTGGACTTTTGTAATATCTTTTGAACGGCAACGTTTAGTGTTATGGAACTTTATCTGTATAAATTTTGATTTATTGTAACTGTCTTTGTGTAACTACAGATTAATATGTGTATAAATAACAAATTTATAATGGTTTAAAACATGTACCTAAATGGTACCTGGAGCACGCTAAAATAAAGAAAAAATAGCCGTTATATCTTGAGTTTATTGACAAAAATTTAACGTAGAAACCCCACAAAACGTTGTACATTTGTTCCATGACATCAAATTAGCTATGATTATGTGGTTTTATTTGATGTCATATCCGTTAATATAAATTATGTAGATATCGTTAGAAAACAAGACGCCGCTATAGATACGAGCATGACGTAATATTGAAAATAAAAATCGCGCTATTATACGTTTTGTATGAATTTAGTAATGACACCATCACAAATTTTAGATCAAATGCGACAAGCAAGTTCGAGAAAGGTAACTTTGCATTCACTAGTGTTTAAATGGCACAAACGGTTCAGTGAGGGTCGTGAAGATGTTAAAGACGATACCGGGTACGGGTGGAAAACCATTTTTACCTCAACAATGACGACGTCAAGGTTTGTGGAGATACTGACGGACGTCAAACTATTATAGAAATTATTAGGTTGGTTAGCTGTGGTTATGAAACATTATGGCGCATCCTTCGTGGACATCCACACTGACACAGACCTTGAGTTGTCACTGATGGAGCTCAAGATAGTTCCGCATCCTGCAAACTCACAAGATTTGGCTGCTATGAACTTCGCGATATTCCCGGGGGTAGCATACATTAATACTTTAAATTGAGTGACTGTACATGTATAAAGGTCTTCGACTAAACAAACCTTTGGCGTATATCGTAAATCTAATTCATTTAGTGAGCACCGAAATGAGATTCAATTATTTCATCGGATTTAACGCCATTTTCAACATTATTTCAGGTATACCGTGGCGGACAGGCATCCTAACTAGCTTCTCTGGACTTCATTTAGTATACTAAGTACATGTACATATATTGTATCAGCATACGTACCCCATATAATGCAGAGGTGGAGGACAATTTAACATAGGATGTCACATTGAATATCTTCAGTCAAATTTGTCAAGGACACCTCGCCCGAGGCTGGAACTCACAACCTCTTGATCAGTAGACCATGCAACACTCTAACCACTGATCTAACCGGACAGGCACCGAAATGAAGAAAAAACCTTGGTTTGATTATAATTGTAAAAACATAGATTTGAGTATCATAATTCTGGGCATAAATATCATCATGTTAAAAACGAAGCAAACCGTAAAAATCCGGCTAAAGCTAATCAGAAATACAAGCGTACGATACCATTAATCTGTTTTGAAACAATAAATTTTCTCTTAATTCCAAATTTAGAATCGAAGTACTGAAAGTACTTATATGGATAATACTGAACTTCCATAGACTCGCACTGCAACATGGAACGGGAACTAGTTTTACAATTGCATGGATGACGTAAAAACGTAGTGCTTAGATCTGCATTAAAATTTACTCGCACCGAGCGAGTGACGGTTTTATATGGAAAGCTTAAATTTGTCTTCTATGTATTATTGGAAGTATGTCAATAGCTTTAATTAAATCCTAAGTCTAGTCATACTAGCATGAGATCTAGAGTATCCTTTTAATTTTGGTCAAAAAACCTAATATGACTGTCTGATGACAATGATCGAATTTTTCCGTGAATATAAATACAGAACTTCCTGATAAACAGTAATGACTTGAATTCAGAGATAACACGAAATTCAGAAATCACTTCGTAATCATAAAATGTCAAAGCAACTGGTTTTGGCGGTATCAGTCTAATGAGTATATTAAACACCCAATGCATGCAATATCTGATGCCATTGTTTCATAAAACTAAGTTTCCGAGGCTTAACATTTAATAAAATTATTACCCAGAATGACGTTTCAAAACTTATTAATCATGAAATTACATGAAATTATTATTTGCGATCTTAATTTCCATCCACGTTAATAAAATAAATAAAATAACAATGTAATCTTAAAGAGATAGAAAAGTCGAACTATACCCTAGACGTAATAATGATCCAATGTATAAAACTATTATTGTATTATCTGCAGCAAAACACGATTTGTACGTTGTGTCGGTGCATTTTGACCATTTATCAATTACAAACCTCATGCTATCATGAAATATTCATGAAGGCACGATATCTACACTTGTGTCGTGAGATATAATTTAATGTTTTATATTATTGCACAATCATTTTTCGATGCAACCTTTACAGATAATTTGTAACTCCGCGTTAACCTTCTGTCTAACTTGTGTAACCCAGATAAAGGTAGATAATCACTGTAGGACTACACCAACTATTTATTTTCTTGTTATTTCTCCTTTTAGTTGCGACATTTGTCATTTTGCCTATATGTCTGCGTGAAAAATGTAGCGAACTGTAGCAAACGTCTTTAAGCTCGATGGCTAGTAGATAAACGGATATCCGCTTTTCTTGATCGTGGAAAATATAAAAGAAAGTACGTGTATTGAAGTACAATATCGTTTTAAGACAAACACACGCACCAAGTATAACATGCTCTAGCTCAGAGGTAAATTCAGGCAGCACGTTTTGACAAATTTATACGAGGGTAACATGCAATTTGGAATTGGTAGCTCTAGCGTGTCTGACGATAATAGATTAAATGGTGTTTTAATAATCTTTTTACGCCTTAGAAATATGTTTAATATCAAAGTGAATAAAAAAGGTAGACAGACAGATTAGTGTATTTGAATCAGGAATAATTCCAAATAATACACGGTTCTCTGTTGTAATCATACATAGACCGTATAAATACATTGTAGTTCTAATCAAATATTCTAATATTTCATATAAATCATACTTATTCATAATATACAAGGTTATTTTCAAACACCCGAGTAGCAAGTAATAACACAGATGTATAAATATAACAGTCTTTAAAATACGATCTAACGCTAACCAGAGCCCGGTTTCATAAAATATCATTAACTACTTCCAAAACTATTCCCCCTTTTACTGTCAGATTAAAATGATAAGATATATTTACACAAGAATTAAAACAGGAATCTTTAGTCCAGACCCGAAAATCCAGGATCGTCCCTAATGGAGACGGTAGAACTATTTTCAGTTAGAAGTTTAGAAGGGTTTGTCTCAAAATTATCCAAATGAATAGACTCCAGGCCACATTGTTGTACGCCGGGACGATTCATTACATTTAACATCATCATAGCTTGTAATTTCACATTCATTTTAAAAGACGATGTTACATGAAATGTGTATATTTAATGTTAGGCCTCGAAAATAACGAAACTGGATTGTAAAGGAAATCGAGTCTTTCTGGCGAAAATTTTATTCCATTGTCTGCAAAGTTGTCATGTATGAATATTCAATTTGATTTTAAATATTATACAATATGGTCGCCAGGCAACGCACATTTAAATAACCATATACTGCATCCATTTCAGACAAAATTAACGACCAGATCGGTATAAGATAATAAAATGTCCTCTGTCTCGTCTCATTTGTTATGACACACGGCCAACTGTTTACTGGACTTAAATACTCGTAGCAAGTTATTGGTCATAGAATTTAAAAAAAATGCATCGTTGATAAATCGCTTAATTATATTGTCTGTTCGTGCTAAAGACAGTCGTGCATTATGATAAACCCGCCTCCGTGATATAGTGGTTAAAGTCGCTGACTTCAAATCACTGTAACCTCTCATCGACAGAGGTTGGTGGGTTCGATCGAGCCCAGCTACCGACCATGTCTCTTTACGTGAGAAAGTGGGCGGTTGCTTACGCAGGATGGGAGTCAAGTACTGGTTCCTGCCAGGAACGATGCTTTGGTGAACTGTCCGTCTCATATATCCGGTTATTACATACATGTATTTATAATACTTATCTTTTGAATCGTATATTATGTGTCTGTAAATTGTTTAATTTCCCATAATCACAAACATTATGGATTTATATCTTTGCAGTCAATTTTTGACAATGTATGTATGTTTATAATCATTGCCGCAGCACAGATATAGTATTATTCTATATTATGTATATATGTGCATGTACATTTGTTTTTTGTTGTGTTCATAAATGTAAATGTCCTAATGGGCCGCAAGGCTTAATGGATTTACTGAAATAAATCTGATAAACCTGATACATATGACTCTGACTGTTGAAAAGGGGAGTAAACCCCGATAAACAAAAAGCATTATGATAATACATTTAAAAAAAAAAAAGACGTACTGCAGACACACAATTACATCTAATGGTTTATTTCTTATGCCATAAGTTTACGTTTAATTGTTAATTTAAATGTTTCATATCTCATCGTGTAAATCTTGATCGCGATGTGCCATTAACACTGATAGTGAACAATTATTAAATCAAAGTACTGAAAGTACTCATGGAAACTGAACTTACATAGACTTGCACTGCAACTTTAAACGGGAACTACTTTAACAATTACATGGCAGATGTAGATAAACGTAGTTCATTTTCCAAAAAATCAATCCGCCTACCTATAGTCTGATAATTGAAGAACAACCAATATCTCTTTAAGAAGTTTTTTTACAATATACTTAGTTTAAGAAATGCAGGGAACCATCGTAGTCGAATGGGTGTGGTTTCTTGGGCCCCCCTTTATTATTTTTCCCGACGTCATTACATCTAATTAAGCTATATCACAGGAAAACATATCCAAAACACATATTATCAATGATTCTGATGAAATTTAACTTATAATTTTGAAAGTTACAGTCGATTTAACAACCAATGTTAGCGTTGCGCGGGCCACCCCAGTTTTCGAACAGTTGATGTTTCAGATATCACGGCACAAAATTAATAACTTTGGTGAGATATCACTGAACATCTGTCATTTGCATGCGACATAATTATGACATCAATTCATGCAAATTTCAGTGACGTCAAACGTATCATTTTTAATCAACGGGCATTGTTCTCAGCTTCTGCGAGATTTGAAATTCGCAAAATGACGTCTTTTGACACAGAAGTTCAGTAAGAGGAAAGAGCACTGTTTATAGATCGTTCATTTATAAATGGCACGAACGCATTGCTGATGGAATAGACAGACTAAACAAAATGATGAGAGAATGGGGCACCCGGAAATTGTTAAGGACGCGCTTGTGGCGTCGTTCAACGAGATAGGTCTTGAGGATTGGAGCGTAATGTTATGAGAGCCAAAACAAAATCAGCAAAAATCAATTGATTAATCCATCAAGGGATGAACACAGTTACACAGTGTGCATGTTAAAATATGTCATTTCCTTATTTTGAGAAGATGTGACTGTATTAAACATTTTAACATCACGTCTCTAAATAACGTCGACGTCATAAGTTGATGTAACGTGCCCCGCACAACGATAGGTACATCTGTTTGAATGTGAACAGTGTCCCTATTTTTTGTTATATTGTGATGACATTTTACATGCCATACTGTAATATATCAATATTTGGTATACTGAAAGAATGATGTTGTTATCTTGTTTTGTTTAAAAGTTACCATAGGTGTCCACGAACTTTTTGGACAGTACTCGTATAATCACCATTTATTCTCTCAGTACTGTGAGCTCGACTCCTACCGGGAACCCGACACATTTCAAATGTGAGGAAGTTTTAGACACAAATTGTAACATATAGATTACAAGTAATATCGGTAAAAGGAATATTTTAACCGTTCATAAGAAATTGTGATAACATTTTATCTATATTTCTATACAGAATTGAATCAATATATTTCCGTGCATGCATACATAAATTTTATGTTCCCATTGTCTAATTACAGCGCCTTAGCTGAACAAGTTGCACTAATAACTGTTAGAATGTATTAATACATGAAGTGTTACCTACTTGTATCAAATGTTCCAGTGAAACGCCGAGATATTCTCGTCTCAATGATAAATTAATATCTTGCACAGAATAACAATCTATCTCTCCTATATTAAAGAGTCTGCATTGTGATTTATTGAGAAATTAATTCAAGAAGTTATTATCTATGGCTTGTGTATAACAATAACATCGTAAACTAATGCATAATTTGGGACTCTGAGTGATGTTGTTTGGCTCTGTGTTCAAGTCTTCAATGTCAGAGTAGATTTCTGATGGATTGAGAGAATCTATTTCTATAAAGGATCTCTAGTGATTTACGACCACGAAATCGTCTTAACAACATAACCTCGAACACTACACAAGTGTCTCAACTGTTTTACGTCTAGATGCACCAACATCCACAATGATGTACATGTATCATCGTCGGTCGGCTGCCAAAACCTCGTAAATCGAGTTTTTAGGGAAAATGACTTTTTGACTCCATGAAGTTAGCAAAACTGTTTCCCGCCTTGTCTCAAAAAGTCGCATCTCTAGGCCAATCATGTACAGTCATGTGATGAAATGACGTAACTCAAGTTGGTTTATGGAGCAACGTTTCAAAATATCGTATCTCGAAATAAAATCACAACGATTGATAAGCGACAGTTTTTCTATCAACAAGTTATTGGAATCTTCATTTAAAGAGATAAAATATGTTTTATTTAAACATGTTATATCTTTGCAAAATTAAAAATAAACGATAATGAAATTACTTCTCAAAATGAAATATTAAAGGCTCAGGCAACCTTCTACAAGCAATTATATAGTGCAAAAGACAGTAAAAACAGCAGTTATAACTATTTTACCCCATAAATAAATAAACTCACTGAAAACGAAAAAGTAGACTGTGAAGGTATATTAAATGAAAATGAATGTTTTGAAGCCCTTAGTGAAATGTAGAACCAAAAAAGCCCCGGTTCCGATGGAATCACCGTTGAATTTTATAAAGTTTTTTGGCAAGACATAAAAAAATATTACATGAATTCTATAAATCATTCATTTATCACTGGGCAACTAACATGTTTACAAAGACAGAATATTATCTCCCTCCTACCAAAACCAAATAAAGACCTAGAAATATTAAGTAATTGGCGCCCAATAAGTCTACTTAACGTTGATTACAAAATTGCTACAAAAGCCATCGCAAACAGAATAAAGAAAGTTATTAATTCTATTATAAGCAGCTCACAAACAGGTTTTATTAATGGCAGATACATTGGCGAAAATGTACGTTTGATATTCGAAATAATAGAATATGCGCAACAAAAACAAATACCGGGATTACTTCTATTTGCCGATTTCGAAAAGGCATTCGATACCCTTGATCACAGTTTTATGATAAAATGTTTACATCACTTTAATTTCGGCGAATCTCTCATTAAGTGGGTAAAATTATTTTATAATGATATAATCAGTATAGTTATAAACAATGGTTATTTTTCCGAAGCTTTTAATATACATCGAGGAGTTAGACAAGGCTGTCCTCTCTCTTCTTCCATCTTCATTATTTGCATCGAAATTCTATCAAATTATATTCAGAAAGAAAAGTCCATTAAAGGTATTACTATTAACAACATTGAAATAAAACAGTCACTGTTTGCGGATGATGCCACTTTTATGAATAACGGCTCTAAACAATCTTTTGAAAATTAGTAGATGTTATTTCAAATTTTGAATGTGTCTCAGGATTAAAACTGAATACTAATAAAACAAATGTGTTAAGAATAGGTTCTTTGGAAAACACTAACATAAAGTACAGTCAAGACAAACAATTTAAATGGACATCTGACTCAGCTCAAACTCTTGGCATAATATTTACAAATGATAAAGAACAAAATCTTAAACTAAATTTAATACCTAAAATTGAAAGTTTCAATAACTGTTTAAAACAATGGCAACATAGGAAATTAACATTATCAAGGACTTATATACATACATATATATAAGTCCTTGACATTATTAGGAAAAGTTACTGTCTTGAAAACATTTGCACTTCCCAAACTTATCTACCCATTAACTGTTCTACAAAACCCATCTTAACAAATTATACAAAATATAACCACACATATGTTTAAATTTTTGTGGAACGACAAACCTGATAAGATTAAAAGAGATACGCTTGTATTAGATTATACATTAGGAGGAATAAGAATGGTCAACTTGAACTATTTTCTTAATGCTCTTAAGGGATGCTGGATAAAAAGATTAATAGATAAGAACAATAATGGACATTGGAAAATATTTTATCAATCAATACTAAATAAAAAAGGAGGAGAGCTAATATTTCAATGTAACATATCTGAAAGTGATGCAAAAGCACTAAGCAATGGAAATATATTTTTAGAAGATATATTACGATCTTGGATAAGTATAAATAAAAATGAAAATAATGTAGAAATAAGTAAACAATTAATATGGAACTATGGAACTAATATCAAACTATGTAACAAAACGTTTTATTACATAGATTGGCATGAAAAGGGAATAACGAAATTAGAACATATTTTTGATTATAGAACAAAAGCCTTCTATAACTTTGAAAACATTTATATAACATAGATGACATGCAATATTTAAGATACTTTAATTTAATATCCAGTGTTCCTATAAATCTAAAGAAGGCACTAACTCAAGAGGGTATAATATACACACAACAAGAAAAATTATTTGACAAATTATTAAAATCAAAAGAATCCAACAAATTACTCTACGAGACACAGCTAAAAACTAAAACTAAAGCAAAAATAAAGTCCGAAACAAAATGGTCATCAATATTCCCAAATGAGTCATTACAGTGGACAAAAATATACTCTCAAACATAAAAAGCTACTATAGATGTAAAATTAAGAAGTTTTCAATACAAATACTTAAATAGAATTTTACCTACTAATAAATCATTAAATCAATGCAAGATCTCAGAATCAAGTTTATGCTATTTTTGTAACATGCAAGTGAAAACATTAGAGCATTTGTTTTGGGAATGTAATCATGTGCAACATTTGTGGAATAAACTTGGAATTTTTCTATCCGATAGAAACCTAAAATGTTCTTTGAACTTAGAAACAGTATGTTTTGGAATAATAGACAAGGAAAATATTAAAAGAAGAAATGTAATTAATTTCATTTTACTTCTCATGAAATCTTATATATTTCAAACGAAACATAGAAATCAAGCACTAAATTTTGATAACTTTGTTGCGTATCTTAAAATAAGAATAAAATTAGAAAACGAAATAGCATTGATAAATGACAAGTTAAATCAGCACAACACCAAATGGGCTGGTTTTGAATTATAATTTACAAATGTATCATCTTTCCGAGCAAAAACTTTCTAAAACCTTTTACATTTTCAACTGTTACAAATATCATTCATGTATGAATATTATTAATTATACGGACTCGGAAACGAGCTTAAACCCTCTATTATTTTTTTTCTTCATTTCTTTTCTCCTTAAAATTTATATATTCTTCATATGAAAACATCAAATATTTGCAACAATATAAAATGTTATATATGCATGATGATTCTTTACAAACTTGTATGTTAAACATATGTAACAATATGTAACATAACATTCCATATGATTGTACGAGTATGAAGAATAAAAATAAATTAAAAAAATATATATATCTTTGCAACTTATTTTTATTCTTTGCAAAAACTAATCAATAAGTATTGATCATTTGCAGTTTTCCAATAAACCTATCTTGGTACAGTGTGTAAAACGATAGTTATCTATTGGTAGTGATAGGCCATCTGTTGGTTACACTATCTCTATGTAACACTTGAGTTAACAGTGGCTTGACATTACTTGTGTTTTACATTACTTCTTTGAATTGCAATACGTATTGCGATATGGGCCGACTGTATTGCAATAAATCGCAATACGGGTTATGTTGTATCGTTGCATCCCTAAATTAACAGCATAGAGCGAAAAAATAAGAAAAAGAACATTAGAATTTTACATTCCACAAAACAACACAGAAATAATAAATGAATACCACAGGAATCAACCGTATCTTACGCACTGTATTGACCACACATTCTTCAGAAAGTTTTCAGATTTTAATTTCTACAATTCCAGTAGACCTGGCTACATAGTTGATATTCCAATGGTAACAAATGTATGTGTAATCGCCTACACCCCAGATGGAAACATCCAGGTTAAGTTAAACTACAAAGATTGATTTTTTATTTTCCATGAAAAGCGCGCAATACTGAACAACCAAATACACTGGTGCCTCCAAAAATCAAGAGATAAAAATTGCAGCAATGCTAAATTGTTACATAAAATTGATATTGTATTTGGATAGGCATAATTAGGGAACCATTTTATTGCAATTGTTTATAGTGTTTGAAATCGAAACGAACACCAAATGCCATCTAGTTCAGTGAACAAAGAAACAATATAAACAATAGCCTCTGAAATGATGTTTAAATATCTTGTTTAATAATACTTTTATGTTCAAATGTTTCTATTTCTTTAATTACTACATTGATTGCATGTATTTTATTTACTTGCAACGGATGTTCGTTTCAAAAACATATTTTAATGTTGTTGTATAGATGCGTTTTGATTTCTCTTCTTTCCAGCGATTTCCTTAAATATGTATAAGTCCTATTTTTTGTTAGTTCTATCCAACCGGACGATGTTTCGAACCGGAAGAATTACATAATATTTATTTCTTACTATTTGAAAATCAAGTTTCACCTGAACTTTATTTAACCTTGGTCCAAAAATAAACATGTTGTTTATACGATTTGCATAGATAGTACTATGTAATTGTTAAAACTAGGTTGATATTTGACTTTAATTATGTACAATCAGTGTGTTTTAGAGTTATAAGAGATGATATAATTATTTCGAGTATATCGCTTAACAGCATACAATAATTGAGTATTTTTGATCATCATGACTCTCAAAAAATGAAACAAATTGTAGAAATTGAACTGACAGAGAGACACTTAAAAGAGCCTGTTCGGACACCAATAGATGCTGTTGAGTGAACTGAAATATGACACATGTAAATATACACAAGCTTTAGTATTGCAAACTTTAAAAGATTTCTTGACATTAAAAAAAAAAAATTCATTTGCAGCAATAAAAAGAACTTCTATAAAACCATGTAAAACATTCGTATTGACTATTTACACAGAAGTAAATTTCTTTGTGGCAGGTTTTTGCTGTTATTTTTATCAATTCTTTATTGGAGAAAACAATTCTATATTTTTCATTGAAAGCCAAAGTTGAGAACCCATTTACAATTCCACTAGCCATCTGTATCAATTCTTGCCTTATCAAACTATATTTGGGACATTGAAACAAAACATAAGTTTCTGTTTCAACAAAATCTGAACAGAATGGACATCTACGGTTTTGAACTGACAGTCCCTCATATCTTCCTGTTTCGATCCTTAAAGGAGCAACTCCTGCCCTGAACTTAGCAAAGGCTGAACGATGTGTTTTAGACATGATCAATTTGCAATAGTCCTTGGTATCAAAATTATCAGTGAGCAAAGCATACATCCTCAATTTATTCCCCCCATTACCATTTAAAGCATTTGCTCTCTGGACACTTGCTAACCATTTATCTTTATATGATAACATAATCATGTTGTTTTAATTTATTGTTACCAGTTCAGTGTTATATTTTATTATAATAGCTCATTTTATGTAAAAAAGTAGCTCAAATACATTGGAAACATGTTATTATTTGGTGTCAGTTTTTGATACATAAAATAAGAAAACATATTTCTTATACATTGCATTTCGTTTATTCATGAAGGTTTTAAGATTTAAATATAGTAGTAGTAGAGTGTCACTAATGATATAGTTATAGATAGAATTTACACTTAAATATTAGAGAAAAGCTAATAAATAGGCTCTTAAACGATCTTTGAATGTTTATAACTATTTAAATGGAAACTAAATAGATTTAAACGCTTGTGTTTCGTCTCTAAATGAACTTTATTAACAATATCATACTATCTACAATGCAATTACATTATGCAAAATGTCGTATCTGACCAAAAATATGGGTCAAAATGTCGTAAATGAAGAAACTAATAATCCAGCAAAGGGAAAACGTAAAATTAATTTCACAATCAAAGAAGCCTTATTAAAGGTTATCAAATTTGAAAACAGTGTTTTCCTAACTTAAAATATAAATATCTGAAATAGTTTTTATCTTCTCCTGAAAACCTTGAAAAATTGAGATACGTCGTTTTGGCAGCCGACCGACGTTATGTAGTTATGGTTCACCTTGCTTAATAGCGGCCAGACAGTATGAACGTAGTTCTCTCCCTTATATACCTAGTTAGGTCGAGCCACTGCAGATTTGGAATTTACTTTCAGTTAATAAAATCATATCTCTTCAGAACTTGTGAAAGTTCTGTTGACAAGATGCATAATTATTTATCATATACCTATAGATGATATCTGGCAACTTTATCATAGTTTCAGTGGCTTTGGTGCCGGTTTTCAACGATATTACAGTTACATACAGCGTCCGATTCACCTAACAAGTTTTCCAGGACTGTATCCACAAGGAGCTGACAACTTCTATATTTGTGGAGGTAAATCCACTTCCTTTTGGGCAGTTTTTTTTCGAAACTAGCCATTGACGTTTATCATATAGAAATAGAGGAGAATGTTACCATTGTTAATATTGAGACATAATTTTATGCTGAAATACTTTATACATGTATATAAACCATTTCTAACTGAATGTCAATCAGTGATTTAATCTCGTTAATAAGCAATGACATCATGATTTTAGCCTTTACCTTTCACGTACCTTGGTGAGGTGCTTCCTAATAAGACAGATTAGTTTAACCATTAAATCATGTGACATGATTACTAATAATCAAAACTGCCGTTTTTATTGCTTTAAACAATCAAACGCCGAATGTTTATAATCACTGTAAATAACAATCATGCAATTTACATGAATATTTGGCTCGTAAATAATAATCTGAACGAATATGTAAACATTGCTTGGCATTAATTATGCAGATTAAATACTTGAGTATTTCCCACAGTGTGGGAAAGTAACACCATTTGGAAATAGTAAACATTTCAAAATTGAAAGCCACACATTATATTTAGAACTAACAGTTGATAAGCTTTTCTGATTATTGCCGGAGAATAAAGCGTCGATTTATTTTCTGGATTCATTGTCACTGTTGAAGGTATCTGCTATAACAATATCTCATTTTTGTTGTTCGGTACGAACACAAGGTTTAGAGAACTTAAGACCAATTCTCAACAATCGATCGGGAAATTTTTCCTGCATACCGAAGAGCTTTCATTAACCTTCCGCCTACGAAAATACTTCCAATTTTACAATTAAATGGCGTGGCACCTTGCAATGGTTTGCAACAAAATTCCTGCGCACCGAGCGAGTGCATTAAGGCTATGGAAGGCTAACTATGACTATCGTTCAGTTTCCAAAACTCAGCCCAATACCTCACCCTACATTAAAATTCAGTTTTTGATTGCTTTGTTGTTCTGAACAACAGCAGTGCCTTCAGAGCTTTGATTTTTATCGTCGTGATATCAATGTATTGACATCAACATTGTATTTTGTACGCCTTTTATACTTGTAAGTAAGAGACTTGTATTGTAACATGAGATCTGTATTTGCTCTTTTGTTTCATTGACAGAAACTATTACAGATATGACTCTTAGACGATCTAACATCACGCTGAATGATTTGATTCGGTGATGAATGTGGGGAAAATCGGATAAGTCTTGTGTAGATTGACAAACGGCATTGTTCGACTGCTTGTTTGTATTTATTCTGGAATACCACAAAGCTACTTTAATGGATTGCTCTTTTAGAATCTGTACAGAAAATTGCTTTGTTCGTTAATGTAATAATGGCGTTGTCAAAGAAATGCTTCGAATGCAATTCAGCTTTGGAATAATTTATAAACGAAAAAAGCTAAAAAGCATTTTCAATGATGTGATACACTTTCTGACTGAACTTAGTACACGAATGACGTCATGTACGTGTCCTAGAAGTTCGTGGATTTGATTCATAACTCAAACGATGTATAAGTAAGAGAACAACTTATCACATCCGTCATAAATTTAATGTATCCTAAGCGTAATGATAAAAATCACGAAGATATACATTAGACATATATATTTTTACAAATGTTTTCACAAGGTCACTTACTGCCACCGGCGCACGCAGCACAGTCTGACGACGTCAATTTTGACGTCGCACCGAAACGCTCATCATACCTTTTCAACATGATATTAATAAATATAGTCACCATCTGTTCTTATGCACTTCATCTGACGCGTTACCCACTTGCTGTATGTGTCCCTGTACTATTGGCTGTCGAATGATGACACTTTTCTCTGGGTGTCGAGCACACACACGAGATCCATGGGTACCAAGTCACGACTGTAATGCGGATGTCTTGATCTTTGAAGTCCGAGAATATCAATCTCAAGCTGTGTGGTAGATGCTGTATGGGCCGGTGCGTTATCTTGGTGCAGGATAATGTCTTCTGGATTAACATCCGGTCTCTTCTTCCTTAATTCATACATCAGGTCTCTGCGTAAAATCTGAAGAAAAAAATTGCCTGCAAATAAGATAGCATATTATAAAACATCTACTAGTATATTGACAACAACTAAATATCAATATGTAAACATAGATATCTAGCTATTATTTATAAACATGCTTACCTTTTAATATTAAGCAGCGTTGACAGTCTGTCGTTCGGGCACCTGTTGAATGAGGAACACCCTCGTACGTAGAGGATCATTATCACGTCCCTGATAACAAAATGCCGAATGACATTTATATTATAAAAGGACAAATATCTACCTGAAATTTGCCCACGAAATGATGACAATAGTAAAAACGATTCTTATCCATAACATTTTTATAGGATACGGTTTTCATGGTTAATTTGTACATGTACATGCAGTGGTATGTATCCCAGATAGATTGCCGAGACAAATGTAGCAGAATATGAGTTTTATATGTATCCAGTCCATTTATAGAACCATTAAAGGAAATAACGGAACACATATCTCGTCCAAGTGTGTCGCTATTAACATAGATTTACGACAAAGATCTATTCAATAACAATGTTTTATTACTTGTTATGTGGCAGATGCGCGTAATCTGTACAATTTTACTGATTTTGTGTTTCTTATAACCGAGATAAGGGCTTTTATATTTTATCTTTCTTCTCAGAGTTACTGATAAGATTATTTAAAAAAAACGGAGCCGTCCGGGATTTAGGCATGATCATACTTAGAACTGTGATATGAATCATCTTGTTGCTTGGAATATCTCCAACCCTGAACATTCTCAATCATGTCTTACGAACAGAATAATATCAATACAGTTTTGTTTTTATTGACACAATATGCAATCACATGCAGGTATTAAAGAAAGTAAATTAAGACAGAAATGCTTTCCAGAAAGGAATTCACGGGCTTAAAAGGACGTCATTCTGATGAGAAAAAATTCTATTTTGAACAAATAAATAACACCACAATTCTCAAATTGTTTTCAACTTAATTATTCAAATTTAGATAATACATTCCAAGACTAGTCCGTCATGAAATCCTTCAGCAGAAAAAAGACAGCTGAACAAGGTCATACCGGTATGATTATTGCCAGACCACGACGTACGTCGTAAAATAATAATCTAATTACCGCTTCTCAATTTGCCAATGTAGAGTTTGTTTAATGTCTGCTTGTATTTACAAAGATAACAATTTTAAATTATGGTTTTGCCAAGCACCAAACTATCAATGTATGTGGACTGTTTATTTCCAAAGGATGCTTGGTCACGTGTTATCAAGTCAACTGCGTAGGTTGTGAGAGGGTGAATGTAAAATGATTGTGCTAGAAATATAGAACATAATGCAGTACAACCTCTCCGGAGCAGCCCTCCCTTCATCGACAGCATCCCTTCAATAACGGCATGATTTTACCCACTGCACTATTTAACTATTGATTTAATTTAACCTATATAGAGCAACAACCTTTCAACAACAACATAATTGTTTTATTCTCAATGGTTGTTGCTTTGGAGAGGTTGCATTTTACGTACAATGTAAATCTTTTAAATGAAATGTAAAACGTCATGTTAAAACTGTATTATTAGTAGAGCTCTATTTTATGATGGTGTTACAATGGGTTCATGATCTTTTGAAGTGAGGCAACATTAATTATAATCCACATGCATTACACACAAGGGGATAATTTACAACAACACTGACATACTCCATACAGACATTAAGTACCATGTTACATTATAAAACTTGTTTTACTCACGAAACTAGATAAGATTCATATGCGATATTTGATGACATAAACGAACAAATCCCTCAATAATTATGAAAACCGTTTCTTCACAAGCAGACAGATCTATACAGACATGTGAATTAATGAACAATCTCTTACATGGTCTAACAGCTTTTTACGACTACCTTCCGTCCCATACTGTGGTCAAACTGTGTCATCCAACGTAATAATTAGGAGCACATATTGTCCGAATGGTCTTCGTTTGGCAAGTAGTTTGTGTGTGAATGAAAGTATGACTGAATTAAAATACCGTTATAATGTACATGATGCCTGATTGGTCTATCAACTAATGTGTGAATTTCTATTGGTTGATACAAATAGTTATGTGTAATGATTTGTTAATTATTCTGTCAGTATAAATTGGTAGGTGTTGCGATACTTTGTTGGTGTGATTATTTTATTTTCTATATAATTGAATTTTGTGCATCGGGATGTCTATTCACTGAGCGTGTAACGTCATTTGGCTGAAATACACTCTTACAGATCAAAGACAAATTGATATGGCACGAATAAAGTGGTGAACATTTCCAGTATGGTTATATTTTTATAAAATTATTTCAGAGTTTGACATTCGTTAGCGTCCAAAGATTCTCATTGTGCGGTAAAGACTTGAATACATTCCATTACCTTGTTGGAACATTTCCATGTATTTTGTGCATCATTTGATGCCGTAGAATCATCCTTCGCTCGGATTTTTATTTCATTTTGCGGGATATGTCACTTTCCTATACTTTCGATTGGTTGGCGTTAAATTGTCGATTGATGGTTGTTTGATAGTTTGTTTTCAGAACAATATTGATTGTTCAGGTTCTAGATGGTTTGTTTGTTCGTAAGTTCTCTAAATGACTTAGATTTAGTGTTTGTTCTCCGTATATGTATCTCGGACTCAGTGTGTTATGTTTGGTGTCAACACTTCTTCCATTAATGTACATGATTCACTCTGGAGCACTGTCGTGCATGGAATGACTACATAGTGCAAGGTCGGTGTGGGTCGCGAACAGGTACTGATTAAAATTCTAGAACTCTTTACATGCGGTTGATCTCTAGACGTGGTACTGTCTCAGTACATCCAGGGTGACTGCTGTTGCCAGGTATTCTTGGGTGCTGTTCCACAGGTGTGTTGCTGAGGGAAAGGAGTGGCGGAGGTAATCTGTGCGGCAGTATGGTACCATATAGCGATGCCCGTGGTTGCTGATGTAGCAATGCGGTGGTAGTTGGAGGCAGGATTGTCAATATGGCCGTAGATGATTCGGTACATCATGGTGTGTTTTACTATAGTAGCCGTCTGTGCTGCAGTGTGTGCCAACAAATGTGAGGGATCATCTGGGAGGCGCTACTTGTGGTCCTGTAGTCTCCCATGACAATTCGTGCAGCCCTGCACTTCACTGTCTCAAGTTGCTGGATGTAGTTCTGGGTATATGGGTCCCAGCCTGTGGAGGCACACTCGAGTACTTGTCTCACTAGACTTCTAGAAGCAAGGTCTTTGGTTTCTCTTGGACAGCTGGTGAAGTTCCTTCTCAGGAAGGCGAGGCTGCTATTGGCCCTCTTCGTGGTAGCTTCCACGTGGGGCTTCCAGGAAAGATGGGCCGAGAGCGTGACCCAGGTGCCTTCCTGTGTAATCTTTTCCTACTGATGCAGATGACTTCGATGGGTTAAATGACATCATCCAGTCCTTCTCCCATTGTTGTAGGACATCTAGGTCCTCTTGTAGTATTGCTGTGTCTGCAAGACTTGATCTTCCGGAAGAGGAGGCTGTCGTCGGCTAAGAGCCTAGATGTTGAGGTCACTATACTGGGCATGTCGTTGATGTACAACAGAAACAGCAAGTGCACAAGGACGTTACCTTGAGGGACACCGGAAGTGATGATGTGTGGCCTTCACCTGGGACCTGCTGCCTACGACCGGACAGGAAGCTCCTGATCCAGTGTATGATATTGTCTTGGATACCATAATACTGGAGATTTGCTGGCAGACGCTGATGTGGCACCTTATCGAAGGCCTTACTAAAGTCAAGTAAGATAGCATCAATCTGGTCTCCGGTATCTAGTCCTTTGGCGAGATCTTGGAGCGTGACTATGAGTTGAGACTCGAATGATCCTTTCTCGCGGAAGCCATGCTGCGCATCAGTAAGAGTATTGTGCTGCACTAAATGTGGCATGAGTTGGCTGTGAATGATGTGTTCAAACGTATTGCAACAGACTGAGGTCAAGGATATGGGCCGGTAGGTGGCTAGTATGGTTCTGTCTCCTGTCTGCTTCCAATCATCTGGGAACTTGCCTTGGTGAAGTGAAGCTTGAACACAAGTATAGTGCTAGAGTAATTTCCTGGGCAGCCTCCTTGAGAAAGCGATTTGGGATGGAGTCTGGCCCAGCTACTTTGTGGGGAACCAGTTTCTGGACTCCTTCGGTACCTATGTCAAAAGGGCTGATGTGAGGGTATGGGTTTCCAAGAAGGGATGGTGGTAGTGTCCTTTTAGTTGAAAACTACTAAACTGTTTTTTAAGTAGTGTTGCCTTGCCTTTCGGGTCGCTATGAGCGATTCATTGGGCGATACCACCATTCTACAGAGAAGACATACACCACTGCTGTCACAGCGCTTACCTTTGACGAATGTGTAAAGTTTCTTCGGATCTCTATATTCTGTGACTATGTCTTTCACACTTTACGACATTCAAACTGGGTGTCTTTCTGGAGTTTTGTGTAGCGCTTCAGATCTCCCCGGTTACCCTCCAGTTAACCCATGGCTGGTTAAATCTTGCCGAGCTCGTCATGCTTGGTACATGTTTCCCTATAGAAGACGTACAGAGGTCTCTAAAGGCTACCCAAAGTGTGTTTATCTCCGTTACTATGTAAATTTGATTGTAAGCCTGGCCAACTCCTTCTTAAGGTCACCAATGTTGGCCTGCTTCCGCAATAGGATCTTGCGTTTGTTTTGGCACTTGCGTTGAGGTTTGAATAAAGACAATGTCGTGATCGCTCACTCTGGTACAGCCTTGCATTTCTGGATAAGAGATGGTTTGTTAGTAGTGAAGAGGTCAAGGGTGTTGTTTCCTCATGTATGAAAGGTAACTGTTAAGAGCCAGAGTCATGCAGTAGATTCAAGAAGAGCTAGTTTATTTTGACAGGATATATGTTGCCTATTGTTGTGCCATTCCCCCTTGGCATCAGACAGGTTCATGTCACCCGAGATCCAGAGTGTTGAATGAGGGTTATTGTGTTGTAACTCCTTGATTTTCAGGCAGAGTTATTCTGTGTATGCTACGTCACTACTCGGCGGGCGGTAGGCAGCTGCAACATTCAATGGGTGTTTGCCATTGTACTGGATTGTTGCAGCACACAGGTCAGTAACAGTGGATATGTTGATATCAGAGGCTATAATGTTGTCCCGGGAAGCTATCACTACCCCACCATGGTGACTGACGGTGCGATCTCTTCTCGTCGCAAAGTGGAAATCTTCATTCAAAACCGACTGAACATAGCCAGGTCTCACTGCCAATGATGATGTCCGGGTTACTTTTTGCAGGAGTAGCCAGAATGCTGCTTTCTTGACCCTCATACAGTCAGGATGCAAAATGAAGAGTGCACTTTTTTCTTGACAGGCTTCGATTTTGGAGAGGATATGTGTTGGGGTGAACCAATAGAACTTTCGACGGATGTGACGTTGTGTGTACGTGCAGAGAATGCTGGGCTTGTCGGTGGTTCAGACATGTATGTGAGAATACTGTACGAATTCTTTGTGACACGTCTGGTCGCAAGTGAGTCACCATTTGTGGTCTCAAAAAGTGTAGCGGAGAAGTTGTGTACTATACAGGTAAAGCAGATCTAACTGGTATTCTTGCAGCCTTGTGATACTGCATGTGGTATTCCTGTGCAGTTGGCATGAAATAATTGGTCTCAGGAATCGCAAGCAATACAATTTTGGTTGGATTTACAAGGCTTCTCACAGACACCACACGGAAATCTGTAATTTGGATCAGGGTGGGGTTAACAATCACCAGACTGTTTTCCTTGATGCTGTTAAGTTTCTACAATTTAATTATATTCCGAAAAATAATTCATATCCGAAATGATGCAATTTCTCAACCGGAAATGGGCACATTTACAAACCAACGGGAAGAAAATCTTGTTGTAGGACCAAACACAGCTTCAGCTATCAACCTGATCGTTTGTGAACTAAAGTTCTTAGAATATACATACATTTGTACACAATGCATATGGTACGTGAAGCAATTTTCGGGTTGAAGTGTAATATATTGTGTTTCCTTAGAAACAATTACAAACTGAACATGGTCTTTACTTTTTTTAACGCATGGTTTGGGGTGATAACATTTAAATTACTGCCTGCGCTAATATCCAAACGAAAGACACGAAGTCGAGACAATCACAGTATAATTCAAATTTTATGGCATACCTCGTCCATTTAAGAAGACATAATCTTCAATAAGTCAAAACGATATCTTTTCTCCTTTGCAAGGGAGGGGGGGGGGGGGGGGGGGGAGTTATTGCGAAATTAATTTAGATCCACAGAGCTGTGATTTATTGCTCGGTTAAAGATGGGATTTCTATATTTGTTTGAAGAAAGAAAGATTTCCGGTTTACAATACACGAGAATGATTCGTTGTACAAACAAGAAGTGATTATTTAATCAGATTGTATAAAACATTCGATCAGTCTATCCGAAGAAAACCAAATCACGGTAATCCCAACAAATTGGCGTGAAAGGTCAGTGGAGATACTGTTTTGTGAAATTGATGCATGTGATATGTGCATGATTTGGTGGAAAATATAATACATGTATAAGTCTTCGTCTGAAAGAAAGAATGGTCTTTTAATGTGATAAAACAGGTGTCATTTAGATTTTGTATTTATGCTCTTCTTTCTTAGTCTTGTCATTTTGAACCAAAGTTATAAAGTCACTACGATATATAGCGTAGATCATCTCTCCTTTATAGTAATACGACATATTAAAATATTAAGAACCAGCCGCTCTGGTCTCTGATTCTTGTGTACAGTCATCTGTTTAAGGTAGTATGCGACCTTTCCTTGACGGCATGGGTCAAAAATCGAGTTTTCACCAATTGTTCTGGTGTTTTACACAATGATAGTGTAGCATGTTCTCTATTATTTTTTTTCTGTCTTCCGACCCGTTTCCTAGCACCGCCACGATGAATGCCAGCGGTGTAAAACCGACGTTTTACATGCAAAATGTGTTCAAACATACCGCTATTCACCAGTCCGATGAGCTCCGTTAGTAGAGTATCTGACTTGCAAGCAGGAGGTCGCTGGTTCGGGTACATTATTTTCCTTCTCCTATTATATAACCATAAGCAGGATAATGAATATGATTTTAACTAGCGTTCAAGGATCTTTCCGGAATAATTAAGTCTGCTGAACAAGATCACTGTGAGTTCTAGGTTTTTCGATAAATCGATTACCTCTAACAAACAATTTTTATGTAGAAATTGTACCATTCATTACAACGCAAATTATTATATTTATTGTTGATAAACCATTACAGAAACATGTGCACGTATCAGACACACTGATTGGTCAGATTATAGTTGTCCCGTTAATGTTATGTGGTATTTTGTGTAAGATTTCCATTAAATCAGTGTTATTGAGATTTACGCTCGACTGGCTCGCGAAGCGTACATTATTGTTTAATGTATATGCAAATTTTTACAACACCCAATACCACTGTGGACCTCTCAGTAGAATTCGTTCTGTGGCTTATCACTAAGTCCTGACAATGATCGAGGGATCAGTAAAAGATCTATCATGGTATTCTGTATTCAGTGGACATTGTCCACATATATAAGACGGTTAATACATGTACCTTATTGATTAGCCTTAATACAACAGTCTAATGCACTGACCACTATGTTGAGGAAACATATTTCACAGTTAAGTATAATGTATTGTAACATTGCATGCTGAATGTATCTCATTTAGGTCTGTTATGAAGGATAATTAAACTCGGCTTCTTTGAAGAAAGTACAAAATTGTAATCAAATACAACAAATGATCTTGTTTCAGTGACTGGTATGAAACAGGACAGTCTACTATTCTGTTAGCAATTCTTAACAATTAAAAACCAGTCAGTATTATATGCAGTAGACAGATAATGTGTGTTTGTTTCTATTTGACGTCAATGAAGACGCACCTTATTCTCGCTCATTTCGTCCACACTCCACAGACAAGAAATGATTACTACTGTATATAACTGATCTTCAAAACTGTTAATCAAAACTTTTAGACGATAATTTTATCGTAAGAAAATAAGACAAATCACTAGTACCAACGTTAGATTGATATAACCAGCCGTATGACACGTACAATCGTAATTTATTGAGGTGTTCAGTTGTCAGGATAGTCTAAAATTAATCGCACGCCGGGTAATGACAAATACGGCCAGCCGCCATTATCAGAACTGTCTGCCCGTATTACATGCTAGGTATCGTAGTTTGTGAAATACAGCGATACGATATGTTTTGCCCAACGGAAAATTATTTCATACTGCCATTGAATAAAATGGTATTCACTCAAATTCATAGTGATAATAAGTTAAAAGCCATGCGACATATAAGATTGTGAACACCTCTGGTAAACATTGGTAAAAATGTTCGAAACATGGCTTAGTTAGATTTTTTGTCACTCAATGCTATTACTTTTGGCCCGTAAATTGATAATCCGTACTAAACGGATTCAGAGGCTATTGATTCTATATCCGACTGAAATCTAAGAGCATAAAAAAGAGGAAGAGGGTATTAATCTGTGTATAAAGATGGGATGCCTAACCACAACCAACAGACATGTCATCTTTCTTAAATAATTTTGATCGGTTTGTTACTCTTATTGTACCATGATAGAAATGTCTCCAGTCCCTCCATCACTTACACACGTATCACGTCTATAGTGTCTTAGTCAGGGTTAATGATAATTAACATTGTGCATGAACTGCGGTGTTTTAAATTGTTTTGTGTCAGCTTACATTTCCTCTCAATTTTTTAAAGTTGATCAATTATCTTGTTGCTCTGCGGGTTGTTAATGGATTAGAGTTTTATTATGTGAGATTTGTCTGGCATTTAGGTGAATAGACACTAAAGTTCGTTTTATGTCGACGAATTTCGTGGGTAGCGCTCTGGTTGTATGAGATTGTTAATGGTCCCACACAGGCAAACTATGGTTAATTGAATATCACTTCAACATAATGATAATCACTCGAGCGATTGATTTTAATTATATATATTGTATGTGTCTATTTGACAATTTAAAACATACATAACATACATGTACGTCAGAAAATCACAAATGAAGAGCACAAAAAACGCCGAATTTTCTACAAATGCTGAACAGAAATGTGTTTTTAAGATTTGCTTCAAAACTGTAACGATTTTTAGTCAAATAAGGAAAATGACAGACTTGGAGTGGATGCGAAATTGACAGATAAGATATATTCGACCTAACACGATCGACATAATGATAAAAAACGAAATGACAATAATAATACCAACTAATAATTCGTATTCAAAACAGTTTCCAAAAATGTATAGTAAATCCTTATGTGTACTACAGTTTAGCTGAGGATTCTACAAGGTCTGTGGCAGTAGGTGGCTGGATGCAATATCTATCCTTTTTGTATTGTAAATAAATCTCCACCATCTGCCATCATCTGTTGTTGTTAAGAAGAAGATTCTGACGAAAGCATATAATACGGCAGTGTTTCGTTGATTGTGTTGCACAGAGGAAATAGAAGACGAATTATTCACGCATTGCGTTGCCAGTCTCATCGCTAGCATACACAATGTGAGTTTTTTCCGATTCTCACATGCTCCGTGATTATATTGGATATCCTTCTACAAATCTTCCAGTTAACCGTCACATAGGAAGCATAGACCAAAGCTCGACAGGTATCTTAGAAGACATGCATGACATGTAGAGAAAAGTAACATTGGTTTGAACAGAAGGAGTTCGTAAATGATTTATCATGTGATTGTGTTCTTTTGACTGGAGATAATTACGCCAATGAAGTACATTGTCAAAATGTGGAATTCAGATACCGTAATAGTTGGTACAATTTTCATCTGGGTGTTAATAATGATGCAAACAGGTAAGATTGGTTTAACTTTAAATTTTTATTTTCGGAGCTGTTATGTTATTACATTTGCATTGTATATCATAATGTGACTTCTCCGTTAAATTGCGTGTTATTTAAAGCCCCATTTGCTTTTTGGATGTTGAAAATTAAAGTAGAATCTAGGTCTTATGTTACATAGAAAGATATCGTATCAGTGAAACTGACATTTTACGCGCAATAAAAACATTCCGAATTTTTTTTTAATCACGAAGTTCATATAGAAATGTAGCACCGTATTTTTTCAATGATATTGCAAAAACTAAGAAAAAAGCAACAGACAACATTTTTACGAGATGTTTTAGAGCAAATAACACATATTTCTTATATTTTACTATCATTTTATCTATTGTTCTGTATTGCTAAATTCAAAAGGCTATTGGGCCTTTAAATGCTATGTACATATTTGTAAATATGTTGTATCCATAGGTCGCAATGCTTAATGTACTTGAATTTCTAAATAAGCATCGTTATGTTGGTGTTGACATATTTTAAGCAATGTTTCTTGTAAATGCTCTTATATTGTTGTTGTTGTTTCCTCCTGAACAAGATGGAGATGGTTATTGTCATTATAATGATAATATAAATTAAATGTATGTCTCATTTGAAGTTATTTTTTAAAGTTAAATGATGAGTTAAGTGCGGTACTGCTTTCAAACGTTAAAGTAGGTTGAAGATCATGCTTTTTAATTACGATTCACGTACAGCAAAATGATTCTAGTATTTGTATTTCTGAGATCGAGGTTTTGCACTGTCATACCCTATAGGGATCCTTCCGAATATAGCTGCTAGGGATAGCTCTATTAGGTAAATGGCATTTTTAAATTGGGGAGCTGTATATAAAGTAAGCATGTTATAAGTCGAATATAGCTCGCTTATAAGTCGAATACAGCTCGCTTATAAGTCGAATACAGCTCGCATATAAGTCGAATACAACTCGCCTATAAGTCGAATATATATCGCATATAAGTCGAATACAGCTCGCATATCAGTCGAATATATATCGCATATAAGTCGAATACAGCTCGCATATAAGTCGAATACAGCTCGCATATAAGTCGAATACAACTCGCCTATAAGTCGAATATATATCGCCTATAAGTCGAACACAGCTCGCATATAACTCGAATATAGCTCGTCTATAAGTCAAATGCAGCTCGCCTATTTGTCGAATATAGCTCGCATAATTATATTAAAATCTGCTTCTTGGCAGATAGTTATTTGGCCAAATGTTATGTTATGTTATCGTGAAAGTTTAAAAGTACAATGTATATATATTGCAATTTTCTTACGACGAAGTCCGGCCAGACCAGAAACAGACAGACAATCGGAAGGACAATCTCATTATCTTGTCGTCATGTGTTGTACATACAAAGAATTTTTCATCAATAATTTTGCATCAGATAATTAGGATCTCTATCCGAGGAAAATCCTCAACTTCTCCGAGTGCAGCTTTTTACGCAGCTTAGTACGGGCGGCGAATTTAGAATTAGGTGAATAGACCTCCCCGGGGAGCTGTATACAAAAAGTTTGTGAATGCAGCTCTCCGGGGATATACATTCGAAAGGACCCTTATAGGGTGGGATAATGCACTAGTTAGTAACCAACTAATTATACAAAGGACACATTAGGGGAACAACTTCATGCGACCAGCTGAAAGATAAGCATTACTTCGCCTTTAAAAATATTTAGGAGTAATAATTTCTCACGGGGAACATTAAAAACATAGCTATCTATTCTATTTTTATGTTATTGAAATTATTCCCTGCAGGACGTAAAGTCACATGTTTTATTATGACTTTATATTTATTTCTTTTGTCATTTTGAAGATGGATTTCAGGAACGTATTGGATTTACTATATAGGATATATACACAATGAAATTCAATTTTTATTTTTTGTGTATAAAATGAAGCGTTTTTTGCTGCCTCTGTATGAAACCTAATTATTTTATAACTCAGTCCTTCCATTCTTGTAAAATGAAAGTATTTGTACAGCTTAGATCACTAAATGGCTGAACATGCTCTTTTGATGTAGCTTATTTTCAACTTTAATAAGTATTAAATATATTTAATAATAGTAAGTATAATAGCATGCTTTAATCCATTGATAAATTTTCGAATCAAACCTTTTTCGTTGCATTTGCGGAATACATACGTACACCTAGTACATGTAAATTGACGTAGGCGTTTTATAGCAACCGCCTCGTTCTTTCCATTTATTGTAAAAGTTGTGAACAACAAACTTGTCGATATTATCTTTTCTATTTACCAAATGTCTTCTTACGAGTTCTTCTATTTTTTTTTTTATCAAAATCGTAATTAACTTCAACGATGATGAAGTAGAAAAAAAGATCATCGTTTTGGTATTACTGACAGCTATGTCTGCAATCTGTTTATAACATTCGTTCTATTTATTATAGCATCATATAGTGTTTAACTATCAACCCCATGTTAAGCGATATTACTACATTCAGTCGTACATGTTTTATCTTATATCACTCAATAGTGCTGTAATTAAATGCACATTTAACTTAATAATATTTTGCAGAATAATGTTTTAAAATTTCTTTCTTAAACTCACTCGTGTTTCGGTGAAACAAAGCCCTTTTTAGTTTTACGCCACCGGCATTGTCCTGTCCGTCCCTCGTCCGTACGAGGTTAAGTAGTTTTTACCGTTTCGTCCAGCACCAACATCACTTACCGCTTATACAGTTGACAGTTGTTGCCAATCCACCAATATCAACCAATCTCACTTTGAACTTACATCAAATGGGATATTTTTCTTGACAAGCATGACACTGGGGGGGGGGGGGGGGGGGGGGTATATGCGTTAATTGAACGCAGCATCTTGTTTATCAAGTATCTAATGTCCTTAAGTTAAACGTGTTTTTCACATTACCATGTTATTACAGCATGTTTATCAACCTATTGGACTTAAGTATGTTATTAAATGTGAATGAAGGTAGAATATCAAAATCCACATTCGCTCCTTTTAGGTTCACTTGTTTACCTTTTATACAAAGTTTGAATGCGTAGTTCGATTTCTCGACACATACCGTACATCTATATAGGTAAAGTTGTTAAGTGTCAATAAAGGAGTATACCTTACATTACAATAACATTATCAGGCTCCAGTTCTTCAAGCTCTCCAAACCACGTGGGCTGGAGTGACCACTTATACGTAATGCTTTGTTTGAACTTTTCTGTCTTTTCTGACAGAACAATAAGCGGAGGGTAAAAAAGGTAAAATATATAACAGTACAAAAAGCAGTTCCATTTACACTATTGAATTATCTCGCGTGTTCTCCAGGAATTCACGCGTCTGACACCATCTAACATTTGACATTGGTTCATCTTAGCGTGACAGACCTCTCTGGAATTAATACATAACATGAAATATTTACAGTAAAATGTACCACTTTCCATGTTGAGTGTAATGGTCATCACGCCCTTTTGGTATAAAAATCGCTCAGTGCTGAATACATATAGCGATCTTATTTTTACTGATATAATACTTCCATGTTTTAAAATCGTATGTAATTGCATCTCGGCTTAATAGTCTCTTCCAATACAATGATTTTACGAGATAATCTTGCTAAACGTGTAATTGTAGCCTCTAATTAAAACTACATCGTGCTGCAGAATAATTCCACGTCTCCTGTTCTAGCACTCAGTGTGTCGAAGTTTATTTTGAACGACAATTTAGTCTCAATAAAAGTTGTCTTTGTTTTGTGTGAAACACGTGACTTTTGTACTTGTATTAAAGAGGTCTATGCTTTCGTGTCATTGCGCAATGACGAGTTTCATATTAGCATCGAGATATGACTAATAATGAATGACCTGTTTTTGTGAAATTAGAATATCCGTTAGGTATTTGTACTTAGCACTAACAGCCATATTGCATCACGGGCTGTTTACATCAAACAAACAGAAAACCCCTCCTTCCATAACATTCAATCTTTACGTAACTACAATGTAATTACGTTTTAAACGCATACGAGGCAAATCTCCGATATCTAAATTTGGAAGTTTCCACTATTTTCGAATATACACTCATCACCTTGTAACGTATTGACGTTTTATTCCCTAAAAAATGTCAACCGACTACCCCTTGTTTTGTACTGTTCACTGTTCGTTAAATGCAAAGTGCTACAAATCTCCTACAAATACACACAGAAGCCTAATTATATACTAGTTACGAGTGTCGGTATAGATTTAAAAGTAATTTCTCATTCCGTGGTTAAATGACTTAAAAAAAGGGAAAAATAACGTCAAGAAAAAATGTATGTTCGTCTACGTGTATTTTTAAATGAAATTTAATCTTGTTTCATTTTATTGTTTTAAGACATCTGGGTCTTCGTCTACACTTATTTTCGTCGTCAATAATGAGAAATGAAATTTTATACTTATTCACTGCCAGCGTTTTGGTCAAGAATTGTCTTTTTTGTATTAAATTATCTTAAAATACATCTGTGACCTTACATACTTATATTTGTACCGAATGTTTTAAATCTGGTAAACCATTTTGTATACAGTCAAACCTGTGACCTTACATACTTATATTTGTACCGAGTGTTTTAAATCTGGTAAACCATTTTGTATACAGTCAATCCTGGGACCTTACATACTTATATTTGTACCGAGTGTTTTAAATCTGGTAAACCATTTTGTATACAGTCAATTCTGTGACCTTACATACTTATTTTTGTACCGAGTGTTTTAAATCTGGTAAACCATTTTGTATACAGTCAATCATGTGACCTTACATACTTATATTTGTACCGAGTGTTTTAAATCTGGTAAACCATTTTGTATACAGTCAATCATGTGACCTTACATACTTATATTTGTACCGAGTGTTTTAAATCTGGTAAACCATTTTGTAAACAGTCAATCCTGTGACCTTACATACTTATATTTGTACCGAGTGTTTTAAATCTGGTAAACCATTTTGTATACAGTCAATCATGTGACCTTACATACTTATATTTGTACCGAGTGTTTTAAATCTGGTAAACCATTTTGTAAACAGTCAATCCTGTGACCTTACATACTTATATTTGTACCGAGTGTTTTAAATCTGGTAAACCATTTTGTATACAGTCAATCCTGTGACCTTACATACTTATATTTGTACCGAGTGTTTTAAATCTGGTAAACCATTTTGTATACAGTCAATCCTGTGACCTTACATACTTATATTTGTACCGAGTGTTTTAAATCTGGTAAACCATTTTGTATACAGTCAATCATGTGACCTTACATACTTATATTTGTACCGAGTGTTTTAAATCTGGTAAACCATTTTGTATACAGTCAAACCTGTGACCTTATATACTTATATTTGTACCGAGTGTTTGAAATCTGGTAAACCATTTTGTATACAGTAAATCCTGTGACCTTACATACTTATATTTGTACCGAGTGTTTGAAATCTGGTAAACCATTTTGTATACAGTCAAACCTGTGACCTTACATACTTATATTTGTACCGAGTGTTTTAAATCTGGTAAACCATTTTGTATACAGTCAAACCTGTGACCTTACATACTTATATTTGTACCGAGTGTTTGAAATCTGGTAAACCATTTTGTATACAGTAAATCCTGTGACCTTACATACTTATTTTTGTACCGAGTGTTTGAAATCTGGTAAACCATTTTGTATACAGTCAAACCTGTGACCTTACATACTTATTTTTGTACCGAGTGTTTGAAATCTGGTAAACCATTTTGTATACAGTAAATCCTGTGACCTTACATACTTATTTTTGTACCGAGTGTTTGAAATCTGGTAAACCATTTTGTATACAGTCAAACCTGTGACCTTACATACTTATATTTGTACCGAGTGTTTTAAATCTGGTAAACCATTTTGTATACAGTCAAACCTGTGACCTTACATACATATATTTGTACCGAGTGTTTGAAATCTGGTAAACCATTTTGTATACAGTAAATCCTGTGAACAAAGGTCACCCTTGGGAAAGATAAAGTATGGCCTTTATTGACAGGTGGCCTTTATTGACAGGTGGCCTTTATTGACAGGTGGCCTTTATTGACAGGTGGCCTTTATTTGGGAGTCCATCAACACAGGTTTGACTGTATATTAATATGTACAAATCCGAGTACCCAGCATTCTAAACTTTCTTATTAACACTCCTTCAGTTAATCAGTTTTCAAGCGCCATCCACTTTTAGCCTTTTAATATTACTACATTTTGTATTTAGTGACACGAGCCTCTCCTCGGTATGATCTTTGAAGCTTAAAGTACGGTGTAGACACTTTTCACAATTACATGTTATTCAACTTCCAAGTTGCTTGCGTGTCGATAATAGTTGTGACATTTTTTAATGAATCAGCATACCGCATTTACCCTAATAAAGTCACTCAAGATGGCCAAATACGAGTATAAGACAGTTAAACAATATTGTCTTACGTCTTAATATAATTTTGTGGCCGACACGAAAAAAAAATCCAAAGTGTTTTTGTAATTTTTTCCGCCCTAATTTACTTATTGCGGATAACTAGCATATCACATGATTATCAACGTACATTTCTTAAATGACAGCGATATATAATTTTTAAAGCCCCAAATAACTTTTAGGTCGTTAGAATTAAAGTAGGTCTTATTTTACCTAGAAAGATATGTCTGATCAGTGAAACTGACTTTTACTTGCAATAAAAACATGCCGAAATATTCGTCTTTAATAACGATCTAGAATTACGTAAATAGCTAATAGGCTTATAAACAATACGAAAACGACATACGTCTTTTCAAAATTTATTTTTGTATTAAACAGAACATGAATTAAAGCTTTCCTAGTCTGAGTATTTAAAGTTTTCATCGAGTAGTATTCTCTCGGGATTTTATTTAACATCTCTCCACATGGTAATAATAACTATCTCCCGAGATTTCTCTAATTATGTTCGCTTTATTATCATTCTAACAGAAATGATTAAACAGATAGTGATTCTTTCTTCTGATATTTATCCGTCTGTAAAACTTCGTTTTCGAAAAATTCCAGAAAAGCAGTCGACTCTTTGTAGCTCCTATAGCATAGCAACCATGCTAATTACGTTAAAAAAGCAAAATCATCTCTGGAGTAATAAAATATTCACTTTATGGCCTGCTCAGTATAACTCCGTGTCTGATTGGATTATGAGATACGACCTGAAGTTCATATGTTGAATTTTAATAGTAAGATATATCATAATATCATATGTATGACATCGAACAATGATGCTTACCTCTTTGTTATAGTTAGTTTCCGATTTGTTATCATATCTTAGGGTGTTTATCCTCCAGTTTTATCTTTTACCCTTCAATGTTTGTTTTTAAACAAAGTGGTCTGTTTTATGAAGTCGTTATTATAAAATGTGACAACATTTTATTCCCTTACGCGTTCATTACGTCACGTGAAGTACCAACTTTACTTGACAAACAAACTAACAACAAATCCCTTTTTTAAAATTATTATTTGCTATTCGTAATGCACAATGCACGAAGCACTTGCGAGGCGCAATCTGTGCACATTACAGTTCAATACAAGTCTAACAAATATCATATCATACTACTTTTAACATCATAAAATAGTTCAACATTCGAAAACCTTGATATTACATACATGTGCACCACAGCGGTAAACTTAATCAGTATGCGATCAGACTCGCCCAGTAAAAACCAGAGATTTTTCACTCTGGAGAACTGTACCCATTTGTCAATTGTCTGTCGCCAAATGTTGGGCCTCATTCCTGATATAAAATCTCCAAATTCCTTTTATTTTAACAGTGATTAACTATAGAACTTTGCATTAGATAAATATGAACTTTCATAAAACAATATCATTTCTAGTACATTTCATGACATATATACGTATAATTACTGAATAAATTACTTGGTAAAGACGAAAATAAAACATATTCGCTTTATTCCAGTGACAGATATTTGCAATTCAGTTTGATAAACAAACCAGGATCATTGTTATTCATTACATTTACGCTAACAAAATGATATAATATCATTTTTCAAAACGAAAAAAATAGCGTCCGCTCAGTTACGCCTCGCAAAGCCGAATGACCACTTTATTAACACAATTTTTATGGACAATCGGTGGTAAATGGAAAATGGAAGAGTTTGAAAAGCTAGTAAAACATAAAATAAGGAACACAATGTGTCGTAAAAGGGCTTTATTAAAGCCATTAAAAAACACATGGCAAGAAACTAAAAACAAGTATATATACATTATCTGGACATGACAAGAAACTAAGAAAAAGTATATATATATATTATCTGAAAACATATTTTTTGTTTTATCTGGGTGGAAAAATTCCGCCACAAAATAAAGACCCAGGGATTAGCGAGATGCATTAAGTGAATTTCTGGTCTTTATGACGCCCAGACAAGTTGCACTGCGCCATAAACATGGCGCGAAATCAACTGTCCGTGACTCAGAAAATAGTTTTCTTTTGATTCGTAAACTCAAACTCAGAAAACTATATGATCTTATAGTCTGAATGTTTATTTAAGTATGATGTAAAAAGTGAATGAATGAATGTCGTTGCCAAACCACAAGCAATGTGCTTATACAGAAATGTGTTCTATGACTGTTGTATAAATGGATACGATTCTAGTTTATTAAACGCTAGGGTTTTAAGTTCGCACAAGAACCAAGGCGACTTTCCACCTTTAATTGTGGATGAAGACACCATGCAAGCATTTCGCCGGGATACAATCACCAACCTTTGGTAAGCTAACTGGCCAGTTTTCTCATATATGTCAGAGATTTGGCTGGTCAGGTGCGATTCGAACTGACAGCGGTGAGGGGCTGGTGATTACTAATCAGACACTATTTGCACGTGAACACAAGTGCCCCCTGTATTTGTCAGTATTGATACCATTGCAATGTCTGTTAAACCTGTGTTAGTGACCATCTCCGAATAACGGCCACAGTGTGAATAAAAACCATTATATTAAACCTGGCATTGCTTTTCAAAACAAATAATCTCCGAATAAAGACCACCTGTCAATTAAGGCCACGTTTTGTCTTTTCCATGGATGGCCTTTGTTCACAGGTTTGACAGTATTTTGTTATATGCTGACACTTTAGTCTTAAGACACCATATTTCTCACATATTTAACACCACACAATATCTATTGACATTTAACAATATTTTACGACTTCTTTCTTTTGTAAGTAAGCACGCGTTTTGTACAAGTAAATTACTAATATGTATCGAAATGTAATACATTTTCCCGAGCATTGATTGGGCATTATTAGTCTCTTGGTGTTTGTACTATTTTGTGTTCTCTGAAATTCTTCAAGAAATTCACTGACTGTGATATATAAAACATTTAGTTAATGCATGAGTATAAATGACAAGTTAAGACACTCGAGTCCTGACTGCCTTCAGAAAATGAGAATTTATAAAACGTCACTTACAGGTTCATAGATGATTCCGTTGATATTTTATTAAAAAAAATGAAAATTAAGTACAAAAAGTTTATGTAGCCCATTTCTGCGGCTGGACTAGCGGTATAATTGTTCTTCGTCATGTTTGAAGAATTAAACTTATGTGTAGAAACCATACAACCCTTCCTTGAAAATTGCACAAAAATGTCGATTTTCTTTCATATATGGAGAAGTTGTCGGTTCCTTGTGAAAGGGTAAGTTAGAACTGATCAGAATACAGTCCAAGAAAACTGGTTCTAAGTATATAACGGAATAATTGTTTTAAAAACGGCGTTATTCCTGAATAAACAAACCATTTTCAGAATTGGAAATTTATGACAACGCTGTAGTCTTGAAAGTATCCAAATACTCTCCATTTACTTAAAGTTGGCCGTTACGTAGTCGTAAAGAAAACAGTGTTTCATTGCTAGAATTGATCGTTGCCTGTAATTGCTAGTTCCGAACAATGTACATAACAAATCACAGAAAAGTGAGAATGTCGTAATTCGTGAGAAGTCAATATAAATCCGGGACTATTTTGATTAACCAGTATTACACTAACATGACCTTTCGCACACGACATATTTTATCCTTTTTTACAATACAATGTTCATTTCTCAAGTCAGTACGCGTGCATGACAATATGAGCACACTTCATCATAAATAAACCAAATTAGTGCTCGTCCCAGTTTCTTATCTAATCAGTGACACGGATTTCAAAAAAAATTGGCTTACTTATCTTAATAAAATATATAACCGGCGTTCTAACTTCTTAGTTTTGAAGAACGACAAAGAATATATGAGGCTTGACAAATATTGGGAGAAACGTATCCATCATGGAAATGTAATAAAGGAGTTACATACATGTAGTTGATTATGTTTGTCAATTTGAAGAAAATCTATAAATTTATTGAATCCTGTTCAGCTGAGATTGGAATTTCACATGAAAAGTACTAAAAGCGTGATACAAATATGTAATCAAATACTGAAAATGAAGACTGCTTATTTAGCATGGATGATAAACATGATTAACAGAATGTTAAGAAACACTCCATGAATGAGAAAGTTTCAGAGATTTATTTCTATGTTCTGTGTTCTAATACTGTTCTAATAATACTAGTACATGTAAAAAAGAATATATAATGTACATGTGATAAGAAAATCTGATCACAGTACCAAGCATGTCGATCATGTTTATAATCTACAAGATAAATACGATGGAATCGTTTAATCAGACATTGGAAGTAAGACCCACAAATCTAATACGTTTGTAATTAATTAATTAATTTATTTATTGATCTGTTGTTTATCTGCCCATTCGACAGCTTTGGTCATTTCTGGGCTGGCAAGAGAGAGGGAGAGAGAGAGAGAGAGAGAGAGAGAGAGAGAGAGAGGGGGGGGGGGAGAGAGAGGGGGGGGGGAGATAGAGGAGAACCAGGCATTTATACTTCTTCTCTTTTAGATCAGTTTTTTCTACTTTTTTATTTAAAGCACCGATACACACCTCCCCATTTTTCCTGTGATTTACTTAACACGGTAATTGACTCGGTAGTTGGAATGGAGACAATGTAAAAGCGTCCCGGAAATACTGAAAGGCGCGAAGCCGAGATTTGAACACAAGATCTTTCGTGTAGTAGCCCAGCGCGTTACCACTGGTTTATCTATCATTCTGTATCTATTAATGAAAAACTAGAATCCATAGAAGAAATGCCTTTTCTGAATGATGTTTTATAACGTTATCCTTCGAAATCACGATAAGTGGGTTTGTCAAACATGCTTGTCATATTAGTATCTTAGAGCGCACTAGATCCGATTTGACTGAAATAAAATCGAAGCATATTAATTTTATACACACAATAGCCTGGATATGGCCTTGTCTGCATTTCATATATGTTTCTCTTCTTGTTCTTAGACCCGATGATTATTTTTCTATTTAAACATGTGTTTACAGTTCGCATCCGATGTTTAGTTTTGTTGAACTGTTTCCAATTTTACTTTTCCCTATTGTATTATGACAATTGTGTTGGATGAACTTCTTTGAGCATATTGCCACCTGAATACATTTTTATTGGTATATATGAGTTTACATATCATTATTGACATTGAAACTCATCATCTTCTAACATAAACCCTTCAAAATGGGACTCATTCAGATCATGCCCCTAGTCGCATTAAATTAATTGAAAGTAAAATAAATATTCTGTATAAGATAAATTAAGTAGTTTGATTTGATTTAAAAGTTACCCCGCGTCTTTTTACTGCTGTGAGCCAGTCATATCAACGTTACCAGCCTGCTTTGGTCCATGGATTTCGCGTCTAAAGCTAGCAGTCTTCCATCAATAACCATTCATGTGGAGAGGTTGGCAAAATTTTGCAGATCCGGGAAGGCTGGTTCGGTAAACAGCCCGCGGGTGTATTTCTGAATTTCTGTTGAAAAACAGACTGAAGCAAAACCTGAAAAAAACGTCACCATAACACATTCAGACATTTAAACATTAGAGATATTATAGTATTTGTTAAAATGAAATAAGCAATAGCGAATGGCACTTATATGAAATAATGTATTATATTTGATATAATACTCACATTAAATTTTCAAGAATTCCCAATTAAGTTCAATTCAGTAGACACATCATTTGAATCTCCACAAAATAGAGACATTTATAATTAAAGCTTCTTTATAATACCAGCACGAAATTATCCCCATTAAAAGAAGTTCTATGAATATTTAACAATTTAGCTATCAGCGGGTAGTTATAACAATGTCTGCAAGCACTGTTTGCTGGTTGAATTTTTTGAATGAGCAAAATCTTCATTAACACTAAGATTGTATTTAGATAACAGGTATAATTATTTATTTACTCACCATGTTCACTATTTGTATATCATTGTATCATATATTCATATGATTATGGTCTCATAAAAATTAGTAGACTTGAGGTGTATAAACGAGAGTTTTGATAATATCGCTTTTTGCAAATTCCTGTTAGTTTATTTACCTTTTTTAACACCAAATTCAACAGCTATGGTCATTTAAAGCCACCTCAGAGAGTGGGGAGATAAGATACAGGAGCAACGGGCATTTAGAAATGCATGTGACAAGTATTTTCGAATTGTTTTTTCTGGTTTGTTATCGCGCCCGATGTAAACATCGATACACGCCTCGCCCCTTTTTCATGTGATTTTCAAGATACAGTACTTGGCTCGGTAGTTTGTAGTAGTCGGTAGTTGACCACCGATCGTCCCTTTTGCTAATTTCTGTATTTTATAGGAATAATGAATTCTACAATAGTCAGTCATGTTTTGCGTCATAAACCAACAAGATAAGTTCCTAAGAAACTTATTACCTGTATTATACAATATAGAATATGTTAGATTGTTCACTTTACGAGTACTGTATTGTTCCCTGAAGCAACACTTCTAAGTTTGTGATGGATGCGTTTCTCATTCCCCATTTAAGTTTGTATCTATAAAACATTTCTCATGCATTAATCAAAATTTTACATAACAGCTTTACATAATATTTACCATGTGCAGAACATACTAGCAGCAATATGTTATGATACAATATAATGGGTCTCCAGACAGCTGCATTGCAATAAAAGTTTTTATAATCCTACTTTAAAGGGTCTAATATCGTTAAAACGAATGATATCCCGATTACAAGTTATCATCACAGCGTTCTATACGCAATGTCACATGTTTTGATCCACTTTAAAAAATTACAGAACGCTTGCGGAAACAGCATGTCTTCTGAAGCCGTGTTTTGATAAGCAACACTGGGAAGCAAATACATTATCAGCACTGAGATGTAATCATGACTTCAGTTTTTTCTATGTATTCAGAATCACCTCAATATTGTTGTTATGATGTTTGTATCATATCATTCAGACATACGAGATTTATACGTGTCTGGGAAAAGCCGTTATTTATGCTTTTCACTCCACATGATGTAACCCATAAGCTGTTTATTATTATATAGTTTTGTTTACGGTATTTCCATCTTAACAATCACTGTAGATATGTTTTGATTTAAACTCGTGTTTTATTCAGTACAAAAACTGCAAGACGTTTAGGGTTTAGTCCTATTGAACAGCGAACACTATCAGGTTGATTGTCAAGTACGATATTTCATGTCATGCTATATCTATCCCTAGCCATCCCTGTTACATACATTATTGTCATTAGATATTTTAGAATCAGAATCATATAAAATCTCATAAAAGTTTCAAAAGCATTGTTGTATTTCCAATAATATACAGTAAGCCAACTTAGGTATTAATTGACACAGATGAAAATCACACTGATGAATATATAATTACAATATCATTACTTTCATTCTAACCCTCTACATTATATAGCACAGTTTGGGGACTAGTTGTTTCTAGTGCAAAATCCTTCTATCATGATTTATTTCCGTCTTGTCCACCATGTTTATCTTTTTGTGTGCCTCGGTTCACCGTTACATCAACAGCCAGTGTATGCGACTTTTCCAAGTTTTAACGATAAATGTTAATCCCAGACGTATGAAGAACCATCCACCTCTCTCAAATTTGTTTATATGTGTATTATGTAAAATGATAACTACAACTTTCGTATATCTAATTCCCTTTTATCATTTCCAGTTCAGACAGAAAGTTTGAACATCTCTCTCGGTCCGATCATCATTTTCCATTAGATGCGTCTAGTTTGAACAGAGATACCAACATTGTCATACTATTACGACATACATTTGTACTTACCGCGTATTTTGCAGATTCAACACCTGTAAATGAATAACCTCAACTCAATACTTTGATATGTTAAATGGCTTACGTAAAGATGCTAAAGACCTCTTATTTGTTTGGAGGACATTAGTATACCTACCATATAACGTCTTCCTTTATTTTATCGCAATAAATGTCACAACCACAGTTTATCCAGTTTCATAGCATGCACTCGACATAAAAGTTTCATTAAATGTTATAAGAACATATTTTTGTAATAATGTATTGAAGTAAACTATGACCATGTCACTTCTGGTATCATTCAGATCGTACCTGCAACCAATAACGTCACCATTATCAAGAGACAAAGACGTTGTCTGCGGTATAATCATGACCTCATTCAGTGTCTATATCGAGGCAAAGCCTTCTCAAGTTATTCTCTGCCATCTTAATACAATGGATGTCATACAGATAATGACAAAGAGTTCACCACTTGACATTGCCCTTTTTTTAATTAGTATACTGATATATCGTTTATCAATTAGTTCCCATGCGTTCAATATTTGAAACTATTTAAAATGAAGTTAGATCTTTGAGCTTTTGGCTTTTTCTGTATCAATTCTAGTTCATATTGAGATGTATTCATTCGCAGCATACGCTTTCGGCTAAGCACTTTGTAATTACAATTCTATCGACGGGGAAATATACGGGAATAATTACCATGGTCCTCGGCTATGAAATTACTGTTAAATATTCCCAAATTAACTGAACGATTATATTTCTGGCGAGAAATAAACGATGATGATAATGAAGGAGTCGTGTGAATGTTCAATGTAGTATTGTTACGGTCGGCAATCAATTTGACTAATGAGACAAAGTCGCCTTGTATACGTGCATTGGTCGTCCTTACATGAAATCTTTAATCTCAGACATACAGGCAATGGACACTATTCTATAACTAGAAACATGTACTCGACATGTATAGTATACAATGTGAACACTCGCTCTCCTATTTCTGGTACTAACGCTTCTAGAAATGGTTCATAGGTTTGTGATTATTTCTTTGCCGAATTGTTGTTACTTAATAATGCTTGTGCATGCTTATCTTTGATTAAAACATGTAAATTTGTAATTTTGCTTAATTCAAAATTAAAAAGTCAAGTATTTTAAGCAACTCAAGCAGCAAGCAATAGTAGCCTCTTTTTAGTCTCACCGGGTAAGTTTTCCATCTCTGCACCAAACATGTACATTTTTGTATTTAACTTTTAATACATTTAAGAAATTTCTCCTATAATATTTCAATTTAGAGTGTGATTGGCTTACTGTGTTTAATTAAATAAAGCGCTACGTATGCGTTCATTCTTTTGATACATACATGTGGACTAAAATATTGTTGAGAATGATTGGAGGGGTGCAATAACAGTTGATAACCTAAAATACGAACAAATATCGTACATGTGCACTGGTAAGTAGGTCTTTTGCGCAAAACACTCATAAAATTACTTTTAATTGTATCATAACGATAGGGATTATATCAAGCTCTATCATATACGAGAGGTGTTCAACTTATAAACAGACACTATATGATATACGATTTTCCCGTTATTTTGCAAAAAAATCGAACTATCCGTTTCTACACTGCGTATACAGTAATATACATTCTTTATTCACATTTGCCAACAATTCGTTCATTCCGAAAATTGATAATGTTGATGAGGGCATCGTGTTTGGACTTTAGCATACGGAAAGTGTTGAAAGATCTCGGAAATGACATATCCAGGGGTACAACTGGTATTTCTTTGTCATAAAACGGGAGTCCAGCGTTCTGTCACCATTGCTGATGAAATAGTTCCAACTTTTAAAAAACAATCGATGGTGTCCACAGAAGCAGTTAACAAGCGAATCGCTTTTATGACCAGTAAAACCAATACATCAGCCCAACGAAAAATACATGTACTCAAATAACATCAAAGTTACGTGTCTGTTGGAACTGTCAACCGTATAATTTCGAAGATATAACAGGCAAACTACGGGGAGATGTGGCGTTCATCAGCTAAATATCAGGCGGAATATCAACCACAGACAAGGGTCTTGGAAGCTGTATTTGAAATTACGTAATAGTAATTAGAAAAACTATATGACACCAGATGAGGCCATGGTCTATTTAGACCAGAGAAAAGTCTGCTTCTTGCGAAAGGGGTACGACGATCGTCAAAATATTTCGTTAATCTAGTTTGATGCGTTCACTACTGGTTTCATGGCTAAAGCTGCTGTGTGCTATAATCGTAAAACGGTTATAATTATTATTCCCACAGGCACGAAAATGAACACTAAAATCTATATTCAAAAGGTTTTAAAAGCATTTTTGAAGAAAGACTCATCACAGGAAACACAGCAAAGGATACAGTGTTTCATCAGAACTCAGCATCAAGTCACACTGCAGAACAGATACGTGGGTACCTTAAATACCATAATGTTAAGTACATTTTGTATATAACCCATTTAGAAAGGGTGTTGGAGTCCCTTGATGAGGCACCAATGGATATTTGGATCCGGGGTATCTTAAAACAACTTTAACAGAAATGGAACGTCAACGCATGAATAGGATTTAAACGCATGCTTATGAACGAGTGGAAGAAACTGGGACAGAAGACCATAATTAAGATACTGGAATCATGGTCTGAATGTTGTAGAATAATCTACTATTGTCATGGATCTCATTATATGCAATAAAATGTGAAAAGAGAAAATTTACAAAATTTTCTATTCTGTTCAATTGTAAGTTGAACACCTCTCGTATATGCTGTCTAAGTGCACACCTGTTTCTTAAGAATGCATCGTTGTCTCTGAAGCAATGGGCATCAAACGATAGAGATTGTGCTTCAATAATGACCGTTTTTAAAAATGTAAATTCGATATGCAAATGGAGAACAACTCATTCAGCAAGAAGAGGAACCGAAGACGACAGTATAGGTCATCGTCATGATTTGATTGAATGTGCAGAATGTGAACGAGAGGAAGATGGGCGCTTTATTGATGCATTAGTAAGATATTGGTATTAAGATATACGTTCATTGTTACAGAGCATTGTTACAGAGATTATTTTATTAGGATAAGTGCTTTGATTATTTGGCAATATCAAATAATTTTTACTCATTATTTGACCGAGTCCCAAAATTGTTTAAATTATTACGCTTTTTACAAATTGGTAAATGACCATGTCTTAGCTTGTATTCATCTTGACAACCAACACTACAAGTCCGAAGGGAAATCGAAAAAGACGCTTAATTCATTTCTTCCTTTGAATATTGGACACTACATTTAATGACTTAAAGCTTTACAATTCTCCCACAATCGTTTTGATCGACAAAAATCTATTTAAAATCACACCGCTGCTGCGAAGTCTTAACCTTTGACATATCCAAAGGTTCCTTAATGTTACCATGTATATATCACCCCTTTATCGTTGATAACTATGAGCGAGCAATTCTTGAGTAGATGCTTAATTTCATCAAATTATTCCAAATCCGCTCAGTATTAGATCATAACGCGGATAACATATCTCGTTTTGTTTTGTGACATGTTGTATTTGATTATCATTTATTCAATGTTTTTGTAAGATGGTGTATCTCTAGAGACTACAATGTTCATTTAGAAGTAACGTTATCTAGTTAATTATCGAAATACCATATTTTGACTTGTTGCTATTTGTTAGGATTGGCATGAAATTATTGTAAGACAGTGAACAGCCCGTTAGATAAAATGTCATTTATTGTTGTGAAAACCTTTAAAGGTTCTTAGCTTTTTGAAGTTAGTAATACAGAAAATAGATAAAATGATAGTAAAATATTAGAAATATATTCTTTTTGCTCTTATATAAATAACACAATCATAGCTTTGTGGGTAACATTAAAAGTGTTATAAAGCTATGCGTTATTTATTTTATTACCCCGAACTTTTTTCAATCAAGGTCATTTGCATGGTAAATTTAGAGAAGAAACTCAGTGAAATATGTGACATATAAGAAAATATTGTTAACAGTTTACAATCACCCTGTGACATATAAGAAAATACTAAAATGTTTTTATTGTGAGTAAAAGTCAGTTTCATTGACAAGACATCTTTCTAGTAAAATAAGACCTAATTTAATTATAACATCCAAAAATCTCAGGGGCTTTAATTTTGGCAAAAAAACCACACACTTAAATAAATTTGGATTTTCTCATACTTCGCAGAAATGCCAAAGCCTTTAACTTATTGGCAATGAGTTTGTGTTTCAGTGAACAAATTCCAAATCATTAATACCAAAGCTTGGTTTAGAGTTTCTAAACTGAAGGGATAATGTTGAACTATTACCATTCCTATGGTATGAGTGGCGTCAGGTATGTCGACTTGATTAATACTTGCACAGGCCCCGTAAGGGTGATATCACTTGATTTTGTTGTTGGTATGAGTAGTGCTGGTTGCTATGTGTTGTCGTTAGACTGTTGTTTTATAAGCAGCGCGGGCTAATTTGGGCAATCATGTTATTTAGGGATTGGAGAGAAGCGTGATATGAACCGTAGTTACAGGTCTGTGCTTTGTGTGATGTGTTCATTGATAGGAGACTTGATAAAAGTTTATAATATACAGTCTGTGTGGTAGGGTGAAATCTTTTTCATGTGGTATCTCTTAAGAATCCAGTTTTTTTCTTTCTTTCATGAATACAAGATGCTTTTCTTCTGTCTGAAAAAAGTGTGTATTTGAACGATCTACAAAAGAACGGAACAGTTACAGACATCTCCAAAATTAAAAATATTCTCTGCGGGCAATTCTGTTCGTGAAACATGAATAAAAAATAAGCACATTTTCAATGGCAGCACATGCTTTACTGACATTGTTAGCAGTCGTTGTACGGAATAATGACAATAATCTTTTATATTATAAATGAGATTAGAAAGAGGACATGGAGATCTAATATAGGTCCGGGTAAAGAACTGCTGAGTGAATTGCGTGATTCTGACGTTCACGTGTCTTTTATTATTAGCGCTATATTCACTTTACAAGCGGAAGATCGGTGATTATTAATCGAGCCCTGTACGTGACTATGGTACGGTCATCCATACTCATTGAAGGTTGAAGGAACTAATATGGAATATGGTAACATTAGATTTTGTTATGAAAACATTACTGTTCAGAAATACAAAAAGCGCTTCTAACACTAACGAGTATCGTTTACACAACAACAAACAGAATAATATTCTGCTAACAGATTTCCTAGTTAATTGTAAAACTCTTCGAATTATATCGGGAAATATTTTATGCTAATAAAGTATTTATAGAACAGCTGTGTTTTCTCGCAGTCATGTTATGCACATGGCATAAAGTGACGTCATGGGCTCTATATATATCCAGTTTACAAAAGCAAAAATCACAGCGAAATGAGTGTTTTAGAACAAAAAGGGCTCGTTTCGTCGGTAATTATTGTCTTGGGATGATATTAGCGATTGCTTGTTTTTTGCATATTTTTTTATAGCAAAAAGCTAATGGGACTTTAATCAGAAATGATTTGATGATACATTAACTAAATGGAAGGAAATAACATCGCGAAAAAAAAATGGATAGTATGGTCTAACTAAAATTGGGGAATTAAAAATAAAAAGTCAAACTAAAATATTGGAAGGAATAGGAGAACAGTTTAAGAGGCAAATTAAAAACAATGTATAAATCTATAAGTGACAATAAGATCGATTTTATTTATTATTCTGTTAGTATTGATAGTTAGATTGTATGGCTAAAGAATAAAGTGTCCACAATCAATAATAGGACAATCTAATGTATAGTCTAAGCTTAACAAGCGGTAAAATCTTGTCCCACTTTACTATAGCTTCATCGTGTGTTAATGTAATTGATACAAAGTAAGTCTTTGGTTGAAGTTTGCTTTTAGGCCAATCATCGATCTTATTTTCTAACGAATCATCAGATTATTTTTACTGACCGGTACTATATCAAGTCGGCTTGAAGTACTAGTAACTCATGTGTTGTGGGTAAAACAGAAACATGATTACCAAAACGGTGTTCATAAATCATACTGATTAATACACTAATTACATGATAATCTATCGCACGTGCACACATTTAGACACATCTGATATGAGACTGAAGGTTCCATTACAAATATTTCAACTTCAACATGTAACATAAAAGCCGGCTTATTTCGCGCTTAATCAGAACCACATGACCAGACGTTGGATTGTGACATACCTTCATTGATCCATGGATAATATGAAGAAAAAAAAACAGACCAGGAAAGTATGTCCTGATTGCCAATGGAAATCTCTTACAGTTGTCATTGGATTATTTATACCAATCGTCTGCCGTGACGGTGTCAGTTGTCCTTATTATCTGCCGACTGAGTAACAGGTCTGTAAGTACGACATAAAGAGAATGGTCGACTTGTATATATGAGCCAGAATGTATACATTAAATAGCAAAAATAAATCGTATGATATGTGAAGAAGGTACTTCAGTCTCTCATTTACGTTTCCAAATGTTCGGCGTTCATTTTCTATGTTATAATTAGTCAGTTTAAGCTACGATTTCGTTGATTTTTATTCTGCCTAATTAAAATATGTTCTCTCTAATTATTCGTGCAATGTTCTTTTGTTCGATATCTATGTGTTCTGGAGCCACTTTCTCGGTAACATTTGCGTTTGTTTCTTGATAATAATCTGTTAGGTGACCATCGTACTAGGTTCAGCGTACAAGGCATTGTCTCATAGCTGGTGAGGCTTTGGTCATCATCTATTGGTTGAGATGTACATTATTTGATAGGAATGATTAATTGTACATTCATATTCTCCTTTGTTGGTGGGATGATTTAACAGGCTTTCTTTTTGAACTCTAATTCTATACATCAGGAAAACAACAACATTTTGTACACTTGTCTTTATTTTTATGTATTATTTTTATTTCGTTTCTAATTTAGCACTATCATTTATTCATTGAATGGAACATTGAGTGTTTTGTTCTCCGTTGTTGTATGGTCCAGTTTGGAGAAGGGACATGGCTTTGTGCATGAGCTTTTCTAGAGATCTTTTTCTTATTCATATTATAAAGTATAGGTCTTGCTTTTTATACTCAGTGTTATAGATTATATCGTTGTATTCTGCTTAACATTTCGATTTCAAAATGGAAAATCGATTTGAAATGAAAAGACGGCCGCTAGAATTCAAAACAACGAAAAAGTCATCAGCAAGCAATTATCGAAAACGGAACTAAACCTTGATTGTTTCACCGATTTCTAAAGATTAAAACAACAAGTCTATTAAACTATATAGAATTTGTCGAAAGAAACATGAAGAATGTCATTCTGGACTAATTTCAGATTTCAGGAAATGCTGTAAGGAGTGTACGGGGAACTTGAGGAAGAGAGTAATTTAAATGAGTACTGTATAATACCATGTATCATACGTGATTGCATTTAAAATACCAATATAGTGTTTATACTGCTGCGTTGCATTTATTCTTACATTTATATTCATTCTGAATGCTATTGCGTCCGCTATGTTTCTCATAAATTTCAATAAACACACACTCATACTCAACATTATATAACTCTTTGTTTGAAAATAGGCAATACCCATTGGTACCAAATGTGTGACTCTATAAAGCGGATTATGAAAAGTCATTCTTTGAATGATTACGCCGGTGCTGATGGGAACAAAACAGCCTACACTTGTTCATGAGCTGACGTCAACTGTGAAATTAAAAAAATGTTCGAGAAGCAGTTAAGTTGTCAGCGATGTTCTCAAAAATGCCATTTTAAGCTACGCTTTTGCAAAAAATTGGGGAATTCGTTTAATTGAAATAAATTTACGCTACTTAAGAAATTCAGTCAGTTGTGGAGAATTCAACATTAAATTTTATGGATCATATTTCAAGCAAGTACTTAGATCACAAGTTTTATATATAAATATTTAAAAAAAATATATAAAAATTGAAAAAATATATTATATTTATTGAACAATTCTGTATTCTATTCATATCTTGGGTGTAGAGTTTTATTAAAAATAACGATTAAAATTCTCTTTCTATATTTTCAACGTCTTGTATTGCTTCTTTTAATATTAATAATATTTTACATACATTAGGCGGATATCAGACACAAGTAATAAAACAATGTTGTATACATGTATTTTATTTTATTATATTAACGATGTAACAAATCAAATATTGAACAGTGGATGGTGCCAATAACACGGAACATTTGCGCTTGCTCGTTGCTGCATTAAACAATTTCATATAACTCATTCTTATTTTTTTGAAGAGGTACTTGCATGTATACCTTGTTATCTTTCGCTTACCGTCAGACATATTTTATTGATTTAATGGACTTCTCTTTACAATGTTCTTAACTGTTCAGTGTGTTCTACCACACATGTCACACACCATACCCGGCGATATGTATTCGTTTAAATGTATGACATGAAATTCGGGTAAGATTTATGACTGAAACTTTCTGTATGATATATAGTATCTAATACACTTAATTGTAACGATGATGTCAACCTGAGAACCTTTGATTATTTACTTCATACTGGTAGTATAACATTTAAATACTGATTTTTCTTCCGTGGAGCATACTTTTCTTTGGTATAAGAGAGCGTAATTTTCACCGAGAATCGGAATAATATATTAATTGAAATAACGAAATAAGCTGCATTTCTGCCTGATAACTTTGTATCTAAAATAACGAGTTTTTGTTTTCATTTTACTTCATACCGTCGGGACTTCTGTCATTCGTTTTACTTTCTGAGTGCTGTTTTTTTGCTAGTTTTTTATGAAATGTTAAAATTAAATAAAGCCAAAATTTAGAAAAATAGTACAGTTCATGTTTTGATGTCTCGTGGGAAACTTGTTTTGAAAAATCGTACAATCGAGTTGACTGTAAAATTGTGACTATAAATATTATGATATGATGCAAATAAGGCGAACATATCCACATCGTATATCTTTATTATTATCAGACACATGGAAAGGATGAGAAGTTTCTCATCTTACATTAAAACATCTGTATGCAAACAGACAGAATCTGATAGCACAAAATGTCCTCCAAATGTTCACAAGACAGACAATGTTAATTCGCTACGATGGAAATCTAATTTGATTCAGTTAATATTGTCCAGACAATTGTATTATGTTAAATTAATTTCAAACGTATTGTGAATTTTATTAGTTTTTACCGTCTATTTGAATTCAAGTGCAAATGCCTTTAAGTCACGACGGCTATTGTTAGCGTTTCTCGATTCCTTAGGATGACTGCTACATGTTTTTCAATATATGGATACACTAACATTGTAGAATCATCATACAAAATGCTAATTTAAAACGACATTTTTTTATTGATACCAGCGCCGTAATTATAGATATCTATTCTTCACCCAGTTATGTACCCAAATCAATACCTGTGTAATAATGGTCTTAATTAAAACACATCAACAGCAAGAATTGTCTTATCCTATATTCTTAAATGTGTGCACTATAACGTTAGTATACTTCTACCTCAGAAAATATTTCAGCAACGTATGTCGAGATTTACTAGTATCTAGTTTTGGGGGTGTGGAGTTTTTTAAAAAATATTCGCAATCGGAATTATCATACTGAATGTTTTCAAAGTCAATTTTTCATTCGAAATAATATTTATTCCTATGAAACTATTGAATTAATGACAGCTTATCTGAGAGAGCACAATAAATTCAACTAGAGCGCTGCACGAAGACGTTATGGAAATAAAAAATGATCGAAGACTTGGCAAAGCGATTTAATCGAAACCTTGATAATGGAAAACTGCAATAACACAATACGTCACTTTAGACTGAAGCGAAATGAAACAATCTCTAGAAAAAACCCATTGAATACACGACGATAGTGATCTTATTTTGGATTCAGATTGCGTAACTATCTATTAACTTAAGTGAAACATTCTTCTCAAGAAATGCGGCAATACCAAAACAATATCTTTTTATTTAAAAACCATAAGAGAAGGACTAATTTGTAAGAGTGTGGGGCAAAAAGAAAAGTTTGAAGAGTTCGAAACTCTTCTGTTGAATAAGAACTAAAATATCCAAGTTATTCTAGCTGTTAATTTAGTACGAAAGTTTGAAATATCACGGATTGATACATATACATAATAAGCATATGAACACACACATGTATACTTAATACATATACATTATAAGCATATGAACACACACATATGTATCCGTCGGATAAGGATGCACGCAGACACGCCGTATCACTTTTAGGGCTTGAGGAACTTTCGTTGCGTTCGGTCTGCGGTCGGGCTACAGATTTAACATAGCACTCACGTTCATCGTACTTGTATGCACTTAATAGCGTACGGTTGAGAAAGGACACGATTCGCAAACAACACGTGCAAATATGGCTTTCGCACGATAACGTGGCAATCGCACGACGATTGTACTCTGTAAGCACGTACCTCACCACGTGTGCAACGTGTGATGCGCGCAAACGCTTATGGCTATGCATTGCGTACGGGTCACGTAAGTATAGTTTACGCAACCGTGCGAGTGACGTGCATATATGAACTTCTTCCCTGCTTCCCTGGTGACAATTGTGCTTTGATAAAATCTGCACCAAAGAACAATTAACAACCACAATCTATAAGGTGGGAATACTAGTAATCTTTAAACATGTGCTAGACATACCGAATATGTTTAAGTCACATTGGGGAAGAATAATTGTCTTAACTTGTATTTCGGTGGAACAAGGTGAGAGACAAAATACTTTTAAAAGGTTTGTACACTCGAAACCGCAAATGAAATGGATTTGTTTCGATAACTCATTAGTGGTAATTCCCTGGAATCCATTTTGTTCGTCTATTGAACTCATGTTCTACAATTCCAGGTTTATAACAAACATTATTCCATCTTTGTTCGATTACATCGCGATTTTATATAAACAGAGAACTTGCAAGTTAGAAAGATAAACAACAGTATTCGAATGACAAAACATATTTATCTTATTTACTTAGAATTCTCATTGAATATTAACGCCTTTCGTACAATGACATATATGTATGTGCATCGGCTTAAGCTTCAATTCTGATTCCTCGACTTCAGTAATTGTTTCATCTTATCTAACGTGTTAATTCAAAATTTAGATTGAAAATGAATCGAATAATTAACTTGCCGTTACACTCAGACAATGCAGCCTCGTATGGATAAGTATATATGTATTAATGCTGTTGGAATCTTAGCACTTTTAACTAATACCTAATAGTGTACTGATAGACTATTTTCTTTTTCAATGATCAGATGTTAAAGCTTTTTTACCAAATACTTTGTAAGATGTTTAGGAGGTAGCAAACACTATTTTAGTTTTTCTTGACCGAAAACGTAGTTCATTGGCCCCCGCCAGATCAACTGAAAGAAACGTACATCAGTGCGTGTGTCTGTATGTCCGTACATACCAGAGGTAGATCCTGGGGTTATGGTAAGTACAAATCGACATTATGGGTTACAGTATGTACAAACCACCGTTGTGGGGTTAATAAAATACTCTTGTGGGGTTGATAAATGGTAAAGGAATACAGAAGGAAAAAAACATAACGTAGCTCTCGTAAGAACGTCCATCCGAAATGTTTTTTGCCCGGAGCATAATTCGTAATCCGGATTTCAAAGGCAATGGAATGAAGTGCGGAGTTTAAGATCCATTACCAACTTTATTTATTAATTGAGTTATTGATATTTATCTGAAACTTGAAGTAAAGTATTTAAGGACAATAAGTAGATGTACGAAGTATAGGAACCACAACTTTGTTAATCTGTTGTTTAACAGCCTATTTGAGAATGGGGAGGGAAGATACAGGAGAAACAGGAATTTGTATCCATAATCTTATTTCGAATAGTGTTTCCTGGTTGTTTATCATGCCCGCTATGAAGCACACCGATACACATTTCGTCCTTTTTAATGTGATTTTCTAGACACAGCACCTGTCTCGGTAGCTGGGATGGGAACACACAGTGGAGCCCAGATTCGAACCAATTACCCTTCGTTCAGTAGTCCAGGGCGTTACCACTAGACTATCGATCATCTCTGAACCATAATTCTATCTTATCCATTTTACTACGTATTGCTTACTGATTTATTTCAAAGATAATTTTTCTAAGAGCATTATTCCAAAACCATTTAGATTTATTTCATGTAAATAGTTTTGTATGATGTATGTATGGGTCTGAACCTCGGGACTCTTGGAGATATGTTAATTTTATAGTTAATATTAATCAAGGCACATGTACTTTATATGACTATAGTGTTTGTTGTTGAAAACAATGCTCATCGCGGTTGCGGTACATTGTTCTGAGATGAAAATAACATATGTGTTAATTCATTCCGTTCGTTCACTAGGATTTATCGAAAGTCGATTACTATTTCTGACCTTACACCGTACATTGACTTATTAAAACCTTTGTTACCATGTGCAGTAATTTCAGCTTCTGTTCCAATGTTGGGACATCATTCGTGTTTTTATGTTTCTTATGAATATGTATGGGGAATCTTGTTTTGTGAATGTGACAGTTTTCATTACTCAGTCCACTTGTGCATTCTAATTTTGCTTCGGTTTATGGCTCATGTTTGTATTTGAATAAAGTATCATACGATGCCCGCATATCTTTGAATTAATTATGAAACAATCTTTACCATAATTATATTGTTTTTAAGTTTTCAGTTTTAAGGTTTAAACGTCATTTTTCAACGATATTTACCAAGCTGTTTTCTAACCAGTATTAACTTACTCTTGGACAAGGAGTCGGCAACTTCTTTATGTATCTTTGAATTTGATTCCGGTATCAATTGATTCATTAATGGTAATCCCAGGTTAAACAAGCTAATCTTTATTTTATGAACTTATTTTGTCATACAATGGGGATATCAGAAGTTGATTTAATCGTTTGTTGAAGACGAAATAGCGAAATAATTATGATGTTGACGTAAATATGAGTCTGATGTAACATGTGGATCAGTGTAGTTGACATCTTTACGATTTTCATGATCGTAATATTCACAATTTAGTATCATAAGCGCCAGTATGTCATTGTCGTCAAAGTAGTGTTCACTACCACTAGGTAACGGTCCGTTGAGACAGAAATGAATGAAATAAACTAACAGCGGTCTAAATTGACAATCTGAATTAAGTAAAAACCTCCGCGTCCCTAGTGTCAATGCCATTGAACAATTAATGGATTCCGTCCCTGTGTGCTGTTGTCTGTAAGAAAGAAACCAAAACACAATAATACATTTTTACAGTGAGACTGACAATGCCCTTGTTTATTAAAAGCCCCATTTTCAGGCGAAATGAAAACTGTTCGCTTTAATTTCAATTTCAGAGTGAGCGTTTTCAGGAATATGTGTAGACAGTATAAAATAATTCCGGGTTAACCTAGCATTGAATCTTATTAGGTAATGTCATGTGTATAGTTGTGTAAAATAATGAAACGTAGAAGATGATTGAAATGTCTCGTCGCCAGGAAATGATACATTAATTACATGGTATATCTACATTGTATTATGTATGACGACTAATTTATTGAACGGACATAGAGCCATTAAAGTGTGAATAAATTCAGACATTGCAAATAATTCGATGTTAATGATACGTCTGGTAAGGAAGTGAGGTGGAATTTATGTCACTTCTAACTATGATCTGAAATAATATTGACATCTTCCTGTGTACTACATGAGCCTTCAAATTAACACAATGGGATCTCACATCCATTATGTCAAGGTATAGACGAAGCTAGAAAGAATTACGGAAAATCTTTATGAGTAATCAGTAGAATCGAAACCCCTTAGGGTAAGAAAAAATAGAAGAAAACATATAAAAACAAACAGGGAAATAGATAGTTCCGATATCATGTTTATAATTTGCTTCCTCGTTAAACCTTTCTTTCGTGAATAATACTGAATATGTATTTTATATTTGTTTCTGATATACCACTGTATTACTATGTGCATCCTCGTGGATCTCAAGGCTTTTGTTTCGATTGTTTCTGAATCATTTTAATCTTATCATCATCTATTTCATAAATATTTCGTCTTTAAAATCACTTCCATTAAATTGTGAACAAAAATGAATTCTAAGACTTAGCTTCTTCGCTTATTAAATAATTTTAGTGAAACCATGACCTTTTCTTTAGATCATATTAATCGAATGATCATATTTATTCGTAAGCTTCGAGCCTTACATGCATTACCAGCTTTGCCCAAAGGCTTTGTCCTATTATTCTATGACTATTTGATTGTCGAAACAATTTGCTTTGGTCATACAAATAGGTATTTGACTTAAAGCGGAGAACTGTAAAAGAAAGCGTGCTAAAAACCTGTGTTCGTATGCATAGCCCTCTGTGTATTATTGTTTTCGTATTCTTTTCTCATGCTGTTTGTAAAATGTCCAAAGGCAACTAGAAAATCAGGTCATATCATGCAATGCATGCTTCACTTACGATCAATTCCTGTAACTGAGACAAAGGATATCCGAAACATTTGCCGAAATGTTTATTGTTCTACAAGTGGAGTTAAATTTCTTAGGAAAGTCGTTGGATGGGTATCATCATAGACGGACACTATTATGTTTTGCTGTTACCTCACAATGACGAAAATTATTGCTCGTGAATCCTTGTACTGTAAAAGTATTTTTGTTACTTGGTTTTTGTTGCTTATTATTAAACCATCATACACATTTAGTCCTTAAGTGTGTTTTGCTTGGAATTATGTTAATGATATTCTTTTGAATGAATAGTTTTCCTTCACGAACATTTTACATAGCAACGTGTTGTGTCATTTTAATTTTTCTCGCTTATAATTCGTTGCCAGAACGAATTTGATTCCCGTAACAATTGGCGCAAAAATGATTACTATAGAATAAATTGTTCAATATTCTAAACGTCGAATAAAAACGTTAATCTATGACTACGTTTAAACGATGGCCCGGGGACATGTTTGCTGTGTCTTTATTTCACAAATTAGCATTTTCAATTAAATTCTTCCTTATACACGACGCAGTTAATTCAATCTTAAATTCATTTTCTTCCAACAATTAACAACAAGCAGTACACTCTTAGAGTAATTTCTTACGTCATATACTTCTGAAGCCGTTTGTCCTCATTTGAAATAATTTAACATTAAGTTTTATTTGTCGCAATCCAGTTGGCAAGAGAGAGAGAGAGAGAGAGAGAGAGAGAGAGACAGAGAGATTGAGAGACAGAGAGACAGACAGACAGAGAGAGAGAGAGAGAGAGAGAGAGAGAGAGAGAGAGATCGTTTTCTTGTTAAACACTGGTCGTTGAAATGTCTGGTCAAGATTATTTTATGCAAAGATAATCCTTCTTAAAATTGACTGTTATTAGGCTTTTGTGAGTAATTCGGTTTTCATGTCAAAATGTCAGCAATCTTAATATATATCTTTCATGATTTAGCTCGATTGAAACATTTGGTGATGTTGTATTGTCGTATTATGGTATAATTCATTTATAGAAGACCCTATAGTACTTATTAGTAGTTTTATCATTTTAATATAGATTAACCCGCCTCATGGGCATATAATGACGTACTCTCATGGACATATAAATGACGCGCTCTCATGGGCATAATTATAATGACGCGCTGCTAAGACTTCATGATGACGTTTAATCATATAACACACAAATAAATTCATTGAATCCCACGATCGCTTTTCATAGACAAGAGTAGTAATTCAGCATCTGGCTGAAATCTGAATTCGTCTGCAGACTGTGTGAAAACGTCATTCCAAAAGAAAGGTTACACGGTATTCACAAAGACTGATCTGATTTGATTGAAAACTGTTATAAGTAAAATAGGTATTATAAAACAGTCTGGAAGATCTACATACTGACTGATTGATACGACTCTAGAATGAGAAGAAATTGTTATTATAGGGAGAAATTGTTATTATAGTGGAGTTTAATAGTCGCCTGGTTACCTTTTAAAAAGAATATAATGAACTAAGCGGTCCAATGTTTCTGTCTTTATTGAATGTATGGACTGCATGAGTATACAAATATGGCGGTATCAATGTGTGTAGAATCATTTAAGATCGTAATGTAACATCTCCAAGTACTTATTATAATAATATATAAATGGAATAACTAATTCCAATCTTACATTTTTTTGTTTAAATAAACGCATATTTATTGAATTTAATAATGACAGTATCTTTTTACAATGCATCGATTGCTTCTGTTGACAGCCCTGTATCTTTTACCAGTTCTGCTAACTCAACAATATGTTTGCTTGTGGCATTAGTGCATGACTTTGAATTCGATCTGCTTAATTAGAATTAAGCTTGACTTGTTTTTATTTGATCTATAAGGAAAATATCCCTTCTAAAATCGTATTTTGTATAGTGAGTATGGCATTATGACAGTAGCCTTGTTATAACGACTGATTTACCTTCATCGACGGTGGCTTTCTCTTTGTGAACATAATTATATCGTTTTGCCATCTTGACTTGCATGTGAAATTCCGTATGATTTTTTTTTCTATGAATACATACTATGAATGGCGTCATTTTAGTATTATTGCCCTAATGAGTCTAATGACGAAACCGGTCGGCTATCAAATAATATATAATACCTGGAATGTTGATTATTTTTCATTATTTATTTACTTGATTCGGATATCTTTTTAACATTTGATATATACTATGAATATAATAGATATGTATCGGTATGTATGTATACACAACACTTAGTAAATGTGTCTCTGGTTCAAGGCATTATTCATGTCCTTAAGTTAATGACACGTAATAAAGTTCACTAATGTTCAAATGATAATTGATTATACGCGTTTGTCTAAACTTGAATCAATAAAACGTACAAGACAGAAAAAAACAAGAAGGATAATTGTCAATGTTTCGTTGATTTTACACCTCTATGAACTCAAATATGTTGACAGTACAAACAATGATCTGTTGAATAAACCAGGATTCAAGTCCCTATAGGACAGTTTACATTTGAATCATACCGACTGACTGAGGTTTTAAACTGGTATTCGAGACCAGGAAAGGTTCGAAACTGTTCACAAGAAAACGATTAAAGATGTAATTAAAATGTTGAAATTTATTTGATGCTACAACTATCCTAATTACGCTTGCATGTATTATTTTGGTACATATAATCGAATTACAACATCATATAACATAACAACCAATGTCCTTCAATATTATTAGGATGTTACACGATGTCAGTAAGTCAGACAGTGCTCTTCCTAAAGTCTGTCAATTTATGTCTGGTTCAGAAATGTATTTATTTTGTGTTGCAGTCAGACGTTTGACATTATAGACCCTCATCAAGTCACAGACATATCTCATAATCTTAATTGACAATCCCGCATTCGTGAACACAGTATCTAAGACGTCAGTTAGTTTTTATCGAAAATTACACATTACATACACCATTCAGCGAACAAGAACGGCCTGATTTTTTTATAAGTGTTGATATGTTTAGTGTGAGCAGCCGATTTTGCACTTATTATGTTTGTCTTATTATAAAAGGTATTTTGTTCAATATAGATAAAATCACTCAATGTGAAACTATTGTGATAGGTCGCAAGCAAGACATTACATGCTACATGTCTAAGAAACAATCTGAAGTGTGTTTGGCAAGATACCTCGATTTGCAATTTCGCTTCCAAGCACATTCCATATTTGTGCATCCATCAAAACATCATCATTGTGCAAATACTCGAGATAACGCTAGTCTTCTAGAGCATCTGGTGCATCCACGTCTACAAACCATTCAGACAAACATTAAAATCGGGAAACAACACTATTGTTTCGTACATAAGTATTTAAGTATAAAAGTTCACGCATGTTGCACTAGAAGCTCTACAGCAGTCAATACTTGTAAATTTGTTTACTTCAAAAATAAAATTTGGAATGTTGCCCATGAGTATTAAAAGCCGATAAATGATGATAAAGACATGTTTGTCGCAGGAATTCTTATTTTTATATAAATAAAATGACAAGAATGTTATCATTTTCAACATTTTTACGCAGATTCTAAAGTAGCACCAGAAACTCAAAATGATAAAAAAGACTTATTGCCATCCATAGATGTCCATTGTATTTAAATTTTGATATGACATGGAACTGCTGGATTCAAGATTAAAGGAAACACATTTCTACGGTGTGGCTAACTATTGTTATAATACCGAAAGGTTATAATAATTAATGTCCGTGTTTCTGAAAATTAGTCCCACGTTTAAAACTTATTGGATTGCACATAGTTTATTAACAATTAATATTACTATCGAATTAAAGAAGACATTTTCAGGGAAGTCACTTACGGTTCACTTTCTTTTTACTTTGATTGAGTAATATATGATAATCTTTCAGTATGTCACATTTTATGAAAATGATAAATGGTAAAACTATAAACCCGATATCAAAATCATGTATGCATTTTATATTCCTCAGTGTTCTGACTGATAGATGATTCCATTATAGGTATTTCTGACAATTGATTGATCACAAGATGCGACATTTCCTGGAAGAACATGTACGTGACCTAGATACACGCATGGTTTCCGAAATCTCCTAAATTCCAACAGCAGACGAATAAATCTAAGAATCTAGATTTTATGAGAAGAAAACACTCATTTATGTGATCTATACACGGATGTCACAGATTGTTTATTATTCTTGTAATAATTATGATGAACATGTGACAGTTGACGCTTGATCATTGTGACTGTTATATATCAGGGACATTATTCATTGTCAAGAATTCGGTATATATAGTTACTCGTGTATAGATTTATTGGTTTTACTTAACTATATATATAATGTAAGGTTTTGTTAGATCGCTAAAAAGTCGTTTTACTTAGACTGGAGAGATAAAATTGGAAATAATTATTTATAAAGAATATTTTCAGTCGTTCGTGTCATACTAATTTACGTTCGCATTTATAACATCATTTTAACTGGATACAAACACTCTGATACCAAGATTATAATATTCTAAAAGATATAGTATATACATGCTACAACTGATATCAGGATTTTCAAAAAGAACCAAATATCTCTCCTGGTGAATGTGTTTCAAAGCCTCCATTACTCTGTTTCCTGAGATAGGTTATTTTTTAACGACTTGTTTAAGTGATCGACGGTTTCTTGGGTCTTAACATTAACTTAGAATTAAAAGGATCTATCTTGCTCTTTCATACTTGTCAGATGGGCCCTTTTAATCCTAAGGTGACGAATGCAATTAAGTGCTTTTGACAATATTCCTGAGGTCAATTAGGGGGCCCACGAACATACGTTCTCCGCAAACAGGAGAACTTGATTCCAAATTCTAAATCTTTAAATACCATTTTGTGACTGAACCTTAATGGAACTCCAGACTTATGTTTCATATAAACAAGAAATGTTTTCAAAAAGACAGTCGCGAAGTTTCTTTGTTTGAAACCAAAAGTTTGAGTTTTATTAAATCCCTAACTTTTTGCTGTTACAGTACCGTGTGAACACCACTTACCAGCTAGCAGTCCAGTTAGGTCACGCATTAAAATGTTGATATTAGGTCACCTACACATGGTAGAAAATGTATTTTAATTTAGTTTTTAGTGATTAAATAAATTTCGCCTTTAGTCTTATCTACTGTATATTAATTCAAATAAATGTAAAATGTTTGTCAACAACGGTTTGTAACTTTATTTCAACCGCATAAGAATGCATTTTCGTACATTTTTACTTTACACATTTTACATCTACAAGTAGTACACATTAAACAATTGCAGACTCGCTATAAGTTGGCATGGTCTTATTTTTTCTGCGCTTGTAGATTTCACCCAATGGAAGGAAGAGTTTCCTCTGAATCATCCAATAGAATGATGAATTTCTTCTGTATAAGAAATACGTCATGCCAGAAATATAGTTCAAAAGTGAGCTTAGACACCTTCGCGAAAGTCAGGAAAGTCTCTCTACTCCATTAATTTTTGTTGACTATCATTATATTATATATAATATATATATAGCTGTTATAAAAACAGTAGTGTAACGAAGATTAAAATACTGTATTGTTTTCAACAATCACTGTGGAAGTATATAGAAATGTAGAAAAACTATTCATTGCACCGATCTGTATTTGAGAAGTCTCAAGTTGTAAATGTTTGAGCTTAAATTGTTAGTCTTAATACGTAAATACTAAATACTTACTGTACTAACCCCTAAATCTGAATGTCCCCTCAGCGCTTCCGTACATGGTAAAACTGTACTTTAATTTAGTTTATTAACTACCAGTGATTGTTTTCACATGTACAATATATAAATGAATTTACGATTTACTAATTTCGATTAACCTTTTGGCTTTTAAAAAGATGTCAATTTGAAACTATTGTTTATCATGACTATATGATATATTATATAATGGCTATATGATATGTTATATAACGACTATATGATATATTATATAATTACTATAGGATATTTTATGCAATGACTATAGGATATAGGATATATTATATAATGACTATAGGATATATTATTTACTGTAGGGTATGTTAAATAATTACTATAGGATATATTATTTACTGTAGGGTATATTATATAATGACTATAGGATATATTATTTACTGTAGGGTATGTTATATAATTACTATAGGATATATTATTTACTGTAGGGTATGTTATATAATGACTATAGGATATATTATTTACTGTAGGGTATGTTATATAATGACTTTAGGATATATTATTTACTGTAGGGTATGTTATATAATGGCTATAGGATATAGGATATATTATATAATTACTATATACATATGAGGGAAGCTTATAACTTGCTGTCTTGTTTTATGATCTGGTTGCAAACTACAGTTTTTGTCTTCCATTTACACACAGTGCTAATGGCGTATTTTGAATATCAAACTAGCTTAACATTTATTTTATGCAAAGAAAATCACATTGACAGCTACTTGGATGAAAACGAGACAAGCAGACTCTGTGTGGGGAATCACATGACTCCTTTAAGGAAAAAGGCGGACATCGCTAGATTCAACTAGATTCAATAATCCTTATATCAGTGTATTTTTTTAATTGACAAGCCGTTGTCTTTATTCGCCCTATCATTTGCCCCCTGGTGTCACTTAGCACTTTTCGTGCATGAATCATAGTCCAGTCGGTTTGTTTTGAAGTTTGATTGTATATGAGCCTCGAGATGCATTTTAATAATATACCTAGATCAGGAACCTTCACGCTTAATTGCATTGTATAAGAATAATGGCTCTTTGTGCAAGTATTTTGTTTTTATGACTTGGATACTATGGCGGTAATAGTTTCGAAAGTGTATTGTCTTTGTTTACTGGACGATTAGGTATGTGGGGAATTACATTTCTATATTCCATTCGGCTATAATAAGCCTATTGTCCTTTTTGTCATATTTTTTTTTTGGAGCCAGTTGGAGTCCTATTCTACATACTACTTTAGCGACATTATGTACACACTTGTAAAAATCAAAACATGAAGATGAATGTTTCGTCCTGGTCGTGAATTTGTTAGACTTTCTAAGCCCTCGGCAGTTGTCAGTTCACGATTGTGAATCTTTAAGATAATTCACATAAAAAGAAAATTGTAAAAAGTGTTTCTCGTCTTAGAATTGTAACAAAACATGTTTACAATTTACGTTATTGCGAGAAGATGTAAATTGAAGTTGATCACGTCACCTTTCTTTATTAAGAATTTTCAACCTAATGTAAACTCGTTTTTATATGATTAAATGAAGTTGTACTGTTTGATTGGAATAATTAAAGATTTAATACGGTTGTTTTTGCCACGAATTACTTCCAACCAGTGTTGTTATTGTTAGAGAAGTAGCATCATAATTATGTTGTCAGTTTTTGTCCTTGAAGTTTATTATTGTCGTATGGAGAGAGCCAATTTGATAAAAAAATACAGATAAACTCAAATTTATATATGAAGTTGAGTATTTCTATAGATACCATGTTGAGTATTTTTATAGATACCATGTTGAGTATTTTTATAGATACCATGTTGAGTATTTCTAAAGATACCATGTTGAGTATTTCTATAGATACAATGTTGAGTATTTCTATAGATACAATGTTGAGTATTTCTATAGATACAATGTTGAGTATTTCTATAGATACAATGTTGAGTATTTTTATAGATACAATGTTGAGTATTTCTAAAGATACCATGTTGAGTATTTCTATAGATACAATGTTGAGTATTTCTATAGATACAATGTTGAGTATTTCTATAGATACCATGTTGAGTATTTTTATAGATACAATGTTGAGTATTTCTATAGATACAATGTTGAGTATTTCTATAGATACAATGTTGAGTATTTCTATAGATACAATGTTGAGTATTTCTATAGATACAATGTTGAGTATTTCTATAGATACAATGTTGAGTATTTCTATAGATACAATATTGAGTATTTCTATAGATACAATGTTGAGTATTTCTATAGATACAATGTTGAGTATTTCTATAGATACAATGTTGAGTATTTCTATAGATACAATGTTGAGTATTTCTATAGATACAATGTTGAGTATTTCTATAGATACAATGTTGAGTATTTCTATAGATACAATGTTGAGTATTTCTATAGATACAATGTTGAGTAATTCTATAGATACAATGTTTGAACCGCTCTTGTTGATACTTATGTAAGTAAAACTGTTAAAAGTGGTGTAATGTTAAATGTACAGGCACACCTGTGAACAAAGGCTTCTCTTGGGAAGACATTACGAGTCTCGTATGTAGCCTTTATGGACAATTTGGTATTATTCTGAGGTAGATTTGCTCTAAAAAGTCAATAGTCAAAGACGGCTTTAAAAGAATTGCATTTATTGACAGGATGGCCTCTATTCGGTGATGGACACTAACAAAGCTTTGACGACTCTTGTCAGTGTTTTGAGGATCAAGAAAAAAACTAGTTAACTATCACACTTCAATTCGTGTACCGACGCTGGTAATATCGTCTTGACAAATACGAATTCCTGATCAGTTTCCTTCTTGTTTTATCCAGAGCAAATCCCTTGTCACTATATTTAATATAATAGCTGTTCACCATATATTACTATTTTGAAAACACCTTTTTACTTTTCTGCGTGTTTTTGGCATTGTACGTGCATTTATGACATAACTGTTTTGAAAGTAAGCCAACATTATTCTTCTAAATGATATACGTTAAAATAAGTTCTGGCATATTGTGCATTTGCTTAGAATCTAATTTCAATGAAATTCTCTGATGAATCCATTAGGCGAGGAAAATTCACATTTCGTTTCAATTTGAACCAGAAGTACGTGAATAATGGTGTTGTCGTAATTCTGTACGTATAAATATCTGTCAAATGAAACACTATGGCGTGTTCAGTAACAATCATGCTCTGACTGCCAGATCAGTAATCTGGGTATTGATAATTATGACTGAAGTCTAGTTTGATCATATCTTCAACCTTGTTTTCTAATTCATAATGTTGAAGATTCGTTGGAAACCTCCTGATGTGATGGTGATGTAGCACTAGACATTCATCTGTGTTGGTTAAAGCCAATTAAAATAGTCTTAATCTATTAAAACTTATTTATATCAAGCATCTATGAAATCTCCTTTATATAGTAATGTATGATATATCTTATACATTGTAATTCATTAGTAAGTTGAGAGGAGCGATTAGAACATGTAAACATGTCAGTGAAGATGAGATGTTTGGCGAGATAGATTGAAACTAAGTCATTTCTATCTACGTGGAAGACCCTTAAGCAAGATTGCACTCATTTTATAAATGGTATTTCTCAGACATTTCAGTCAGAAACGTATTGGACGAGTTTAAATGTTCGCCAAGAACACTATTTTTAGCCAAACACAAATTTACTTTTGACACATTTGCATGATTCCTAAGCGGTGTATTTTATTACATGTGTGATATTTTATACGCCTATAACACGTAATGTATAATATAATTTAGAATTGCCATTGCAGCTTAAATAATTGTTCTTTGACTGTGCTTTCTAATCCTGTAATATGTTAGTTTTTGGTAGCTGCTAAGATCAATGACACAGAGTGTATTATTCATTGTTTACTTCAAAAGTGTTTGAGTTTCTGTATGCCGAATAATGTTTGCACACGTGTGTCATGTGGGTTAGTCAAATATTACATATATTCGCTAATTAAGACAGTACTCCAGAATATAAATATCCAAAATGTCGATTATTTTGACGAATTAGAAGTTTGAACGTTTTAGGTATTTGAGAACATTTAACTCTCACAACATTTTAATTAACACCTTAAGACAAGTTTTCATCAAGTTCAGTCGATACTATTATGTTTGCTCTTAATTCAACATTACATATAGACATATGCAAATGGTATTTAGACAATTCAACACTTCGGTTTAACATTATAACAATATGTCTAGAGAAGTTAGCATGTTCCAATGACAAGTCAACATGGCATGCGTTAACATATTAAGACAGCTACGGCGTTCCATAGTAAGTGTCTGTTCGAGTGCTTTATCTTAATGACGCTCGTAATAATGTAAGATGTCTTTCAATGCTACGACACTATTTATTTTATGCCTGTCACGGAATCTCAGAATCTCATTTAGCCGTAAGTTACAGACGATATATCATCATACGATGTATGGACACTGATACGAATACTTGTAATAGAAAAAAACAATCTATGATCAGATAACTGCAGAAACCTCTATGTATCACCATATTTACAGACAATGTACTGGAGTTATCTGTAAGGCAGCTTTTTGTATGAATTGGTCTGTCAAATGGACAAGATAATCCGAAGCGTGTCCGACTCGACCATTAACATCTGACGTTGCTTTGATGGGCCAGACATTATTTTCTAGTACGTAAGCCTTCTACTTTGTATTCTATAGAGTTATTGACTTGTGAGCCATTGAATATGATGTGATATTCACCGGCAGAACATTCTAATTCATATTGAGTTTTAATGCATTATTTGATAAACAACAATGTATAGTAATCATAAAGGAAGATGAATATATAGAAAATAACGATAAATAATTCCGGATGGTGATTATTGACCTGATTCTAATATTAGACTTGGAGATTCCGAAATTTTCCATTAAATTTTCACCAATGAATATGCATCAGGCCTTTACCCAATTTAAATGTGTTTATTTACAGATCATGTAATATGTTTCTATATTGGTTATTGATATCTTATGTCAGGCTGTTATACATCATACATAGACACACAATGGTGAAGCGGTCATTGCTTTCTCACTAAATAACTCGACACATTAAAAACAGTATAATGACTCGTGTCGTTCATTACGAACCACATCGTTTATGTATGTCAAACATCGTTTGCACACAACGTGTCATGACATTGTAGATTGGTCAAATATTTAAATAATTATTTGGTCAAACACCAATAAGTCAAATTTGAATACCTCTAAATGTTGCATTGTTGTGTCGCAATAATGTGATTTATCCTGTTTCTACATTGTGTTTAGACCTAATAAAGCAGTGACAGGATAAACCTAGCTTTATCCTGTCACTAGATTACGTGGTCTGCTTTATTTCGTCACTTTGTATACCTACGCGCCGTAGTCCGCTTGTTATACAACAAAGTTTGCTTTTTATATTACAAAATGATACAATGATAATTATATAAATAAAAAATATGTTTTAATCTCAACGTATTCTAAGAGTTTTTTTTTCAAAATAACGTGACGAATGTATGGGACTATTTTATCGTCACGTCATGTTGCTGAACGGTTATGACGCTGTTAAAGAGATGCATGACGTGCGTTTTTAAATCCGAATAAATATAGTTTTGAGACTTATTTTGGTGTAGAAACAGATATTTTGCTGAAGAAACAGGATAAATCGAATACAGAGGCTCGCCTATTAGAGCTTTCTAAGCCTCTTCAGATAAACCTTCTCCATCTCGTCACCAAAAATGTATTCTCTAAATATCCGCACATGTATCTGTACGATAACGCTGTTCCTGTGTCGGTGGTATGCTGATGGTTATACAAAAAACATTTATTATTTGAATAGTTCTTGTGTTTTCGTTATATCACTGTCAGCAACTTATTATTGTGTTAATTCTTATATAAAATATAACATTAATTTATACGCTTGATTGTCCAGGAACGTAATTATCACTCCTCGTATGTACTGTAATCGATGGTCGTTAGCACCCCTCGTATGTACTGTAATCGATGGTCGTCAGCACCCGTCGTATGTACTGTAATCGATGGTTGTCAGCACCCCTCGTATGTACTGTAATCGATGGTTGTCAGCACCCCACGTATGTACTGTAATCGATGGTCGTCAGCACCCCTTGTATGTACTGTAATCGATGGTCGTCAGGAAATCCTTAGAACGGACAATATGTAAATAATATGAAACATTCACTTGCCATCTTACTGGGAGTGTAAGTACGTGTTGAACATTGTTCATTCTTAGAAACATGAAACATGAAACACGATGATTCATCGACCAGTAGATTCTGCCCATGAATTTAAATACTTAATTTAGTTATGAAAGCGACAGTTTTAAGATCTTAATATGTTTTAACATCTTACACTTGCCATGGTGCACAGAAAGAAATTCTTCCCTTCTGGTGAAATTTCACTCTGGAATTACTGCGAAAGATATCTTTTAAAATAGATACGGTCAACACATCGTAAAAATCATTTGCTAGTTGTATTACATATCTGATTATGCATTGATATATAAAAATGTATTAAATATCTGAGTATGCATGGATATACAAATGTATTAAATATCTGATTATGCATGGATATACAAATGTATTAAATATCTGATTATACATGTATATACAAATGTATTAAATATCTGATTATGCATGGATATACAAATGTATTAAATATCTGATTATACATGGATATACAAATGTATAAAGTTATAGGACTAAGAACAACAAAATCCTACACCAGGGCAAATTCTGGAGCCACAGTGATAAGTATGTAATACATTAATACATTTGTATAATTATATATTATGTCTATACGAGTACAGTACATGTACTGTGTGAACAAAAGACAGACCTGTGTCTCATGAACCAACTTGGCTGACCCCTTTAACAGGGATGACATTATAATAAATAAAACCTTTACATGTATTTTTTGCATGTATTTCAAACTGATAATTTCTATATGACTATTTCTGTATGCAAAAGGGGGACATGAGTATATATATTTTATATCAATTTACTTAACCAATATTGAAAATCAATAATTACATTCACTAAGCAGTTGTCACTTTTAAAAGCGCTTTGTGCGTGAAGAAAAAAACAGTGATTTTTAATCAAAACTGTAAATTGGTTTAAAATCAATTAAGTCTTGGGGAAAAAATCAACAATGATTTTTACAGAAATTTGACTTTTTCTCATAATTTGATTTAAATAAATGAAGGCTGGCATGTCAACATAACGTGCTCTAACCTTCAAGGGGAACATAATTATCTGTGTTACGTGACTAGGCACAAATCGTGAAGTACATTTCTCATGACAAAAAACAACAACAACAAAAAAAAGAAACAGAACAGTACTGTACTTCACGAGAACGTATTTCATATCAATATTTACATAACTAATACTTTTTTACTTCAATGTGCAAGAAAACAAAGTCAAAATCTTTAGATTTAAACAACTTTAAAATGCTTATGACCTTTGTTTTAGTCTTATAACCTTATTTTTACATGTTTTTATAGACTTTAGGATAAACTCTTTTCCCTGGCGATATGCAATATTCTCATTCACTGTACACATGGTTGTTATAACATCTTCCTCCGTGTCATACTTCATTGTATAGTAAACATAAACTACATGTAGTCGACAAACACTTTGAATGAAACTTTCACGTATAAAAATAAATATCTAACCCCAGTTAACATATATAGTCATTATCGGCTGAAAGAAAGGTTTTGTACGAAAACTTTAATGTGTGTCAAAGATATAGATTGTCAAACGATAATGGCTGTAAACTTAGTGCCATGCCTGTTGTACAATATTATGGAACATAAATACAGATAGCGATAAGCTTACTATCAGCTTCTTCAATTACAATACTAGCCCCGTTTGTCTTATATATCATGAATAAATTCATTTTAGCATAATAAACAAAGTCGACCGAAGAGGGAACTAGCGAACATGTGTCAAATCAACGCCGTTTTAACTGACGAACGTCATCCTGGACAATTGAATGTATCACTAACATGACCCTTTCAAGCATCATACAATGACAGTACACTCCCCCAAATTGGCATAACTATTGGCATTTCGTTTGTAAAACCAACTTATGGTGTCATAATGGTGGAAGAGTTATTTAACTCCTTAATATTCCTTTCTTGTTGTCTGTCAGAACTTCGGAACTAAGTGGTAAAATATACGACTAATAAACATGGACATATAGATCTTGATATAACGTGAAACGGCCTCATTGGCATTCACAGTAATCGCTGATTTCTGAAAATTTGTGCGATGACAATAAATCATCTCTTCGAAATTGCATATTGATTACAATAATGCTCGGTTAAATAAGTGTATACAAATAAAAATAATGTGACGCGAAGATTGTTAATTCCATTTAGTAAATATATTGCCTCCACTATATTTTAGTGATGGTAGAAAAACAAGAACAGAAAAACAACACACGAAACATTTCATTATTCATTGCTGACAAGGCGCAAACATTTGCATTGTCCATTGCTAACCAGTAATATTGCTTTTCGTAGCCCAATCGCAGTTATCACAAAAGTACACATGTTATTACAATACTGTTCTCTATACATTTAGATTAATTTGGTCTCACTCCAAATGCTTTCTATGTGTTATACGAACCACAAGACAAGAGGAACCACGTTATATCTTTGATAAATAGACGATTATTCATTCGTATATCATCAGCTTACGATACAATGCTGGAATTTCATTTCCAATATGGTTTCATCAGAGACACTGGGGCAGATATTAAACATTGTCTAGACTTTGAAGAAATGAATTCATGTTTACTTACTACTGTTCAATTTGTAGTTTCTTCGTTGATTAAAAACAAGATATTAGTAATCACGAACTTGATTAAATATTCACAAGTTGTAAGTCTTTATCAACACTCTAAACACGCAGCCTTGAAATTGAAGAGGGAATGGTGTATGTCAATGTGGCTGTTCCAAAAAAAATTCAAATTATTTTTGTTTATTTATGGGTATGTTACATTGATATCTTTGGCGCCATTTCGCTACATTTATCTTCAATGAGCCAATACACTTTTTTGATTGAATTTTTCAACTCCAAAATTATGATGAATGGTTTCGAAGCAATATGTTTAATGGGAGTATTCCATAATTTTGGGTCATCAATTACCCTTATATATCTGATTGACCTAAATGTTCTTGATCGATTCAATATATATAACTTTATTTCCTCCAGACACGGAGAGCATATAATATAATACATGAAACAATGTACATGTTATCGTTAATATACAATAATATAATAAAGCACTACCAATGAATATTCGCATTACAGCATAAGCAGTATTAAATCACATAATTCAGTGCTCGAGCATTTATCATATTTAATGTCTATAGCTTAAAGACTTAGCTCTTATCATTGAGATGAGAAAAAAATTACTGGCGATAAATGTGAGTAGATGATGGAATAAGTTACAATTGCAAAATTTTTTATTCTTGATGACATTTCATGTATTGAAATTTTGACGTATTTCTATTTAAGCAAAAAGTTTATTTGTAGTATTACAATTCATCGCCATTAAACAAAATTGTGTCTATATGGCTATAACTATAGAAAATGTCGAATACTTTTAACTAAACTGACATCAAAGACATAGAAAAAACAGGCTGTAGTAACGGACCAGTGATTATACACAATTTTGTAATAGATGTTGCACTTGTGTCTTTTGAAATAGTTTGTAGATAATATGTATTAATACATTAAAATGTTCTTTACTGATATAAAGACGCATCAGTCATTACGACCCGATCCATATACGTAGTGAACCATTTGTGTAAACCCATGCTAAATTATGTCTTGTGGTGTTTCCCGGTAATTTCCGTGAACTCAGTTAAGAACTGATCGAGATTAAACTTACTCTAGAATGTCAAGCACGTTTAGAACTTACAGAAGCAAAGGTCATTAAATATTTTTAAAAGGTTGCGTTTTGTTATTTATATTGTTCAACTGAGTTCGTAATGTTAACGGAATAATGATCGTAATTTATATCAATTTTGTTAATTCAATTTAGTACCTAAATAAGCAAACTCAGTACTTTATAAACTCTTAGAATGCTAAAACCAAAACTGCTAAATGTATCGCATGTCAAGGTTTTTATTGCCATATTTCAGAAACCTTTTAGTTTCTAGTGTTGTACTGACGTAAGGACGACGTCATCTATCTAAAGTAGTGATTACTCTTGAATGACCATATTGTTTCAATGTGTTACTGCATGCCACCAGGCAATCATCTCTCTCGTATGTATATAATTTCAGTTCAGTGCCTTAAATGTGTCCGGTGTTCAACGTTAGATGACATTCACTGCAGCAACACAGAGCAGGTACCAAAACAATGCTCAAAGAATGAAAGTTACTGTGTTACTTACGAGGGTACAGGGGAAAATGGTAAGATTTTTATCGTTGGCATGTAAAATTTGATTTCATATGAAAGTATAACGTTCCTTTCAAAATTAATATGATATTCGTTTGGATTCTATAAATAGAGTGATTGTATTTCACTTGTGTGAAGAAAATGGAAATACATTAAAATAGTTTTTGCGATAAGATAAAAACTACCTCAAGTTGTTGTTTGTCTGTTAGTTTATTCGAGTTGAAGAATCCATTGAAAAAGAACAAATTGGTGAGATACATGTACTTGTGTTTGTTTGTTTGAGTTTTAAGCCCCTTTCAGTCACAGTCAGAGTCATATGAGGCTGACAGTTCACCTAACCATCGTTCATAGGAAGAACCAGTATTAGACTCCCATTCTCCGTAAGCATTGTCAGTAGCTGGGCTCGAACACACGACCCCTATCAGTGAGAGGTTGCAGTGATTTGAAGTCACCTACATGAACCAGTCGACCTCGGAGGCGGGTGGTCATCTCCAATTGTTAACGACGATTGCTTAAATTCATTAAAAGAACGTCAGATCAAACTTTTTCAGCAATATTTCACTGACATACACAAACAGAAAAACAAATGAAGTTCTCGTGTTGTTACGTATATTCATTTCATTGTTTTATCTTACGTATTTTAATCAATGACTTCCCCATTCTATCGGCATTGCTATTCGCTTAAAAAGCGCTGTCAAATTTACTATTTAAATCTTTTTATTTTTTTCAGTTCATTTTGTTTCACGTGACTGCACGAACGAAGTCGAAAAACAGGGTTGTTCTTTTTCTAAATTTAGAGGCAGAAAGGTGAAAATTTGTCTCAAATTGTGCCAAACTGATGGCTGTAATAGCGCGTTCTCAATCAACAACTTACGGAACAACCCTCGTCTGACACTGTTCATTACACCTTTACTAATGTTGTGGTTGTTGAAAAACAAAATATTTTTAGGGGACACGTGACAATGTTGAGCCTTAAAACTCGCCGGTTGCATAATTATAAAATACCTGACCACGCTTGCCTTTTTCAAATGGAAGTATGAAGTGTATAATACTTGTGAGTTCTGTATTATCATAGCCTAGATCTGTGTTGCTTATAATCTGTATTAAGAGCTCAGTGTATATCTAACCTTTGTCCGTGTATCATTAGCTCCAGTGCTTATTTACTTCGTAAATTGTGTATTGAACAACTATGACATGCTTTACAGTATGTTGAGTTTACTAGAAGTGTATAATGCTGCCTTGATATCAATTATCTTTGGTTTGTTTTTCATTCATATCCAACCATGGATTTGACATTTGTGCATGTACAGTGTTGTTTTATAAGGTTAATTGCTACGCAGTTCATGACATGCATCTAAATTCAATATTTTTTTACATATATAAGTGTCAGCCAAATTTATTCAACGTCATATTAAAAGCTATTCGTTACTTGACGTTTTTGGTGGTACACTTAGATCATACATGTATTCCTGATTTTATATGTGCGCTTAGAATGTATAATGTATTCACTTTTAACATACATAATAAACCTTCTGCAAAACATGTTTAATTGTTGATTATTTTAGAGTTATATGTCACTATGAGTCATAGCCATTAATAGATGCTTTTTTGCATACACTTCGAAAAGGGGAGACCAACCAATTTCAACTTTTATCTATACAGAGAGAAGCTTGAAGTAGTAAGCTGCATCTTTTAAATATATATATATATATTTACTTCTTTAGAAATGTCAATTCCAGGCCACGAACTCAAAAGATCATTGCAGAACACGCTATCAGTTGGTCGCTATTTTTTACCAATATGAATTCAAAACCATAGGTAACTGTATCATGAATAGATAATAAAACAAAAAATAAAAAATTATATAGAAAAACACTATTTATTAACATTTTTTTTTTAAATCAGTATTTATTTATTATTCATAGATTTATAATATATTCATGATACAGTTAACTGTTTTCAAAACTAGTGAACATGTAAACTTTTTGACACTTTGGTTTCTTCGGTTTTAAATTTACTGTTCAGAAGTATGGATAGCCATAGACGGAAAAATGTAGAATGAATTCATACAAAATTCTGTAGAACCAATCTTGTTGTTATTATCATCGAGTAACCCTAAATCGTTATACCTTCGTTTTCGTTATACCTGAAATATTTACGAAAAGCTCGCGCTATATTTTGTTGAATGACGTCATACCCTGGACGTCAACTGCAGAGACAACAAACCGATTTCGGCAATAAAACAATGCTTCGAATAGCTCTTGGAAGAATAAGAAAATAGTTTCCCATCTTATACTATGATAAAACCATGTAAAAAAGATAATTCAATTAGTAAACCTACATCTTACATTCATTTTTCAAGATATATCGATCTTTCTCCAAAAATCTGTCAAGTAATTCCAACGTTGAAATCTGACAGGGTTATAAACATGGTGAACTTGGCAGAGAATCAATGAAAATCAAACGACATATTAACATGATTAGATATTGGATAAAAATTCAAAAAGTTTAGTGATAATAATTTAATTAAACAGACATATTCAATGTTAAAGGAAGATGCACATGACAATATAACATATAATAGACAGAACTGGACATTTCAAATTAAAACAATATTAGATAATTTAGGCTTATCTGACATGTGGCACAATTTTCATAACTATCAAAATATCACGCCATTTGATTTTACCAAACAGAGAATATTAGATCAGTATCATCAATCATTGTATGCAGATATAAATAACTCACAGAGATTGATTACATACTGTAGGTACAAACATAAGTTTGTCCTTGCACCGTATCTTGATTATCATAGTTTAGAAAAACGATTTCAAATCGCAATGAGTAGCTTCCGTTTATCCTCACATAACCTTGAAATAGAACGTGGAAAATACTATAACGTTGCTAGATCAGAATGTACATCTAAACCATGGAAGACGAGTATCACTTTCTGTATACATGTCCTATGTTATCAGATTGCTCTACGTATTTTACCTGGCAACTTAACAGAAATCTGATAATCTGTTGTTGTCTAAAAACAAAAACAAAAAAACTATCAAAATATCTGTATTTTGAGAATAACCGTAGAAAGGAACATGGTAAATGATTAATTTATTAGTTTGCTTAACTTTATCGTAATAATTTATATTTACATTCCATATTTTACTCAGTACTGGACTCAGTATGTGAAACTTTCATTGCTTATCACTGCTCATACTTTTTTGTAGACTAGTAGTAATGTTATATTACTTAACGTTGAATAAAAATGTTGTTGTTGTTCGCATTGTATGACACCTTACTTAGAACAACTTTATAACAGCTTGAATAATTACCAACCACCACCAACCTAAATCAACTTTGTCTATTATTATCCTCTTACTGAAATGCATACTTATACTCCTTTGGTAATTACAAGAAACCCCTAACTGAGAATCGGGTTCATTAATGTATCAGCACCGGGTGATCGTAGGTCGAGTGGTAACGCGCTGGACGACAGTCGTGGTTTAGCCTTTCACTATTTCAAGGACGCTTTTTCATAGCCCGCATCCCAGCTACCGAGCCAAGTAATGTGTTATGATAAACAAAGAAAACTTATGAGTCGTGCATTGTTGCTTTACATCTGACAAGATAAAGAACCAGGAAAAAACAATTCGAACAGACTAGGGATATCATGTATGTCTGTTGTATCTCCCCTCTCTCTCTCTCTCTCTCCTCCCCCCTCTCTCCCCCCTCTCTCTCTCCCTCTCTCTCTCCCTCTCTCTCTCTGGGGCAGCTCTGAAATTACCATACTTCCATAGTTTACTGATGGACCGGTAAACAATATAAATGAATAAATAAACAAAAACAAAAAATCAGAAATCGTTTTATCACCTAGATAAATCAATTTAACACTGATATAATATACAAGCATTTCCAGTTGGCAAAATTTATATTTACACTTATTCAAACACAAGTTATTAAATATATCATCATTACTCTCTATACTCTAAAACTGGCAATGATAGTATATCGTGTGTTAGATTTATCAACCCATATGTTAAAGACCTTTGTGTTTTATGTGTTATTACCAAGAGTTATGTGAAGTTTCCAAATGATTATTTTCGGGTTAAAGAAAGCCATGTTTCTCGTAGGGAAGTTTCGAGCAGTTTTTGTTTAAACTGATTATATAGACCAAAGATAGATACTATAGTTGATATCTTTAAACATCTATATATTCAATCAACTCAATTTTCCTATTTGTTTGGCATCTAGAACTGCATTTATCAACACTTCAAGATGTGTAGCAGTAAATTACAACATTCTCCTGTCAGAAAATAATTATGTTCTGTAACGTTACACATAAAACACGAAAGAATAAATTATTTCCGAAAATTTGTGAGACGGAACACAATTTGTATTTCACAGAAACATGTTATCACTATGCAACCACTGATTGATAGAAAAACAAAACAAACCAATAAATTCACCTTCGCGACAGAAGAGTTATTTTATGGTGAACTATCTAATGACGTGAGTGAGGAGAATTCGGTGTTTCTGTCAGACAAGACACGCGCGTTTTGAACGAGAATTTAAGATAAGACGGTAGAAGAGGGTGTTTTAAGTTATCGCTGTCTTTAAGAACGACAGCCTGTCTGTCTCGAATTGATAACATGGACTGGTCGAAACTTGATTGTAGCAATATGGACATCGTTTTTCCCAAATATGTGATTAGTGCGCGTGTAATCATCAGTTTGTGGTTCTTTCGTGACGTCTGTATGGCTTATAAGATGAATTTTGATTTTTTCAAAAACTCACCATACGCACCATATTCACGAGGAGTGCCAACAGAAAAACGGCAAACGATTAAAATGCACGATTTATAGTGAATAAAGTATACCATTGGCAGCTTTGACAAAATGTACCAATCTATGCACAATAAACTTATTTGTAAACTTATTGATTCGCGAAGTAAAAAAGATCTAAATAAATACCCAACATTATCAACGTCTATTCTACGAGATTCTACAAACACATTGACCTAATTTAGATATGTATTCATGAATATATATATTAATACAATTTAACGTTCGATGAAAAATTTATGATTTTGTTCTACAACATATCGAGATCATGAGTGCTTTAATTGAATTCTCTCATCTAAAATCGGTAGACAAATTGGATTGAATGTGTAACATTATATTAGAACAGAAGGTTGACCGGGCATGAGTATAAGATAAGTTAACGTATGTATGCCGTTTTCTTAGATCCATGTCATTATATAACTGTAAGTGATTTTTTAAATGGCCATCTACATGTCTGTGTCGATATCATGTTGTCTATTACTAGTATGGGTAAAGTCTGTTCACGGGCGAACTCTAAAATGTCTACTTTTTAATAATATTCTTAAATAAGCTTCAGACGAAGCCATACTGATATCTATCAGACGGTATAATTATGTATGTAGACCGACATTGACTGTAGCCATCAGTCTAAAATAACTTATATATCACATACAGAGGTAAATATAAAAATTCAGTGTTCTAGATTTGTCTATTTTTCCATAAGCGATACGGAAATTAAAATCTAGCTGCTGTTTAAACTTGCCATTTTTGAAGCCATTTAAATGTCGCTTTCGACTGATACATTGCTAACAGTTATCCCACAAAGGATGGTCCATACCAAGAGTAATATAATCACGGTGATGTTATATTGTCAGATCATTGTCACAATGAAGATATATACATATTTCATATTCGCATTAATTTCCTTGGTATTTTTGTCTCAGAATTTCAGAAACAATATAAATAAACAGATAAACTCAATCACCAAGAAGTTATCACCAGAAAGCTTCTCGATGATAAAGGTGCGCCAATAAACATGTCTTCAATTTAAGCAATACTCGGTCTATCATCTGACTGTCGTGTAGCATATTCAAGTTATTATAAGACATTTTGGGGTTTTGTCGATAGTCAGAGGCGCACTTTCTCTATTAATGCAACTGTAACGTTTGTCTGGTTCCAAGCTTAAAGTTTTCGAAGTATAATGTTAAGTGTTAAGGATTGTTTTCCAAATATTGTCATTCTTTTGTATATCCAGTAACATTTACAGGGGATTTAAAAAAATGTACCGTCAGTTGAGAAAGTTACGACCACTTATGTTCCTCTATCGGTTTCCGACTCAACACATGTGAAGATATTGCATGATGGTGGACAATTTGATGGTAAAACCGTACGACTCAGTCACTGGGGATGGCTTGAAAACGAGAATGAACTTCTCGCCTGACCAAATGACACATATATGCCGAACACAGTTGCTCAAATAAGTATCGGCTTAATTTATATTTATCTTGATGGATTCGAACAAAACCAATCGTGTACATTTATTCGCTATTGAAAAAGGAAAAAATAATCGAAATTGTGAGGAAAACCGCGCATTTTACTGCGAGAAATCGCTAGAAATGTCTGCTATTTTTTAAAGAAAACGCATCATTTGATAAATCTATATCTATAAATGCATTTTTTCACAAAAGTGAACCTTTTTAAAAGATACCATCATTTACTCCAATATGTTTTCTCTCAATATGCGAAATCACAGCTTTCCATTCCAATTTAACACTGAGATATTGATGCATAAAGTCGGCCTGCCCTCGTATTTTTGAGAACGTCAAGCACAGTTAATTGTAAAAGTTGCGAACCTTGAATACAGTTATAACGTTAGATATGATAACGCTTAACACGGTCGCCATACACTTCTTACAACATCCTTTTCTAAGCGTTTAATGTTAGAATCCTTTTTTCAATAGTAAATAAATAAACCAATGTTGATTTTTGACCAAGAATAAAATGAAAAACATTAGCCAAAAGTAAAACCATGGTATTTGAGATTTATGTATGAGTTGTCTGCCCTTAAAATGACCTAAAATAAGCATAAACTCCAAATTCAAGGGCAGATAACTAAAAACGAGATCAGTCACCCCCATTTTTTTTTCGCTTAAAATGTTTCTGTTATCATATGCTACGGACATGCAAAGTTTAAAAAAATCATTGAAATCATTTTAATTTTTCCTATATGTCTATGTAAAAAATGTAACGAACTACCGAAAACATTTAAATGTAGCGAACTAACGAAATTCATTTTTTTCTTAGATATGGAGGACGTACGGTTTGAAATTCCTTTAGACTGGCTGTTAGTATGTCTTAAATAAAGGTCGTAACTTTTAGGCTGGGTCGGTTGAGTCGTTACTCGATTGATTGTCTTAAAATGGCAGCCTTTGAAGCTGCTCTACCCGTGCGCAAAAGACGCGCTGCCAGAATTTTTCGGGATCCCGCTGATTTTAAAGATCTACGTGATTTGGAAATTCTCTCCAGGTATCGCTTAGAACGTTCTGTTTTATCTAGGACACTGAAAGAAAAACTTGGGAACCGACCAACCGGTCAAACTCAGTTCCAGTGTTAACACGGGTTTTAAACGGCCCCAGGGTCTTAACAGCATATTAACTTCCAGCAAGCATACTATAATGGTCAACAAGCGTGATGATGATGAGTGAATTGTAATTGTAAGTAGGCATTGAGTATTTTTTACCTAAATATCATTCCATATATAATACAAGTAGTAAATCCATCTTGAAACTTGAAAGTAATAAAACATTGTATATCGTTTGGAGACACACAATACAATTCAAATCTTTTCATCTTATTTATATGGATTTGTAACTATTTTACATTGTGTTCACCGTAGTGACGTGTCAGACAGTCTATGTAATTAACTCATTCGTTTCTTTTATTACCGTGGGTTTATCCAGTCGGTACCAAAGGGTTTTGTCACGAAAAAAAATCCAAAATTTTTTTTCCATGTAACCCATATATATATACAGAAGGGAAAGAACTTCGACCATTCGAATTTTCCAACGCGTGTTATAAACTTCCATGTTATTGCAATGCAGTACAAAATATTTAATTCATATATAGTGCAACGTATGGGCAACTCAACACGCTAACAGAAAATGTATACTTTTACTGCATTAAACGATATTTTAAACTCGCTATTGAAGATTTTTCAAACGAAAAATGGTCGAATTTTACAAAACGACACACTGTCGTAAAATCGCAGCGTGTACAAATCTATATTACAGGTAAAACTTCATGGAATGAGTCATAATTCATAACCAAACAGTATATTTATATCATATATTGTATACTTTACTAACTGCTAATGATTTCACATCTCGGGATGCACTTTTAATGAAGATTTTACGTTTTTGTTCAGTTTGCGGATTCTTAATTTTGCTTTCCTTGATAGGTCACTTGACAATCGCCTAACTCGTGATGAAAGCTTAATTCTAATAGGATGAGCGATACTGTGTGGTATTTTTAGGTATGGTTCCCGATAGCGTAGTGAAACGGATAGAGTGCACAGGGTACAAGTAAATTGTAAACAAATACCGCAGAGTATCGCTCATGCAATCAGATTTAAGCTTTCATCACGAGTTAGGCGATTGTCATGTGACCCGTCATGGAAGTAAACTTCGAGTAGCCGGCTTATTGAACAAAAAAATACGCAAATTCTTCGCTAAAAGAGCTTTCCGAGATGCGAAATCATTGGCAGTTAGTATATTATAGTGTTTTATTATGAATTAAGGCCCATTCTAAGAAGTTGTGTCAGTAATTTAACATTTCCACACTGTACATGTATACCGGTATACACGCTGCGGTTTTACGACAGTGTGTCGTTTTGTAAAAGTTGAACGGAAATACCGCTATTATGTTTGTGAATGATTGGTAAATCAAATACATTGTATATAGAAAACTGGATTTAATAAACCACTTACAGTGCAACCCTCCAAAGCAACTTCTCCTGTGGCAGTAGTAAAATTATGTTGTTGGTGAGAGGTTGTTGCAGTAGGGAGATTAGATCGATACCAGTAATTAAATCTTGCAGTGGGAAAAAGCATGCTGTTGTTGAAGGGAGGTTAGTTGCTCAAGAGAGGGTCGCTCTGGAGAGGTTGTATTGTATTTTGTTCTTTTTAAGGCCTGTCCTTATCTGTCGTCGGCTTTTACGACTGTGTTGGTGAACACTCTGGAATTAAATATAATATGTAAGAACATACCGTAACAGTCTAGACTAATAATTGCAACAGAATGTACAAGTCTTGTTGACCATTTGATCAAGAGATTCCATTGTAAGCAGCAACACGTGGTTGTTGGGAATTATTAATCCAGGATCAAAATCCGACAGATCTACACCATATAACACTTATTTTACATGTACTAGTAGGTCTATTGGAAAGAATAAGACATCATTGAAAATATATATTAAAATGTAATCACAGTTGATCTGTATTAAAAGGCGATCTTAATTCACTGCGATTTATTTGCGCGACTTTCGTTTACTGAACGTTCATAACGAAGCTTTTTTATACATATCATGTATCTATAAAATTGTCATCGATTTGACAAAAATATCCAACATACTTTCATTTCGAATAACTTTTCCTGGCATTATGAGCTAACATTGTATTAGTCTGGTTCCCGTCGTACTATGCTACGTAATACTACGTCTGGCACAAACCTATAATGGCGTCTCCCTGTGATGAAAATAAGGTAGTAGAAGTAAAAGAAATATGACATAATTACATGGATCATTTTTTTATTAAGCTGCCATTTGATTGTAAAATAGTATTGATTATGTGCATGACTAAAAATTTGCAAAATAGATTAAATAAATATTGTCCAATTTACAATTCACCATAGTATACACTATTTCGGATAGACGAATATCAGTTCAGATTCGGATGCGAGAAACTAGACGTTAGTATTAGAATGTATGCCTAAAATTGTGTTGGTTTTGTGTTCTCTTTAACTGTTAAACATCATTGTACCATGATAATTTGTACATGAAAGACTGGTAATCATAGATCCAATACTTTTTCAGTTTTTGCACATGTCTCAACACAGCTACTCAAAGTCACAAGTGAAAATTAGAGAACGGGTGGCTTCATTTATACATAATGGCGATGAGGACCACACATATGCTTCTGCATGTACTGTGAAGACCACTCCTATAAAGAAAAAGAGGAAACATGTTTGTTTAACTCCGACAGGAGAGACACCTAAACAACCAACAAAGAAACAACAAATTGTAAGTAATTTTGAGTTTCACATGAAATAAGTAAATATATATTTTTTTACATTCATGGAAGTTTGAACAAGCCTGAGGTGGTAAAGGGTCAGAAAGGCCCACTTCCAGAAAGGCCAACACAAAAAAGGCCCAAACAGAAAGGCTCACTTTATAAAGGTACCAGAAAGGCCCAATTTTGTTACCGAAAAGGCCCACTATTTTGTTTTTTAAGTGTAATCTATATCAATTTTATAGACTGATATTATAATAAATTTATGATAAAAAAATTATGACATTAAAATCAAATAATAATATTTGTCTTTTTAATTTGGTGTTAATAGTGATAATTATCACATATGTAATCATACCAAACAACTAAGCATATGTATACATGAAACAAAACTTCAAAAACACGGTCAGTACCCGAAAACGTGTATACATATATCAGGCAAAGATTTCAAAGACAAAGTCAACCTGAATGCGAAGTAGTTGTATCAGACAGAAAAAAAACATTTTTTTTAAATATTATCTATAACAATAACCATTAGGTGGGCCTTTTAGGAATGGAACTTTCTAGTGTGGGCCTTTTTGGTATTGGGCCTTTACAGTATTGGGCCTTTCTGGAACTGGGCCTTTTTGACCCCCATTCCCTGAGGTTGGGATCGGGATCCTACAAACCGGTGTAAGGCCCCAGTCAAGGCAGTACACTTACATCCCTAGATAAAAAACATTTCCATGTATCTATTCCTGTATTATTTGTAGAGAAACTCTTACTGGTATAGTTTGATTGTAATTTATACCGCTTTTTTAGTAGTTTGTCACATAAATGAATATTTTATAAACATTGTATGTAGTTCAGAGATAAATGAGGTAGGTTTCCATGATAATTTTTTAATCTATTTCCTTGAATATGGAGAACCAATGCATCATAAAGGAAATGTACTTCTTTAATTGTCCGAAATGAATAGTGATTTTGAGTGTTTTTTCAAATTCCTATTTAAAAAAAATGCCACAGTAATGTGTATAGTGAGTATAAATGTTTTAAATGAAATTCAACGTTTTAGAAATAAGATTTCTTTCTTTGATCTTAGGTAGCATCACAACAGCCTATAGCTCGAAAACAATGGAGTGTCAGAGAAAAACAAGAGCTCCAAAAAATTGTTAAATCAAATCCTAAAAGAGACAATGAGTCAGACACACAGTGGTGGATTCGATGTGCCCATAAAATGAATGACATCATCCCAGAAAGCACTCGAACTGGTAAGCTTATGTATATCATTATTTGCTTATAAAGATGCTAGTAGATGTACATTTAATGTGATGTAAATATATAATAACTTTGTACATAGTACTATCTGATTCATGCTCAATCCCAATGTATAATTATGAAACTAGTACCAGGAATACAACTAGACCATCACATAACAAAAATCATGCAACAAACCACCCTTCAGTGTTTTCCATAGGATTTTTCATGAGGTTCCCAGGACCCTCAGGGTTTGTATTTTGGGGGTCCCATGTACGGATATGCGTTTTGTTGCCGAAGTTTAGAAACCAGAAAAATTGATAAATAATAATAATGGGTCCTGAGGATGCAAAGTCCTGCAGATATGTGGGTCCCGGGTCACAAAGTTTGTCAGGGATGCAGAAAGCCTGCGTTGGGGAAATCCCGGATCCTTTCATTATGCACTCTGAATGATTACCATATTTAATGCGATCTAGATACTTCTTATGTATGTATATGACAGTAATTTTATGTATTTGACAGGGCGTTCTTGTAAAAGCACCTACGCAAGGCTTTGTATTGGCCCATCCTTCCAGAATGAACAACTTACCAATGCACCTACTACTGTTACTTGTGACATGGGGACACAGACAGATCTTTGTTTAATGGACTCATACAGGTACATTATTTAGGTATTAGGCTCCAGGTGTTTTTCTTTCTTCATTGGGAACAGGCCTTAGCCTGTTGATTTTGTGAAGAATTATTGCTATAATTGCTAATTTGTGAAATAAAATAGGTAGTGTAAGTTTGGATATTTTGGAAAACTGCATGATTTTGAAGAAATTTTCAATTGGGAAGAGGCATTTAATAGGTCTCTGTTATAGAAGTTGAAAAAAATTTGTTAGATAGCAGTGCCAAACTTGTGAATATGGAAAGTACACTGTAGCATAGTAAAGTTCTACAAAAGCCATTTCAATGTACACTGACATTTTATAACAAAACATTTTGAAAATCAGTTAGAATTTATTATTATTATTACACCTTCCAACAATTTAGTAAATGAAAACTTTGTCTATGGTTGGTTATATTTTGTTTTGAAAATGTTTGAGATGCAAGTTGCAGGTATTTAAAATTTTTAAATCAAAATCTGACAAACTTAAATTGCAGTTTTTAAAAAAAAAATATGAATCAATTTCTAGAGATAAAAATATACCAGTACACAATAGAACTTAATATCATAAGTTCTTTCTTGCCTTTTAGTCACAACATCAACGAGCATATGATTGGCGATTGGGTATTCATGGAACCGAAGAAACAGCTTAAGGTATGAAAGGGAATAATAGATTTGATTTAAAATGTTATTTGTGCTTCATATTGATAGTCTAAAGAAGGTATCATAATTATTAATTTAAGCTTCATTATACCCCCGCAAACGAAGTTTGAGAGGGGGTATATTGGAGTCACTCTGTAGGTCGGTTGTCTGTCCGTCCGCATAAAAGTTTTATGGAGCGAACTACTTCCACATTTTTTAAGCGATTGCAATGAAACTTGAAATATGTTATTGACATCAAGTGTAGATGTGCAAGACTCATTGCAGAGTTATGTTCCCTTGAGCTTAGCCATATAGTGTACTACTGCATTTTTAGTGTCAAAGCGGCAGCCAGGGTATTAGTCACCTATGTGACAGCTCTAGTTGAATTTGTTTCTGAGTCAATCAAACCAGTAATGAGTGTCCAAATAAAATGGCACACTTCATTGACCCAACTGAAAATGGAACCCGTGATCTCTTGGGTTGGGAGTATGCATTCTACCTCTTAGCCTTCCAACCCTTGCCTCTGTCTGCCTTTAAAACCAAGGCCTCATGCTCATGAATACCAGCATCACCAAGTTGGATTTTTTTAATGTAATATCTTGTTAAAGAATGTTAATTTAGAATTTCAATTGTGTTTCTTACAGGAAGGAGCAAGCAAAGGGGCGGGTATTGTGCATTCTACAGCTTTAAAGCGCATGAGAAGATACCAGAACCTAAAATCAAATGAAAGAGCCCACCTGATCAAGTTACTGTGTAAGTGGTCATAATTTTGTTAATGCATTTCATTTCAGTCCATCAGTGTACTTCTTTTTAACATTAATACAATTATGAGTTGAAACCATACAAAGTTTTAGTTTATATATGAATCTGCTAACAAGTTATATGGAGCCTGTTTCCTGATTCAAGCACACCAGTAAAGGGCGTCCAAATAAGAAGCCTTGTTTGAGCCAACCCAACCAGTAAACAATGTTAAAAATAATAGAAAAATAATAATAAAAGAAATGTCTTCTCTTTTGTTTACTCCTATATCACTGTAAATTTCAGGTACATGTGATTCAGCCCAGATTGCCAGGGAAATGTTGTCAACATCACTTGGTGACCATATACAGCAGGTTCTGCTCAATGACCTAGAGCTACAGGCAAGAGACTGTGCCACGCACAGCAGTACCTTGCACCAACATCAGTACAGAACATTGGTATCATTTAACTGGGAAGACATTATACAAGAAGTAGTCACTAAACAACCATTTTTATTAGAAGTTCTACTCAGCATTGCCCTTCCCACTGGCAAGATTGGCAACTCAAAGTCAACAGAGTCCGCTGTTCCAGTACTCGGTACCATTTATGGTATCTTAATGAAAGAAAGGTACCATGAGCTGTCCAAAGTGCAGAAGGTTGTAACCATGTGTCTTGCCAATGAACAGGTCAATCAAAAGGTAAATACTATGGCACTGCATGGATAAAAATAATGTTATATTTTCCAGTTTCTTTTTTCCTTTCACTGTTCAAGCATACTAAAACTAACAAATTTATGTCAGTAAATCAAGCCTTGACAAATACACTAGTCCCTTCGTAATTAAGAGTATAAATTGACTCAGGATGAGTTTAAATTGCTGTAGAACTACAATCCTTATCTTGTTGTCCCGCAGGACGAGTAAACTGAAAAAGATTTGTGGAGCCCTGTAATCATTATTGGGACTTGTATACATATTTCATACTTTTTGTGTGGTGGTTGTTTCGTAAATGCCTTATAATTTTTTTTTAAATGCCTCTGTTAATTTTGAAACATATTAGTATTTACAATTTTTGGTATAAAAAGATAATGCATTGATTAGTTGAACTTAATAGTTCAAAAGTGTGCAGCATTTCTAAATATGTACATATTGTGATGGAGTTGTAGCTTAGTAATATGTTTGTTTACTTTTTTAGCTCACCAGAGCACAAAGTGCTCAAGGTGAGCTATTGTGATTGCGTAGTCCATTGTCTGTCCATATGTGCCGTCAGCAATCTCCTTAAGTACTATTTTAACGAAACGTAAGGGATGTTCCTTGCATGAAGCTCTGCCTAAGTTATTAAAAAAATTATATTTCATTAAAAGCTCTGGTTGCCATCAGTAGGAAAATTTATAAAATCTTCTTGTCAGAAAATACAATGCATACAGCTTAGATATTTGGTGTCTAGCATCATCTAGTAGACCTGTACCAAATTTGTTAGAATTATTGCCCTAGGATTAAAATTGGCCCCACCCCGGGGTTTACTCAATTTTATATAGGCTTACCTTATATGAAAATTTAAAATATGTTCTTGTCCGAAACTACAAGGCCTAGAGCTGAGATATTATGTATGTAACATTGTCTAGTGAACCTCTACAAAGTGTTTTCTTGGCCCTTGTGTCAAATTGGCCCCACGCCGGAGTTTATCTTATATAGACTTTTATAAGGGACTTTTGTTTGTTCAAATAATGGCCATTGGGACAAAATTGGCCCCGCACAAGGGGTTTCTTGATTAATATAACATATTGAAGATTATTTCAATAGAAGTAATCAAGTAATTATGACATGTAAAATGGAAAGCCGTTTGCTGCTGTTGTTTTTGAATTATTTCAGTACACTGAAGTACTAATTCAGTACTAATGAAGAGGCACAGTATGGTGATGAGGATCCTCTTACATATGGACATTCTGTGTGTTTGGTAGATGAATACAGTCATCCTGTATACGATAACCAGTGTTGTACTGACATCCAGTGTTCTGAAGTTGAATATAATCAACATATTGACATCAGTGTTTTGTAGATGAATATAATCAACATATTGACATCAGTGTTTTGTAGATGAATATAAACAACATATTGACATCAGTGTTTTGTAGATGAATATAATCAACATATTGACATCAGTGTTTTGTAGATGAATATAAACAACATATTGACATCAGTGTTTTGTAGATGAATATAATCAACATATTGACATCAGTGTTTTGTAGATGAATATAAACAACATATTGACATCTGTGTTTTGTGATCAATACAATCACCATACAAACATCTAAGGTTAGGTAGATGAATACAATCAATTGACTGCTCTTTATGGAAGTTAGACATCATTGATATCCAGACGGAGCTCATTGAAGAGAGTAAACTGTTAATAGCAATAGTGACATTTGGTGTAATATATTTAAACACATGAAAGAAAAGACTATGTTTATTTAAAGTCATCACAACTTGTTTGTGCTGATATATACTTGAATCAAACCTATTATTGTCGCTTTGGGGGGAAAATTCAGTTAGCTGACAGTCGGCCTGGAATGCACATTCCATATAACCATGGTACTGTAGGGTAACACATACATGGTTAGCAAACATTTTAACTTTTACTAGTATCTTGTAGTAGTTGAAAAACAATATTGTGGTCGCAACCTTTCGTAGGCTCAAAGTTTTAGAGAGCTACTACTGGGTTATTACAAAAAACTTATTTTTAGGAGAATTGGGTTTTGCCCGGATCTTTATTGGTAACTCCCACCTCCTTTTGGCAGTTTTCATGTTAGTAGCAATTTTGGTGATGTTTGGAAATGACTGCGGATTGTATGTGGCCTAGTGCCGGATAAACAGCTTTGGATTACAGCTGCGTATTTGTTTATTGATTGATTTAAGCAGTTTAGCTATATAACTGCTGATTTTAATGGCTCATTGCCGGTCTACATATCTTTGTTCATATTTTAATGCTGCCTGATTTAAGCAGTTTAGCCATGGACTGTGGCCTGGTGCCGGATTGGAATGGCTCAGTGCAGCTCGGTAGGGATTAGTCATGGTTGATAGGGCTTAGTCCCGGTTGGTATGGCTCAGTGCCAGATTTTTACCTGTGTATATTTGCTTGACACATGTCTAGCAGGAAACAATTATATCTTTGACCGAAGTAAGGGGTTGTGTGTTCCGGGCTGACTGTCAGCTCATTTTCCAATAAGCGGCCAATTTGATCCAAATAAAACATTTCTTCACAGATAGCTTATAATTTTAAAGCAAAATTCAATAATTTGTTTACTTTGTTGTTATCAATTGGTTTATTCTAAAATAAAGGAAAAAAATAAAAAATGTTATTCTCTAAAGGTCTTTTTTCTTGTGAGTGATTATTGGGCCATCATGGCCCTCTTGTTTATTATCAGATGTTATAATTGTTCGTTCACAGCAGTTCAAGTCCATGTTTATGACTTTGGCTGTCGCTTTGCTTTTCACACTGTTTTGCTTCAAATTTTATAACAATATAGGCAAAAAAGCATTTAATTGCAGAATTACTAAGTACCATGTAAATGAAAACCTCCATGGAATTGATATTGAAAAAAATCAATCATAAAGTATGTGTTGGTGAGTTTTGCTTTATGGCTAATTCAAGATCCATTTCATTGTGAGTCATTATAAGAAGAAGTTATAACTTATAAACAAAGTATTGCAGTATAAATGATTATATTCTTTGAACTCAAACTATGAACTTTATAGATATTATCAATACGTATTTTTTTAAAATGCATTAAAATTGTCATAAGTGAATATCAGTTCCGGTACATTCAAGTGATACTTTTAATCTTCAGTTATTTAAATCTTTAGAAACCAGTTATTTGTGTGTAAAATAATTTGTTAAAACACAAATTCTTATGAACTTTTATTTGTTCCCTAAAGGTGTATGATCGACTCCAGCCGATGGGAATAACTGTTAGTCATTCAAGCGTGTTAACAACCATGACATCTATAGCTGGAAGTTTCAATGATGCCCTAATTGAATCTGTGATGAAGGGTAAACACTTCAGGTTGGTGGGAGACAATGTAAACTTTCATTTAAGTGTTTCACATGAGCGAAAAAATGCTAAACGGTCTGCTCATATGGAACATTGGTTTGGCTCCATTGCTGTGGTGCAAAATGTTAATTTTGATGTACGACCTGATGTAACACCTCAATGTAACCTGTTAGAACTTCCTGTAGACACTTTCATTATGAATGAACTTGACTGGGATCTGATCACCTATGATTTCACAGTATTAGTAGCAAGAACATTGACAGATTTTTTTTTCTGTTTTGATTTTGCTAAAGATGTAGCTAATGAAGCTCTTGAAGTTGATATGCCTGTTGAATTGAAAAAGAAAAATCTGATTATTCCTCTTCCAGTCATGAATAAGAATGAGCAGAAATATGCCGAAGTAATTGATGTTTTGGACCAATATCAACTACTGTGTGAGTCTGTGTATACTACCTGCAACAAAGAAGTCCCACAGATACATATAGGAGGTGATCAGTTGACAAGGGAACGCTTTTATGGGGCTAAACGCTTAAGAGCATCAGCTCTTACTGATTCTGAAAGGCTTGAAAATCTTTCACCAATAACATTTGAACTTTTCCACCTTCAGATGACTTTTTTAACAATGTTTTATGATATTTTATACAGCACTAAGAATACAGAGACATTTACACTTCATTCCCAAAAAATAAGGCTGTTGAGACAAGATGCTGATGGGTCAAATGTGAAAATTCATTACAACAGCTGTAAGGAACTGGCCATATCATTCATTCGGGCTTACATTGTTGAAGCAGCCTGTCAGCATTTCAATTTGTCCAATGTGAACGACATTCCTGATTGGCTACCAGACCACAAGTCTATGAATAAAAATGAAATAAAGGTGTGGCTGATGAAACTTGTACAACCAATTGTCCTCTCTGTAACATCAGACAGTAAAAAACTTTTACGTGGTGAGAATGTTGAAGAACAGTTAAATGCTGTGAAAAGCTATGGGAACGTTGTTCTTGAGCTTGGATTAATTTTTATGGGTTTGAATGACATTATAAAACATCCAAGCAGGATTAGGTTTTTATGCCTTATGAAATATGTGATGCTAATGTTGAAGGGACACAGAAATAAGTCCAAGTATGCCTTAGAAATACTTCGGTTGTTATGTCAACAGTTTGCTATCTTGAGTGAAAAGACAGCTTGTGAGTCATTCTATGGCCTATTTGTGAACACTGGTAAAGCTATAATTCCTGCAGATTTACAAATGGAGTTTGTTGTAAAACTCACTAAAGGACATTTAAGATCAATGTGTTCCAACAAAACAGAAAGTGCTATGATAAAAAGAAGTAGTGCATTTTTTGGTATGGATCAGATTGCCAAAAACTTTGATAAACAAACGCAAATTTTGAATAGAGCACAAGGACATAAAAGACCTTCATCCCATGAGGATGAATTAAGGATTATAGCTGATTTGCACAAAGTTACACCTTTTATGGACTGCCTTTGTCGTGGTTTTCCATCAGCTTCGAAATCTCCCAAAATTCCTTTGAAAAAACTAAATATGGAACAAATAAGGAGCTGGATAAGTTGTCACAAAAACCTGATGTATTATGAATTTTAATTACTAAACTTATCCCCTGGGCCCTAGGTTATAAAACTTGAGAACAGTATCAGAGCTCACATCTTAATTCCATTCTCAAAATATTCATGTTTAAATACAGATCAGTTAATCAGTTAGAATAATGTATCAGTTATATCATTATTGTCTGATCATATTTCACTTAGAAACATAAAAGGCAGGACATGAGTTTTGAGCTCGCCCGAGACCGATCTCAAGTTTTTTTACCTCAGACCCAGGTCCTTTTTCCTTTAACAGATGTTACTGAGCATATAGCCTCAAACTAGTCATTTAACTACCACCAAATGTTACTCTTTGAGGCTGAATATAAATATAAGTTTGTTTGATGTGTTCTGTTTAACTCATGAAAATCCTAGAACTCAATTTTTGGCAATTTTTTACCATTGTTAGATAGTACAGAAAATCACTACCCACCTACCTGAGCACTCCAAACAAACTTATTTTTATTTTCACCCCTATATAGAAACTATTTCAATCATTTCCATTAATGGTACTTAAATATTTAAATAGTGATGCTCAATAATACCGGTATGCCTGTATATTGCAATACGTTCCAAATGTGGTCAGTCAAGTCAGTTACTAAAAAAAAGAAAATCAGTTTACACTCAATATCTTGAGTTAGGATTGAGTTATTGTGATGAAATTTTGTGTGTAGGTAGCTTACATAGAAACCAAGCATTCTGGACAGAAGGTGTAAAGGTCACTGTTAACTAATTGGCTACAAAGAAATTTGTTACACTTCTTTTGAGCCAAGTGGGGATCCATAGACATAGTTTGTCAAAACTGTGATGTCATTGCTGTGTTGACATTCTTATGATACACCAGTAAATGCATGATTTTCATTTAACCATCAATGCAAGAAAAATCTTCTGCATTTGTATCAGTTTGTACTCTACACAGTAATTTGACTCTGCCTCCTATAGGCCGCAATGAAGCCTAAGCGCAGAATGTACTGTGGTATTACTTAATTTCATGTGGGCTAAGTTTAAAATCTAAAGGGGGATTGACCACTTTTTCTGAGTTTGTGTTATATTTTTGCATTATAAATTGTCTTCAGAACAACCATTTATGTTCGTTTTCAAATAAATTTATTGAAAACATCTGAACTTTTGTCACACAGCAAGAGACATAGATGTATTATGTACCTTATATGTAACAGTTGTTGCACACAGTTCAATATTGTAAATAATTTACTATCATATTCATTTGTGATAGTGTCCATAGCATCCGTATTAAATATGTTTATAGTTCAGGACAGATTGTTCATGCATATGAATAGTTATGACAATTAAATTTGATTGTTAAAAGATGCCCAATGGGATGAACCATTTTTAAGTGTGTACACATATACACATAATATCAATCATGTGTCAGATACTTTGAAAATACCTATTTCAAATGTAGTTGTTTGAAGTCATAGGTCAAGCCAAGCTGTGAATCACAAAAGTTACAACATGGTTCAGGTTTTTCTTCATCTTAAAAGCCAAATTGTTCATTGATGATGTCTCTTTTGCATTTTTTATCATCTGTACAATATTGTTTCATTGCCTGTCTCATTGAGGCTTGGGTTTATTCATTGTTATTAAAGTACAAGATAGCTTCAGCATTGCAGTCATACCTTCCAGCTCTACCAAATTTCTTGTATGTAAGCTGAAACAAAGGTACAGACTTTGTAATACAAGTACATGTGTTAAGAAATGTGAATATTCACAAGTACTAGTGGTATTTTCTGATTGGCAAGCGCCCTTGAAGGTAAATGAACTGGATATTCACAAATAAAAGTAATCTGTTTTGGACAAAAATGAATACAGCATACATTTTTTAGCCCATTTAGTTGTCACTATTTTATTGAAATTGGTTCTTCACTAAAACAGTCAGTCAAGGATTTAGTAAGTTTTGAACCTTGCATAGTATAATTTACTTTCTAAGCATGTCTCTATTGTGAAATGATAGACCGTCCCTTATGGAGGATGGGAGTCTAGTACTGGCTCTTTCCAGGAACAATGCTAGTGAACTGTGCACCTCATATGACTGTTGAAAAGGAGTAAGCTCAATCAAATAAACAAACTAACTTTCTCAGCAAGTAGGTGGCCCAGCATGTATCACTCTCTTGACATTTCTCAAGTCTGCCCCCATGCCCAGCAAAATAGATGCAAAAGTCAACTTCACCTGACACTCATCATGAGACTTTTGCAGGCATGTCAAAATGAAAGTCTTCAGCTGTAAGAAAAATTGTGATCACTTAATATCTTATTATATGATATATATACCGGTAGTAATTATGTATGTCCAATGTATATCTAAGCAGGGTTTTCATTAGAGCTCAAAATCAAGGGTCAATTATAACCCTTAGCAGTTCATAATTTAAGGGGTCAGAAAAATGTCCCATTATTGTATTAGCAAATTTGACCATAAGTACATTAAGTACAAGTTATCTAGAGTTAGTATCCTATTTAACAGATATCAAGGGCAAAATACCATTTAAGGGTAAAATGAAATTCTGCTAAGTAATTTGCTTGCCATTTTCTGAAGTTTATTAATTGATTTATCATATCAGGAGATTATATGAGATAAGCTCTGACATTTACAATGTTAAAATGCTTTATGGAATGAATAAATGATGAAAATGTTACTATGGCTCAATTATGTAGGTATTGTTATTATGAAGTGAACATTTACTGTTAATAATTGTGTGAAATTAATTTTGATATGTAATGGAATTTGTATATATTTTTAATGAATGAAAAAATAAAAGTGCATTAAAAACAGATATACTTGTTCAGTTTCTTTTTCCATTGAAGAGTGGTACATCACTACACGGGCATTGTCTGGGCTTCTGATGCCAAGATAGAATGAGGCTCCAAGAATTCTTCTTGCCATTTCATAACCATAGCCAAGCCACTGCAATGACTTGCAGTATATTATTGTAATTGGAAAATTATTGACATCTTCCAGTAGCTTTTGCAATATTGGTTAAAAAATGTACTGATATGGAGAAGATGAATCACAACCTCTGGCGGTAGGACTAGGTCGTTTCTGAACAATAAGTGAAATATTTGGTTTTACTGGACTGCCTGTGATGGAAACTAGGTCTTTCATAAGTAAATTACTAGCAATTTTTTTTCTTCCCTCTTCAGTTATTGTTACTGATAATGCTAATACCTGGCAATTGAATATTGAACGCAGCTGAAATAATTACTTGTAGTCTGGCCTAAAATCTTCTCCCCATTCAAGAATACAATGGGCTTCATCTATTACCAAAAACTTTCCTATTCTGAAAAACATCCATGCAGAATATTTCCTGGATGTGCTGGTCATTCAAAATTTGCTCAGGGTGACTTAGAATATAATCAAATTTACCTGTCTTTAATATTTGACTGGTGAATTGTCCTGGGCTTAAGGATATTGATGAGTCTTTCAACTTTTTCTGTTGCTGTTCCATGATAGCGTTTAACGGCAAAATTGTAACAACAAGACAACCTTTGTATATGAAAGGTAGAAGCTCATAAATAAGAGACTTTCCATAGCCAGTTGGCAGACTACAAATAACGTCCTTGCCATCTAGTAGACCTTGAAGTGCTCTCTTCTGATGGTCCTTCGTGGTTTTAACGTTTTTGTAGAATTTCGAATTGTACTGTTCAACAGCAGCAGTGAACTTCACATGAAAAAGGAAAAATAATGTGACCATTGTATGAAATATAATCTTATTACCCATATCATTGTAAAAAAAATCATCTTTTATCAACACTATCAGCTTTGTTTCCATTCTCACACATACATTATCTATTTACTTAATTATCCTGTACATTACTTCAATAATAAATTCTAGCACTTACTCACACTTTCTCGAAAATGGTGTGATGCAGTATAAATAGATATATATATACAAACGAAATTCCTTGGTTCTTGGTCCCCCTCCATTGCCCATTATATCGAGGTAATGGAGTATTAACTGTTTAACACAGGGGTATCACTGTAACCATACAGCTCATTGTCGCCAAGTTTAGGAATTTCCTATGCTGTTTGTATCATCAGACAGACAAAATTCCTAGGTTCTTGGTCCCCCTCCATTGCCCATTATATCGAGGTAATGGAATATTAACTGTTTAACACAGGGGTATCACTGCAACCATACAGCTCATTGTCGCCAAGTTTAGGAATTCGTCCTATTTATAAAGGCTATTGTAATTATTATTTCTACATTCAATAAGTCCTTACGTCCTATACTAAAATAATTAAACTTGACATAATCCGGAATTTGAGTTATCCGAAATGAATACACTTATATTTTGAAACTTATGTCAAAACAACAAAATGTTGACTAATCAGATAAGAACTGACATCAAAACTAATTTTCGAAATGTATTTACATCATAAAAATGATATAAATTTAAACTTGATCCGTGTAATTAAGGATATGTAACAATACCTCTCTTTCTGTCATACGTACAGTGGGCGCCGCCATTATTTGCTTGTGCCTGACCCAGTATCACATAGTGTAATGGGCAGGTAATCCAGACTATCACATAGTGTAATGGGCAGGTAATCCAGACTAACATTGTATTCGTTATGAGTTACTTCCCCTACATTAATTAATGCAAGCCCGGTTTATGACATTGTGTGAAGCTGCTACATGTGTAACTAACAAACAAACCGGTTGATTTATCTGTTAAGAACAACATGACTGTAAGGTAAGTCGCAGTTGTTTAATTATGTGTGATAAATATGACATGATTCTATTTTAAAAGTCATAACTATGTCAGTATTTTAAGAATACACGTGATATTTGAAAAAAATATTCAGGTTTTCGGAAAACGCTATATTATATATACATGTAGGTATACATATACCAGTACTTAAACCAATACACGTTTTTATCTTTTCATACTGCAAGAACTTATCCAAAAAATGTTAACTTCATTCAATTGTTAAAATATTAAGTTTAAGGGGAAACTGGGCTATACTTTCGGTTAAGACATTTATATGTTAGGGTACTAATTAATTATAAATCGCTGTGTTTTACATGTTACGGCGTGTCGGGTGGGTACGTTCATGTTACGTGGAAAAAACTTACTGTATAGGTGCTTTTATATTGATCAATATTTGTCAGTTTATTAAAATCTATTTATAAAATGTGTGTCGATTGAAGAACAGTTCGTTGGTGTGCATGTTTGAAGTGTAACCTACACACGCACACAAGTATTTAACAGTAAACACGACTCATATTACATTTACAAAGAATCCAATCCAATGGTGAAATGAGAAAGTTAAAAGATGATTTACTAGGAGTAAGAATAGCTTGTTTCACGATTGACGAACGGAGAGTTCGCGATCATGTATCACAGTATTACAATTCTATATTGACTGCGAGTATTTATAATGATTATGTACTTACAACTTAACTTTAATTGTTTGTTAAGATTCGCATAGATTCACATACGCATATTTACGTATCTTATCATTCGTTTGCTTAATAATTATTCGTGTATGCATGCAGGTACACGTGCTTTCTTTTCAGCAAAAACAATACGTACTGTAAAGTAAGATACTGAGACATTGTATATCATTATTTCTGATGTTTGAACGGATGAACGTACATGCAAATCTTTGAAACTTATGTAATGGGGGTGGGTATATAACTTGTCCACATTGGATATATAACAAAGAATGGTAGTGGGTTTCTGTAATGTCGTCACTATTGTAGTCGTACAGTACAATAATTATTTACAAACTTTACATTCTGAAATATATAAACAAATAAACGATGCATAAATATCTATCTTAATCAGTGGCTAGAAGTCTTCAATTAAACATAGAATAATACAGTTGTGCATTATTATCAACTTACAATTTACATCAAACATATCATGTAGTACAAAACAATGACATTTATACACACATCTAAACATAATAACAATATACATTTACAACATTACACTTACCATCTATGGGATAAATGTATCTTTCCCTCTCAAACTATATACTCAGATTACTCTCTCTCTTCTGTGACTGTTAGCAACTGTAAAGTTAGAAAGGTATTATTTAAAAAGTGATCAGAAGTAAAGATAGGTGTGGTAAATCAAGTCAACTAAGTATTACTCTGAAAACCATCTAATTCCTCAAAACTATTAATTAAATAGCTATACTTAACATAGGCAATTCTTGTACTTATTTATGAAGTCATTAGAAAAGAATAATCTAAAACAAATTAGAAGTACTAACCAAAAAAACAATAATTGAACCTTTCCTATGAATTATAAACATCTAGTTTAGGCGGTAAAAAGTAAAGAACTGGTTATACCAGCACAAAGAGCTAAGAAAAAAAGACTTAAAAGGTCACATTCCTTTAAGGGTCATTGATTTTCATCAAACCAGATAACTCTAAGAACTAATTAAAACTGATCACACTTCACAGCAAGGGAGACAACTCAAACAAAGAACAACACAGTATCACCAAGATTTACTTCCCTTGGAACTAAATCAAACCACAAAAACATCACCCTGCTACACTTATAATTTAGCTTCTTGATAGATTAATCACTGTTCAAAACCAATCCAAATAATTTCCAGTTTTCAAAAATACATTTTATTACTCTAACCTTCACACAGCGCTTTGATATAATTACAGTGTCAATGTTTTTATAACCAATATGTCTTGATATTGACCGTAATTTGTCCTTCTCATTGTGTAATGAAAATGGAAATAACAATATCAAAATGTAAATTTTGTATTAAACAATGAAAACGAAGTACAAGTATTGTATAAGAAAGTTTTATTGAATCAATGTCTTTTTACAAAAACCTGTAATGAGAGTAGCACAGCGACTTTTACACCACTGGTCATCAAAACAAGAACTCCTCGGTGTTTGTCTTAAGAAAATACCTCGGACATAATAGACAGGTAGCCACTGTGTTGTTATTGTTCACGGGCTTCTTTCCATCATGGCTGACCCTGTATATCCAACCATGGAAACAACCTGTTTCTCTTTCAATGGATGGGGACTAAATGCCCATTGTATCAATCGCGAGCGATAAACAACGTTTGAATGTCTGTAATTCTGAGAATGATTCTTGAAAACGAGTACCTGGTGTTGAAAAAGTAGTGACCGGAAACCACATAAATCTGTAACCCTATACGTATGTACGAGGCGTATTTCTCAGTTACGGAGATGCCCGGATAGTTACGATTGCACTGGCCAAAACTCGTTAATGCTCTGATTAGTTCGTAAACTTTGTCAAATATGGAAGTGAATAAATTCGGCTTCGAAAATGAATAACTGCTGAGGAAGATTCATAGTGACTTACGGTGAAAACTAATTTACACGAGTACATGCGTTTGTTCCACCCGAGAAAATACTAGTTAAGTGTATTTTAGGAGCGAAAGCTACTATAGCTATACAATGTACACCACTTTTTTCTACTTACAATTAAGTGACGCCTCTTACATGTACATCCGCGTTGAAAAATAGTACCACTTATTGTGTAAGTATAAATTGCAGACTTTGCAGCTTTGATAAAAGTTGTATATATTTATATTGCATGATTCTGTTGATTTTGAAAGCATGGGAAATATTTTGTCACTTTAGACTGTAAAACTAGTAAGTATAGTAATTAAATATTCATCCGCACAAAAGTTACATTTATAAACTGTTCAGTTAAGTAGTTCTGGAACACTGAATGGCTTCTGAGAGTAGTGAGATTACATATTGGCACTAGGTCAGAAGTTCGGTATGTAGCAGCATACTTATCAAAGCGCTGAAGGCCCTGGAGTTGTTTAGGTTTTCAAAAGGCCTTTAATTTTTTTTAAGGATGAATAACTAACACATTTAAACTTCGCTCCTGACAGTACTCTCAGTGCTTTGATTTTAAATATGTCGATCTTTGCAAAATAAGAAATAAAACATGTACTTGCATAAATGTGGTAATGGTTTATAGAGGATAATAACATACATGTCTACTTAAAATAAACTAAATAATCATTCTTGCTTAATACAACAAGTATTTTTGTGTTCACAGACAAACCTGAGTAAGTTATCACCTAGCTGTAGATACAGACCCCCTTTTAGCAGATATTATAACCGTAGAATTAAGGTCATCACTTATGTTCAGAAAGTTCATTACTTCCTTTCGCCCTCTTGATGATCTCTGTTTAAACGTTTAACTACAGTAAAACATGGTTGTAGTGAACCCCAGTATAGTGAAGAACCAGATACAGATAGGCTAAGTATGTGTCCCCACTTATACAGGTAAGTATGTAGCCCCACTTATACAGGTAAGTATGTATCCCCACTTACCGAACGCGTCCTTTATATTTCATTATTTTGGATGTAAGTGATAAATTATGGATAAATGAATCAATTATTCGTGTCTCCAGGAATTATCAATGATATATTCTACTGTATTTACCTTCTATTACCAGGAAAGATGAAGTGACCTTTGATAAGTGGGTTATATTTATTGTGATATGCTTGATCACAATGCTGGACTTTGGAATCATATTTGCTTTCGGTGCCATGTTGATAGATCTGATGGAAGAGTTTAAATCACCTGTATATCTTGCTGTCGCTGTACAAACAATACTTATAGGAGTGTCGCTAACATTTAGTACGTATATGAAATTATTAAATAAAATATTACTAAATAAAAATGATAACATATACCTTACGTAATCATTTATATATGTATACTGCAACCTCTCTAAAGCAGCGCCTTTTGAGAGTAGCATAATTATGTTGTTGTTCAGAAGTTGTTGCTCTAGAGAGGTTAAATTGATAGTTAAATTGTACAATGGGGAAAAATTGAGAGGTTGTTGTTTAAGAGAGGGTCGCTGTGGGAAGGTTTTACTTATATATACGTACTTTTATTACCTCCACTGTTGAAGCGCTTTTCATACAAATACAAAGGTATACAAAACAAAATAAATATCAATCAATACTTATCATAAACTTTTGAACAGCGAGATCACAATAATTAAGTTAGCAGAATATGTGTAGTTTAATCTATAGTTAAGTTTGTTTTAGGTGCAACATTGTCTTGTGATCCAATACCAATAATTATACTCATGGGGTCGATATTGGCGCCGCCCAGGGATCACTTGTTTTACCTAGATTTTATTGGGAAAACCTTAATATTTTTGCCCAAACTACGTGGTTTAGAGCTTTGATGTTGCATTGTGTCACAGTATTCTACCGAGATTATTCAAAGTATGCCCTTTGAGTCCAAAATTGGTCCAACACCAGAACCAGTCACATGTTTTATAATAAACTCATGTAAAGACTATACTTATTTATATTATTTTGGTCAGAAGTGCCTGGCTTTGATCTTAAATGATTAATGCGTAATTAGGTCCGTCGGTTTTCTACTTAGATTTATCAATTTGGTTCTGACCTAAGGCTCACCTGCTTATCAAGGTGTCAGATCATCATGCTATTCAGGTGAGCGATGTCTAGGACCATCATGGTCCTCTTGCTTTTGTTATCATTTGTTGTATTGTTGACATGTACATTATGAGTGTTCTATGTTGTATTGTTGACATGTACATTATGAGTGTTCTATGTTGTATTGTTGACATGTACATTATGAGTGTTCTATGTTGTATTGTTCACATGTACATTATGAGTGTTCTATGTTGTATTGTTCACATGTACATTATGAGTGTTCTATGTTGTATTGTTCACATGTACATTATGAGTGTTCTATGTTGTATTGTTCACATGTACATTATGAGTGTTCTATGTTGTATTGTTCACATGTACATTATGAGTGTTCTATGTTGTATTGTTCACATGGACATTATGAGTGTCCTATGTTGTATTGTTCACATGTACATTATGAGTGTTCTATGTTGTATTGTTCACATGTACATTATGAGTGTCCTATGTTGTATTGTTCACATGTACATTATGAGAGTTCTATGTTGTATTGTTCACATGTACATTATGAGTGTTCTATGTTGTATTGTTCACATGGACATTATGAGTGTCCTATGTTGTATTGTTCACATGTACATTATGAGTGTTCTATGTTGTATTGTTCACATGGACATTATGAGTGTCCTATGTTGTATTGTTCACATGTACATTATGAGTGTTCTGTGTTGTATTGTTCACATGTACATAATGAGTGTTCTATGTTGTATTGTTCACATGGACATTATGAGTGTCCTATGTTGTATTGTTCACATGTACATTATGAGTGTTCTATGTTGTATTGTTCACATTATAAGAGTTCTATGTTGTATTGTTCACATGTACATTATGAGTGTACTATATTGTATTGTTCACATGTACATTATGAGAGTTCTATGTTGTATTGTTCACATGTACATTATAAGAGTTCTATGTTGTATTGTTCACATGTACATAATGAGTGTTCTATGTTGTATTGTTCACATGTACATTATGAGTGTCCTATGTTGTATTGTTCACATGTACATTATAAGAGTTCTATGTTGTATTGTTCACATGTACATTATGAGTGTTCTGTGTTGTATTGTTCACATGTACATTATGAGTGTTCTGTGTTGTATTGTTCACATGTACATAATGAGTGTTCTATGTTGTATTGTTCACATGTACATTATGAGTGTCCTATGTTGTATTGTTCACATGTACATTATGAGTGTTCTATGTTGTATTGTGGTAAAATGAGCATTTTGTTTTACAGGCATTGTGAGTGGATTTCTCATTGCGAGCTTTGGGTTGCTAAAGGTCAGCGCTGTTGCCTCTGTGTTGGTACCGCTTGGATTTTGCATATCGTTCTTTGTAACAGAAATTAAAATCTTATACATCACCATCTCTGTTGTATCAGGTAGGATTTGCACAGAATACTAATACATGTACAAGTATACAGCAACTGTGCTCAATTCTGTAAAGCTTATTTGTTATATGATATATACATATTGAATCTACACAAGTTGCGCGTCCAATGTTCTACAGTTACCAATACATGATGTTTGTTTGTTCATTTGTGTTTTACGCCCCCTTTCAACAGTAAGTTACATATTAGGCGGACTGTTCACCTAAGCATCGTTCCTGGGAAGAACCAGTACCAGACTACTATCCTCCGTAAGCAACTGCCTACTGTATCACATAAAGAGACATTGTCGGTAGCGGGGCTCCAATCCACGACCCTCTATCAGTGAGAGGTTATTGTTCAATGATTTGAACTCAGGGACCTTAAAACCACTCGACAACGGAGTCAGGTCTACAAATACATGAACTGTGGCCAAACTGTAGCAAAATGGAAATTAAACGAAGACAACAAAAAATAATGAAATAAAAAAAAGTAATGTTCATATGTATACAAGGGTATTAACTAAAAAACTTGAAATAAATAAAACTACTGATTCTTTTTAGATCTAGATCGGAATAAAATACTAAATTCATGGTTGTCTCGGAGTTTATTGTAGGCCCGGTTAATTTTCTAACAGTAAAATTTGTACGAATATCCACTTCTTCAGTGGGTTTAGTGCCGTTTAATTATCTAATTAATTATCGAACCCCTGTGTTGAACCCCTGTCTTTTATTATCTGAATTAATATACAATGTTTCAGGAATCGGGATATCTACAGTTCACCTAGTTAGTATAGTTGTGATCGAAAGGTTCTTCCCAACTCGGCTACATCCTGTATGTTTTGCGGTGCAAGGCATATCTGTCAATCTGGCCGGGATTATTTACCCATTCCTAATCACCTTCTTACTGTCACGTTACGGTGTACATGGAACATTCCTAATTCTTGGAGCTCTACTCTTGAATGGCATAGCGGCTCCGCTGGTTATAAGGACTGCAAAAGTGGGTCTGAAAGAATTTGATAAATGCAGAAACAACGAAGAAACAACTAAATTAAACGAAATCGATGAAACATTGCAACAAGATGACGCAGAAAGCATCTCTAATGAGATCCCAACAGCGTGTCCCATCTCTTCTTTATTAACATTGCCGTTTCTGCTGCTATTTCTAGCTTCATGTATATGCATACCACCACTTAACACATTTCTTGGACTCACATTGGGCATTCTGACATGGAAAGGTTTTTCAGTCTACCAGGGTGTCTATGCTTTAATTATTATCAATGTCTGTGGTATCGTGTCAAAACTGCTCCCGATACTGACACAAAGGGTCAACAGACTAAGTTCTTTCGTTCTGCCTGTAACCTATTGCGCATTTGGAATTTTAAGTCAGATACTAGTGCTATGTTCCAGGAACTATATAGTCATTCTAATAGGAGTGGGTTGTGTCGGGATAGCTCTGGGTGGAGTGTTTCCAGCTATGCTCATTGTTGGTGTAAAACTTGTGAATTCAGAAGGATGGCCGTTAGCTTCGGGACTTCTTGTTGGTGGCATTGGCTTTATATCTACATTCTTAGGGCCGTTATTTGGTAAGATGTCAACAGATATTTGTAACTTATTCGATCGCTTCAATTCTTTAACGAAGAAATACAAAAATAAGGAACACATGTAACCCTTTGGTTATTTATTAATTCTTCCAGGTAAAATGACTTATTTTCTGATTTTTAATTGTAGTACTAACACAAATAAACATATACAATCGTTAACTTGAGAACTTGATAAGATTAATATTGACTTCCTGGAAAATAATACACTAGTAAATAATATTAATGATCAAAAGAATATAAGTGTTACATTTAGCAATATGAACATTGAACACCAACATAAAGTTTTGCTCACTTTCTAGTACATTCACATGGTCCTGTTATAGAGACTAGCATTTTTCTTTTATCACAGGTTCCATGTATGATGCGACAGGATCGTACAGTCATGAATTGGTAGCAATACTTCTTGCACAAATTGTCGGCCTTATTTTGTATTCATTGGCTTGGTATGCGTCATCTAAAAAGTCATCGAGTAAATTTGAAAGTGTAAGAAAAGCGATTCCACTTCTTCACACATCGACAGCTGGGAATGAATGAAAACAAATGAGCTGGTGGATGGCTCGGTTTTACAGACACTCGTCTTGTGATTACCTGACGATAATGATGATGCCATTGCTAATATTCAACTTTATCTGAGATAACAAATGACAATTTTCTATCGAATTGTGTAAATGATTTCTGAGTAGTTTTGCCCTTAATTCTTGACGTGCAGGGTGTTTCATAATCTATGTGATACCATTACGACAGTTTATAACTCTTGATTGCATCAGCCGTTTAAAAAAAACACAAAGGAGATAGATACAGATTTTTGTTCATAAAATTGCAGTCTCATAATTTAGGTGCACTATTTAGAATTTTTACAACATATGTTCACTGTGACGTCCTTTTTGCTCCAAAATGACGTCGAGTCTGTGTTTTAATTAATTAAGTTTTCTGCTGTTTTTTAATCGGCTGTCGCAAACCGATTCTGTCATTTAAATCGCTTAACAAGCCTAAGCATTCGAAGCTTGGTGAATATACAATATTTAGAATATCCTTATATTGCATTGTTCGCGCAAAGGTAACTGGGAGAAAACGCCCTCAAACTATAGAAATTTTATTGAGGATAGTGAAACTGACTTATTTCTGCATCTTGTTTAGACGTCACTATTTCAGAAAACAACGTTCTCATAAGTGACGTCATAACGTGAACGTAACTTTTAATTTTCTCGAATTTTGACGTTTATCAAAAATTTGTGAGACTCACAATTCTATCGGTATTTAACTCAACAAATTGGGTAAAGAATTGTGATCTCTATATGGAATCCTTACAGTATCACATATTATGAAACACCCTCACGGTACGATCTAGTGAGAATGAGTTGGTACATGAACATAGATGTGCAATTAGAGACGAAAGTAAGTGATGGTTTTAAGTTCAAGGACTGTAACGTCATATACAACATTGTAGACCGTACTATAAATGTATCTAGTTTTTAGTATTGTTCAGCTTTCCACAGCCGTCACTTGCTCGGTGCGCATGAATTTTAATGCGGAACAAAACACTGCATTTTCTACATCCGCTATGGGATTGTTAAACTAGTTCCCGTTCCATGTTGCAGTGATAATCCATGTAAGTTCAGTTCCTATGTGTACTTTCAGTATTCATTGTTTTATGTCGTTTATTAAAATCTTTACCGTCAATGTCGACAACAAGGTAATCTTACATGCGTTCCTTGCAAAGTTGCTTCCTATAGCAAGTTATAGACAATTAACTAGATTCTACATGAATAGTATATGCAGAGTTTAGATCGTTCATATTCATATCATTGCATTTATAATAAGTATCTCACTTTAGCTTATAATAAATTTGTAACTTTGTAACGTAGTTTAGTTGCTTGCCATGTAATCGTTTCAATCAAAATGCTAATAAACAGTTCAGTCATACGAGATTTTAATCTGTATTGTCATTATTATAAATGTGAGTATTTGTCATTTCTAATAATACAACGGGCATGATTTTATAAACATTACAAAAACGTAACGCATAGAATGCATGTATACAAATTATCCAAGGCATGTTAGTATATTGTTTGGTTATTCTGTATAGTAGAATAATATCAGACCTACCTTCATGGTCGAGTGGTTGAGGTCTCAAAATCACTGTAACCTCTCACTGATATAGGGTCGTGGAATCGAGCCCCAGCTACCGACCATGTCTCTTTATGTGAGAAAGTTGACAGTAACTGTTGCTTACGGAGGATGGGAGTCTAGTACTGGTTCTTCCCAGGAATGATGGTTATGTGAACTGTCCGTCTCATATGACTCTGACTGTTGATATGGGGCGTAAAACTCAAACAAACACATATTATTAATTCCACCACTGTCTTTGTCTCCTTCAAAATATTCTGCTTGAAATGCACGATTTAAATTGTGCCTTGCAAGAACAATTTGTCATATCATGGTTCTTATAATAGTTTCCTGTTTTTGTTTCACGGAAAGTCTGAGTCAAATAATTTGTAATTACAATGTATATATAGTAGAAATCGATTTAATAAAGTCTGTGATATACTGTTTTTGATTCATGTGGAAACATAGAAGCAAAACTAAAACAACACGTTGTGTGAACCATGATTGTTGATTTACATTGGCGTATGGAAATATGAAAACATAAATACACATCATTGTAAGGACACGTATATAACCACTTTATTCAAATACAATGTATATTTCTCGAGTGATATATAGCAGGACAGAGAGCCCCAAATGAACCACAAAGGGAGATAAGCGTTCTACAAATGTCTGCTAATTTGTCCTGATATATCATTATGTGTCTTGATGTGACTTTATGTGTCTTGATGTGACTTTATGTGTCTTGATGTGACCTTATGTGTCTTGATGTGACCTTATGTGTCTTGATGTGACTTTATGTGTCTTGATGTGACCTTATGTGTCTTGATGTGACCTTATGTGTATTGATGTGACTTTATGTGTGCTGACGTGACTTTATGTGTCTTGATGTGACTTTTTGTGTGCTGATGTATCCTTATGTGTGCTGATGTATCCTTATGTGTCTTGATGTGACCTTATGTGTCTTGATGTGACTTTATGTGTGCTGATGTGACTTTATGTGTCTTGATGTGACTTAATGTGTGCTGATGTATCCTTATGTGTGCTGATGTATCCTTATGTGTCTTGATGTGACCTTATGTGTGCTGATGTATCCTTATGTGTCTTGATGTGACTTTATGTGTGCTGATGTATCCTTATGTGTCTTGATGTGACCTTATGTGTCTTGATGTGACTTTATGTGTGCTGATGTGACTTTATGTGTCTTGATGTGACTTTATGTGTGCTGATGTATCCTTATGTGAGCTGATGTATCCTTATGTGTGCTGTGTGCTGATGTATCCTTATGTGTGCTGATGTATCCTTATGTGTGCTGATGTATCCTTATGTGTCTTGATGTGACTTTATGTGTGCTGATGTATCCTTATGTGTCTTGATGTATCCTTATGTGTCTTGATGTGACCTTATGTGTCTACAGTATCAATATAGCAAAACGTTAACCTGTGACAGAGGACACTAAATAAAACTCGGTCACTCTTCAGCACACACATCATTCATTTCATGTTCAAAATAATCATCAGACTAAGGCCAGATTTCTCATCTCCCTTCAATTACCTCTCTATTCTCATGTTTAATTACAGTTTTGTAGATTTATAAGAGGATCTATTACTCATTATTTACTGCTTTTAAAACGCAACACATGACCCATAGTTTACATGTATAACTGACGTGTGGTTTGAAGTAAATGAGAACAGTTTTGCAAAACATAGCTATTCATTAAAACATGCAAATTCATTTCTAAAAATATAAATGAATTTCTTTGACTTTAATAAAAGAAATGTATCAGTTTTAATATTTCGGGAACAGAAACATTAAGTCAAACACGGTAACTAGTAACTTACTACTAGTTTAAACTCTATCAATCATACCCTTGTTGGTGTCATTTCGTCTTCATTAAAAGGCAGTTGCTCCCATTTTGTTCTTAAGAAAAATGTTGTTATTTTTCATCTGTCTGAACTTAAATCATAGACGCATAATAAGATTTTTTACATTCTCGGCAAGTCCCTCCTTATACCAGGTATAGCTATTATCTTATCGTGTTTGTGTATTTTACCTTCTAAGGATTGTAAATTACATTACTGATAAAAGTGAAAACATGACTAAAATACCTGGATGAGTAATTAATTGTAAGGTTTTATTTAATATGTATATTTGAACAACATTTCAGAGAATCACATTAACCTATATATAGTATTTAGTATTGCATATTGTATACAACAGATTTGTTGTGCAATAAACACACGAGGCTATTTATAATCATTGTTTAATGCTCCTTAATCAGGACATGAAAAGCAATGACCCACAAAACCACGTTAATTGGAATTTTGCGAAATTTTCCATGAACTCACACTGTAAGTTTTTATGGTGCATGTACAATGTATACACTTCAAATAAATTTCCACGCACAAACAGATCATAAGTGATAGAAGAAGCCCCAGCTACCGACCATGTTTAAGTAAGAAAGGAGGACAAAAACGGAGGATAGGAGTCTAGTACTAGTTCATCCAGGGAACGATGGATAGATGAACTATCCGCCTCATATGACTCTGACTCTGGCGTAAAGCTCAAACAAACAAGCAAACAAAAACAAACAAACAAACAGATCAAGTGCTGTATTTCAATACTAGCATGTAGTTTAACCTAGGCCTTTGTTTCTGGTTACCCGACGGACGAATTGTTTTCCGAGCGACTCTATATTTTTTCAGTATTATATCCGAGGAACGGTATATCAAATTTCCCACTTTTAACATTTCAACACGCTTTCATGCAAGAACCAAATAAAGTCCCGACCTACATAACCTATTTGTAAGGAGCATGTAACCAGAAACAAACATGTTTATGTGATCACGTGATCACACGCATGTCGCGGGGAATATCCAAAAGCAGTCATTTTGAAATTTAGTTTGAAATTTTGTCATAGCATGAACCGACCAGTTTTTACATCATAATGAATTGTTGCTGATGTTTCACGCGACCGTCCAAAATAATCCATGATATCACAGTTAATCAATGTCAAATAAAATGGAATGAGTTTCATTAAAAACTTCACTTAAATTTTTCTGATCTGGTGAGTTATGAAATTTTCCCGCTTTTTAGGCGACTGCATTATTCGGACTGTCGTCAATCGTTTTCCGTGTTTCTCTTCTACTTTTACACATCTATCACTATAAAATCCTTGTATATACATACTATTATAAATACTAAATATAAATCCTTTATCCACAAAATGTCACTTTTAATCGAAAATTTGGCTTTAAATATTATTTAATTAAACATAATCCAATTTTATCATAAGACGAAACGTTTCACGTCTATCATGATTGACATTGACCCTTTTTTTAACAGAACATATACATGTATGTAACATAAGTGCCGTGGATTGATTAATGCCTGAAGGTGTTTCTTAACTTTTAGAAATGCATATTATGTAGATAATCACGTAATGTGAAACTGGTTCATGTTCCTTTGAACACATGGACGCGGAGTTATTTGTATAATAAGGCATAAATTAAAATATAAAATATGTGATAAAAACACTCTAGCGCAATAGGAAACTTACCAAAGTTTCTTTAAACTAGAACTCATATGAAGTCAATATAATACATTTGTATACTGTTCATAAGTACACTGAATCCAACGAGTTTAAAACGAAAAAGTTTCAAAAAGATCTCACAAACATGATAAAATTCGTCACCTTAGAATTAAAAGGGCCTATCTGACAAGTATTACAGAGGCAGATATAGGTCCTTTTAATTCTAAGGTGGAAACACATAATTTGTAAGATATAAGATATGATTTAAAACCGAAAAAGATCATTCTGAATGTAATTTATGTGTAGTGTATGCACACTTAATATATACTTGTCTATATCATTATTACAATTGTGATTGTCATGCATGTCTGATCTCTTATAAGCCATTTAATTATATTAGGTATAATGAGACAATACATTGGCATTGACAATAGAAGACAGTTTGATGTGACAATAACGATTATTATACTTCACGTGACTGATTTACTATATAGCCTTATGTGACGTCAGAGGGTGACAATCCGTAATGTTACCCTGTGACATTACATTTCGGCCCGCTTGCCATAACGGAACTGCCCTCACGCGATGACATGATATCACCGCGGGTGTCGTGTTTAGTCAATCTGTTATATATTCTAGACACTTTTATGGGCGATTATCAAAATCCACTCATAATTTGACATCCCATTTAACATAAGATAATTTGACAGCGAAAATAACTATGCTTCGTTTCAATCTCTGAAAAAGACTTAGTGTTTTGACCCAACCAGTACGAAAAGAACCATATAATTGTTAGCATGTTTGTTGCGTTCTTGTCTTTCTTAATTGTTGTTTTGTTCGGTATGATAAAATAAATATCACATCCCACGCCTCGGTCGACATTACTTGTCTCGAGTAAACTTTACGTTCTATCACCCTATGTGGGATGTGATATTTATATATTATAATCATGTTTCCACGATGAATAATGCAATTTAAGTTAATACTAGTAAACCGTTACACAACGAAAAATACATCGAACATCTTTTTTAAACCAGGGCGTTTTAGTATTATCTTTGAGAGACCCTGTTTGAAAATGTTTATAATATTTACTTTTTTCGTTTGGTAAACTTATTCTATGTCCACAGATTATGAAATCTCTCTATCAGTTTGTTAATTTTATTTTATGGAGATACAAGCCTATTAAAATCCAAGTATTAGAAAAGTCGACACGCGTAATTTCTATTAATACAATGGTCGCCATATCCGGGATTCAGCAAGTTTAAAAGGCGTGCACCGCGCTCGGAGTTTCATTTTGAAAGACGTCGTGATGATGAGAAGATCTTTAATTATTCTAGCGTTGTGCTTTATTTGTGTTCGTGCTGCCAGGTATGTTGTTTGCTTTAAATTAATCAACATTAAATTGTATTTTCTTGTTTAAATCGTCAATTTTGTCATCAAATATATAACCATAGTCGGGCGAAATTTGACCGGGGTGGATTTCGACAAATCTGAGACTTGGATAGTTTTATTTATTGGATTTGCGTGATAGTTATTTTGTTATATTCATAAGAGCGTCTTTTTTCATTCTTTCTATCAAATATTTTATTATGTATACAACATAATCGACGTGTCTCTTTGTATTTTCTGTTGATGTTTCTTTATCAATGTCTACATGCATTCCAATCAACATTTTAACAAAATTACATCTTTAAGGTTCGTTCTAAAATTATTCATTAATGACAGACGGAGTCAATGTTTACCCTCTTAACATTGAAACTTAAGTCCTCGAATGAAGACATTTTGTCCAGTAACAAAAATAGGAGAACCAGAAGGAACTACATGCACGTATAATGTCTTACTTTAAATGATACAAGAAAATTATGTCAATAGACAATTTTCTGGCGATGAAAAAACAGGATATGTATATTCCTAGATTTCAAACACCAACCAACTAACAAAATGTTGCACAAACAAGAATTTATTCAGGACTATACACTGTCTGTAATGTTTGCAGAAAACAAAGTTCATGCTATTTTACGCTGTAATGTTTATAATTATGGTGAATAAAATTTCAAGTTTTAATTAAAACTTTTTTTTCAATTTAAAATCATTAGTATAATGATAATATAAAACTGAACTGAAGAGAACTGAACGGAATATAAAAGATAGTTTATATTAACTTGTACAAAACACTCCCTCGTCAAACAAACATAACACAGCAAAAAATGCTTTGTATTATCAGCATTAACATGTACAGATGGGGATGTATTGTATCATGTACAGTTATATCTACTGCTAAAACCTGTTGCATGTTTTCAAAAAATGTTTATTTATATATCCTATATTGTATAAGAGAATATGCAAATCAAAAATATTAATATGCATACAATGTAACAACAAAAGGTGGCAACATTTGACGCAGTCATTATATATATCAGATACCAGATTAATACCAGTTAGTTGTTTACAAACATGTAGGTCTCGTGTGTCAGCTATCAGATTTTCGGAAAATGTAAATGCACTATTGAACATGTCATTTACAAGATTTGTTTCAATACCACGATTTACCGATGATTATATAGTTCAATTTTCTTATAGTCAATGTCGAATATTGGACGATACCATTGTAAAGGTAATTACTGTAAATTGGTTGCCCAAATCATTTTAAATCCGTAGTAAAGTGTCATTTATGTGAACCAGAATCGTGGTGTACGTAAGGTGTAAGGTGATGTAACGTACATACATGATATTTTTACAAAATTTAGCAGATGTGGGTGGTTCGAACTCAGTCAATGGCACTTTCTTTTTAAATTATATATACATTTATTTTTTTATATTGTATTTATTGAAATAAGTATGTTCTTGTTACATGTATGTATGCACCCTGAATAGTACCTTTTTGTATTTCAAAAGAACAAGGAAAGAAGAAATGCATTTCGTTCTCTGATGTATTTCTTCTTTTTTTTTGTTATTTCTTTTATACATTTCATTGCACGAAATCCCGAATACAAAAGTTATTTTAAATACTATATGCATACTAAACACCTAAACCGGTTTCTACTTATTATATACTTACTTCACAATTAATATAGTATATAAATGCTAATATTAACCCATGTGAGGTTGTTATATTTTTGTTAATTTCACAGAAATTTAGATTAAAAAAAACTTAGAAACATTATTTTTTATCGGTAATATTATTACATATAGTATTCGTGTTACCTAAACCTTTACAAATGGGGTCGTCCATGTATACAATAACATTGTTGGCCTAAAAATGAACTATAATCATATTTTGTGAAAACAAATCAATATACGAAATTACGTGAATTTTAAAGCTGGTAATAAAAAATAATAGGAATATGTTTATCATTTTATAATTGGGATATCTCCTATATCTGTCGCTTGTAATTTACCGGAGATGTCTAAATAAGGAATTTATAAATACGTTCTAAAAATAATCATCGTTGATTCAGAGAAAAGCGCAATTAAGGCTTACAATATTACGAATTAATTACGTGTGTCGATGATGTATGTTTAGAATGCGTGATACTGCATACAAATGTATCTTTAAATAAACAATGTCTGATTAATTACAACTTGGATTACAAAATTGCTAGTTGATAGATTGTCCTCAAAATTCTTAATTCAGAATCGAAATCAGATTCAAGTTAAGAAATATCTAATTTGTAGTTAAATCATTCCTGTGACGTCATCCTTTTGTTCTCACTGTCCAATATTTTTACGGATGGACAACTGTCAATGGGCATCCGTCCGTTATTTTTGTAATATTGGAGTGTAGTCGACATATTGGACTGCTACTCAAATTTGGACACTGAAAACACAGGAACCTGAAATGTTATCCAGGTAACAACAATAGGCCCAAAAACGTAATTCGAGCCTCGTTCATAGACCGCTTATATATATATATATATACATGTATACATTATATATTAACATTATAATTATACATGTATATATATACAGCGGTCTATGAACGAGGCTCGGGTAATATTTTTTGGGGCCTACTGTTACTTTATGGATAAAATTCAAGGTCCCTGTGCTAAAAACGACTCATGCGTAAGATTTTCGAATGCTTTAATGATTCGAAAATAAATTTATCTCCTTATCCAAGTCTTGTTTTAATTAAGATTTTAACGCAAATGAAGCAGTACTGTATTACTCGTATTTACTAATTGGCTGTAATATCAACAGCCCGATTAGCTCAGTTGGTAGAGCATGTCACATGCTAGAAGGAGGTCGCGGGTTCGAGCACCGCATCATGTACATTATTTTCCTCCAATTACAAATATCAAATATATTAAGAAACATAGCATCATTTGAGTAAATTTCATAACATTCAATATACACACATTTTTCAATACAATCCATACATTGAAAACTAAGCATTTGATATTACAAATCAAATCTAACAAAAGTATTACACGGAAATCCCACATTATTCACACAATCTTCCACATTTCACTGTTTTACAAACCATTTAGAATTTTAAATGAAAGGCCATCCCAATGGTCTGATTCGGTGCAAACAGGTTTTGAATAAAATGTACATTCCTCGTGCTACCCGAGCAGTGTGATTGAATGGGTGTTGATTTAAAATTATCCGTCGTGTAGGCTTTTAAACAGTTAAATTCACACGCAATTTTATCTACTTTTGCAAAAAAATGAATCCCAACTACTTGTTCAAAGAATATAACCTTCTTTAGTGACTTTTACTGAGTGAGCAATTTCGTTTTAGTGTAGCATAAGAAATAGGAAGCAATATCAATATGAATGACTTGATTTTGATTAGGAAATAGAATGAGTAATTCGACGAGGTACCATTAAAAATTATGAATTGTCACGGTCAATGAATTGTGTAAATCCTTTCGAAATGATTTAAGTTACATATTAAACTCAAACTGTCCATTATGTAAAATATTGGAGTGTCTTCGGCGCTACGCGCCTCAAACACTCCAATATTTAACATAATGGACAGTTTTCGGCTTATATCTATCACATAAAGGCTTCATGTCCGAATACAGGACAATATTACTTAGATATATACCCGAATACAGAGCTTTGTCTTATACTTAATAGACTGATAAAGTTTTACTCGCATAGTCCTAGCATGAAATAGTAATTTATTTTAAGAATGTTGAAATTTTTATCAATTTATCCAAATTTTCAGAAGACTATAGTGAATGGCAATAATTTTTTATCATAGAGCTGTACATTTTATCAAATTGTTCGTCACCTTTTTTCTGTGTTGTTAATTACCTACCTAGTGTTTTAAGCAGAAAAAAACGATCTAGTCAAAAAGACAATCATGACTGATTGTATACTCGAGGACAAGTTGTTTTACTTATTTTTGTTCTGAACGACTGATACACGTTCTCAAATGTACCGTTAAAACCAGATGATAATCGGTTCACTTTTCATTTTTCTCACCATGTACACTATTTCTATACCTTTTTCAACAATTTATTTGTATATTTATATAGCATTATATCATATTTGTATGGATATGGACTAATAAAGTTTAGCTGAGTTGGTATTCCCCTCATGTCAGATTTACTTGTAGTCCTATTTTTACGTTACCTTCTTTAGTTCTGCACATTTCTTGGACTTCCGGTCCCGAAGTTATAAAACTTTAGATCGAATCTCGTACGTAATATTTTACAATTTCTGAGTTAATTTCAATCAGACTCACTATAATGTTATTATTGATACATTAGTCTGTCAGCATATTTGATATAAATGTGTATTTATTTGTTATTCAGCTCTATTTTTTCAGCCGTGAATCCTGAAAGTTTGAAGTTTTGGCTTCAATTTTCTTTTTTAAAAATAATTAAAGAATGACGACTACATGTACAAAAATGTATTCTTATTTTTTCACGAAATGTGCAATTGAAAATAATTTTTATATTAAATTTCGTGATTTTTTTCAGCATAAACACTAAAACCGCCGATACTGATGGCACTGGGTGGCATATACACGTGACAATACACGTGTTCTCCGGGCGTGTAGATCATACTTGGATCATTCCAGACAACCATGCAGCATACAGGGCCATTCTTGGAGGTTTTGATACACAAAGTCGTCCTCTACCGAACAGTGAGTATCCATGATAGTTCGACTGTATGCACGTAATAAGATTTATTCTGTAACCGTAGATTACGAAATATTGACTGGTATCTAAAAGTGATTATGACGTCACAACTGCAAGGTGGCTGTTTGCTAAATGCGAACAATATAAGTATAAATTCACTTACTTCATTCGCCAACTTTTACTCAGAACTTACGGTAATTTTCTTCATTCTTAAAGCAAATGCAGATGTAGTCATTATTTTATATTCAGTTATTTGGAGAATAGTAGAGCCATTGAACTGTCAACGGTCTTTCTTTTTAAATTTGACCGTCTGTTCAAAGTGTTATTTTACCATCTGTAATTATTGCTCTTAAAGTTTTCACTTTAACTTGTTTAACATGTTAGATTTTATACCTGACATGTATTTTAAATCATGTGCTTAAAAGGATTTTTATCACCAGGATAGAAACAGACCTGTATACCCATACAATCTGACAAGACTATAGTTAAGTGACTAAATTGTGATATCCCTTAATTTGATAACAGACTGTTTTAAAATGAAAGTTGATCAAGTCCATTCAGGAAATATAGCAGGATAACAGTTATTAAAGACGATTCCAAAAAGGCATCAATGGTAGTTTATTGCAAATGCATACATACATGTAAAGAAATACCCTACCCATCTAACGAAAACTGAAATTAGAACTACTTTTACGGAAACAGAATATTCAAAACAGTAACACATAGGCGCGCTATTTCATTGGCTAGCAGCAGATACTCGGGTTTAATTCTACGCATTTGTATCATGTATTTTACCGACATGTACTTTAGATACAGGACTCTTTCCCTGTGGTTTCCGTTGAAATATTTTAGACCCAACACACTTAATTAAAGACATAACCAGGTACGCTATGTTGTTCAGATATATTGTCTTGAGCGTCTTTCCTTTAACCATGCTGTTATTGAGTTCTAGAAAGATAATGAGTGGATGATTATATAGGAACGTGTTATAATAAAATTACATAACACCAAGACATATGCAATTTGAGAGCATAAAGTTTTTATTCATTTTAACTATCCATGTATCTACAGAATTAGGATACAAAGGCTTTTCTTTGGTCCATGTTCCACCGTATGACAGTGTAGCTTATGGAGGTCACCAAAACTGGACTGTGACGTCACATCCGGACTTGGAAATGCTGCTGCTTCATACAACAGACTCTCTCCATGATGACATCATTCAGCACGCCCGAGAGAGTATCTTACAACCCGTGGTAAGTACAACAAGCAAATTATACCCCTGTGTAGTCCCTTGATGGTTGACTATAAATGCTTTCATGTATACTAGTATTTAAGCGACATGTTACAACATTGCCTTATTTATCAAATATAAAAAGATTTACATGTTACACAGAAACTTTAGCCATGTAAATGTACATGAAACTTAAGTTAGCAGTCACCTCAGAGTAAGACCACCCTGTGAATAATGGTCGTTCTTTTAAAAACCGTCATTTAGATGGTTATTTAGATCAAACTCTGAATGAAGACCACCTGTTAATAAAGCCCACATTATGTCTTCCAAAACGTAACCTTTGTTCACAAGTTTTACTGTTCATGGGAATCATTAAATTTTGTTTTGTTTTGCAGTCGCAGCGAAAGCGTCGATCGTTGTACGATTATGATTTAGGAAATTTAGGAAATTATGGTTCATACTTTGGTTTACCAAAAACAACAGAGGATCCATTGTTAAAACTATCCAACGCTGATATGTACGAGCTGGCCAAACTTTGGGGTCTTGACAAGCGATTCCGAAACATAACAACCACACCACAACCATTAGGACCGACAAAGTACGAGCCGAAGAAATGGAACACTTATTTCGTAGAACTTCATAACAATTGCTATAATTATGCCAATAACAGAATCACAGACACGTTTGCACAACCTGGCAGAGCCGGAAATTGTGACCAGCCCACTGGTACCATAAACCACGGTTCTATTATTGAGAAACTTGCAAAGTGTGACGGACTACGAGCCATTCCGGCACCGGACTTGAACGAGTTACCTCGGCACGATTGGAATTTGGTTGCCCTTGTATTCTGGCCCCCTAAACCCGGAAGTGACTTGTTTGATTTCCATTGGTACAGGTATGTGTATTTGTAAATTCAGAAATACCCACAATGAGTCGGAAACGTTTCAAGTTTTAACAACCGCTCCTAATATGACCGAGTTATTCCTTCATACAACCTATCCCTCATTTTTTCTTATGCACATTTGCTATACAAATATTTAGAAACTCTATTATGCGTTGAATGCGTACATATTATGTTTTAAATTGCATATCTAGTTATAACCAGCTATATTATCATATAAACGTCTCGTATTGCGGAAGTTAAGAAACCCAATATGAATTTAACTACATTATGTAAATGGTACACAATTGATTAAAAGTTTTATTTGGCAAAAAAACGAACATATTGTCAAATATTTTGACCGTACTTTTAAAGATAAGCAAGCAATTGTATGTCTCACGTCAGTAAGAACACAATAAAAATTATTCTTAAATCAGCCAAATAAATCAGTCACTGTTAGCGTATGTCACTAGTCTTCGTATGAAATAGTTATTTTTTTATCTAAAATCAGGAAGTTCAGCCGGGTTAAAAATCTTTGTATGAAATCATTACCATACTACGTGATATGCATTTATTAACAAATACCATTCTTTTAAAACCGCCATTGATTATTTAAACCGCCAAAATAGCCCTCGAATTGTTCACAGGTTTTATTGTATATGTGTGTTAGTATTACACATGCAAATTGTCGCAAAATGTCCGTATTTTCATTCGTTGATCAATGATATTAATGTTGTTTATACTTCAGATTGGACGGTAACGGACACTGGTCTCACAAACCTGGTAAAACTGGCGCTACTAACCTAGACGAGGATGACAATATAATCAAAGATCCTCGTCATGCCAACAGAGGCCACTATACAGAGTTTGTTGGTTTCATGCAGACACGACAGGATGAAGTAATACTCATATAATCGTCATAATATTGATGCACCTTAGATCTACATTGTTCATACATGACAAGTTTTATACAAGTTTGTGGATAAAATCTTTATCTAAGCATATTTTACTTTATACACTAATAACTTTACGGACAAAGTCAATGTCATAGAAATATAGATGATGTGTGATTCTTGGGGTAATGTCCGGGACACTTAACAAAAAAACATAATGTTTTGTCTTTGTATTTTTGTATTTACTCTTTTTAGTCATGCAAATGTGACTACCAGTGTGCCTTATTCTCATTCGAATTTGATCGGGAAAATTATGCACAGTACATCAAATATGGTACAGATCCTTATATCATTTTCATCTGAATGTATTTTATAAATATTTTAGTTCTTCATTGTTAATGCATCTTCATAAATTGCATCAACACACAGAGTTTAGTCCATCCACTCCTAGTAATTTCGGCTGAATTAAAAGGGGTTATAACTGATCCCTTCGTCATATAAACGATGTTGTATATACATTCTTGGTGTAAATTCAAACACGCCTAATTTTGCTGTATTTGGAGAATTAGGAAGAGTTCCACTATATATAATAGCTATGGAAAGACCTTTAAATGATTTGGTTATAAGAAAAAAATATGATGAGCTATGTACTTTGAACAAATAGTTGGGTTTTTAAAATGAATAACGCAATTGACTCTCTAGGCTATTATTATGTTAGAAATACTTATAACGTAAATTGTAATTATCTCCCCTTACTTAAAAAAGGACACTGCGTGATAATTTTATTCAACATTAGGTAAGCACTATTAATGACATTTCTAAATTAAATTATTTTAGTAAATTCAAAAATGACTTTTCATGATCCAGTTATATACATATCACTGAAAACGATAAGCTGAGAAAACAAATCACATCTTTTAGACTATCATCCCATAAATTACTTATAGAGACTGGGAGATCAAATAACATTGCCCGTGAAAATAGATTATGTACATTATGTACTTTAAAACAAGTAGAAACAGAGTTTCATTTTCTTCTTTATTGTCCAAAATATTCACTCATTAGAAAAAAATATCTTGGTAATATTCCTTGGTCATCTTTAAATACATTCTATAACATTTTAACTACAAACAATAAAAAAAATGCTCCACAAGTTATTATTCCTAAAAGAGGCATTTTCACAACGCAACAACTGTCTTACGTCATAAATGTTTCATTGTCCAATTGTATTTAACCACTGACTGTATTGCACTAATGTTTTGTATTTTTGTATTGTATTTGTATGTATTTTCTATATTTCTGTCATGTTTGTATTGCTTTTGTACTGTTTTTGTGTACCATAGGTGATATTTGCCAATCTGTAAATAAAGTATAGTATAAAATCTAAAATTACCCCCCCCCCCCCCCCAATGTAAAATGGCATCCTACGGACCTTATATACTACGCACAACAAACTTGTAACGTATTTTGTTTATATTTCTTATCCGGCTGCATGAATATCAAAATGTAACAACATACCGATAGATATAGATAAACAAGATTTATAAGATCATATATTCTGTTGTTGTTTTTTTTAGTTGTGGTTGCCTCCCTTCACTGCGCAGAAAAGGCTTTGAATAGTTCATATATGCACCAGCAGTGTACTCTTCCATTTTTTTTTAAATCATATAATCACTGTAGTATATAATCAGCGATATAATTACGTACAATCTTACAGGACTTAAAGGTCATATTCATAGAAAAATATAAAGTTGGTCAACTATCGCACGTGTGTCACGTAAAGGGTCTAAAATATACTTAACGGTCTGGAAAACGCAGTTTTGTAACATAGTAGCTAATTTCCGAAATAAGTCAGTAAGATTTGCTTCCCTTGACTTGTGACGTCATTGTAGATACAGTGTTGACACAGTGTATACAATGGAGATTGAAGTTTGGTGCAGTCATGAATAAAGGTGTCTTGACCAATAGGATAATTATGTTCTTCGTGTGACTTTAATGATTAGGTTAGATAAAGGTTAGATCGATCGACATTCCTACACGCATTGCACTACACTAAAAATGAAAAACACACTAAAACTTGACTGTAGCCGACGTTGCCAGGATCGTTTAGAATGACACAACGCACCTGAAATGACGTCATAAGATAACGTCAAAAAACAACATGGCGATCACCGGAAACTCACCGCGGAAATCGCGGAAATCTGATGTAAAAACAAACAATGTGCAACCAGACAACGCGCTCAGTGATATTGACAGCAATAGTTCTGAAACTGAGTTTTTATCAGCAAATGATCTCCAGAAAAATAAGAACAGTTTTCTAAAGTTATCAGAGGATGAAGTCGAAGCAGCTGAAGAATATTTTCAGACTTTTCTGCTTGAAACAACAAAGCGATCGCATTCTACTGTTTATGATATTATCAAAGATCATGGCAAGAAGGGTGATTTCTATCAAGATGATTTCATTTTAAGACAGGGAGAAATAGGAGTGTGTGTGTACATTATATTGTCCGGTTGCGCTGATGTAATGTCTACGGAAGGTCTAACTGTGCGGCGACTTTGTGTTGGGGAAATATTTGGTGAAGTGTCGGTCTTGTTCAACAGTCCGGTGTCTGCACATATTAAAGCACATACCAACACCAGTGTCGTTTCTATTCCAAAGAAAATTGTCGAAAGTTTAATGAAAGAATTTATTGGCGATGTAGACGTCATTGATTGGTGTATTAAAAGACGCTATTTACCATTAGGTGAATCTGTTGACAGTGCTCGAATGTACAGGCGGTTGACGTTGTCAGTCTTTAAGAAAAATCCAATATTTCTTTCTTGGTCAGAACAAATGCTTAAAGATCTTATTATTTCAATGAAAGATAGATTACTTATCCTATATCCAGAAAGATCATACATTGTGATAGAAGATGACCCACTTACAGGTGTATTTATTCGGATACATGGAAAGGTTGAAATGAAGCAAGGACAACGAACTGTCACTGTACTGAATATTAGAAATACTGATGAACCCTTTGTGTTTTCTGAGTCCGTTTCGAATTGTGAGAATCAGCTCTCGTCTGTAAATATCCAAGCTCTCTCCAATTGTCAGGTTATCCATGTAAGAAAAGACAGTATAATGAACGCTTTAGAAAATTCACCAACACAACTCAATGACTTCCAAGGAAAGCACAGACAGTATGAAGTATTTAAAGCAAGATTTGAGTCGATCTATCTTCATTATGAGGCAGATTTGCAAATTGAGATCTTATGTCGGTATTTGAAAACATGTGCGGTTTACGCCGAATCTGACGTACTTGATTTGATAGATAAAATCTTTAAAAGCGATTTTCAAGAATACCATTTAGGAGAACGAATCGTCATTGATGAGGACATTGGTGGTTATGAAGCATTGCTTATCGTTAAAGGTGAACTCGTACATAAACTAGATACATTTATTGACAGTTCGAATGTTGCTGGGGTCAATAGAAGTTGTATTAATGAGTCTAAACTACATAACAACAATGTGATAGATTCAAATGGTGTCCTAGAGTTCAACGGTGAGTCGGCAGAGAAGATCCAACTAGTTGTTCGCGGAGCTGGCTCAGTGATTGTGTTAAAGTTAGCAAAATGTTTGTCATTGAAGGCAAAAACTAGATGTCTGCTTCTGAAAATTCACTCACCAGGTCATATAGCCGAGCAAAGTGTTGAAGTACCTTGTGGCGACAAAGTGGTGAAAACACTTTCTGTTACAGACCATGAACTTGTTTAAAGATTGGGGCTTTTGGTTTGTTATGACTCGTTCATCATTTATAGCCGAAATACATACATATTGAATTATTGCACTATTTCGCTACTTGGCTACTTGTTTTGTCAAAAACTCTAAACATATTTGGCACTATTACAGCACAACTTGTGTTGACTATGTGTTATCTGTTGACGATGCTCATTTAGAACAATTTATGGGCATTATGTGTCAAATAAACTTATAAAACGACTTATTGTGAATGAAATATTATTTCCTTTCTTCTAGCGTCCTTTGTACACTGGACTGTGATATGATTGCTCTTGGCACATATAAATGCTAAGTGGACTTATTTAGATGCCTTTGATAGGAGAAAGTTCGAATATCAGTTACTGTCATATTTTTAATATTGCTGACTAATTAGGACGAACCTTATTTTGTTTACTTTTTATGTTTCATTGTATTGTAATTGTAGAAAATAAAATATGAAACTTTACGCTTTGTGATGCACATAAACAACACTGACCACATGTATACATAATATATATTTTTAATTCTTTATGTATTTCTCTGTAACAAATAACGTAAAATTCGTAATAGAAAGCTGAAAATCATCCATCCAGCCGATTGTCGAACCCAAGTGTTCATATGTGATAGGACATCAGAGTTAGAGAGTGTTTCTTTTCTTGAAGACTTCAGAACATTCTCTTTAACATTAGTGAAAAGTCGTCTGCGAGTTTTAGGATACACATGTTCTGTGATATTTATTGACAACACTGACCATTCATCAAGATCTGCTGGTTCTTTCTTCCATTCATCAGAGCTAAGTTTCACAGAATCATTTGCCTGAATATTTCTCACTTCCCTAGCACGTACTATACTAATAGCATCAGACATATTATAACAAGTTGGATCTTCGTCTGTATCAAATGTATAAACTTGTTCGGTTAAATCAGAGTTAAGTACCACCCAGTCTTGATCACTATTGATGATGTCATTTCCTGTCATATCATGCGGTTGCAGAAGACTAATTGGAACTGTACTGCTAACTTGATTATCTTCCAGGGCACTAAATCCACGTTCAACCACGTAATAATCTTTCGGAACAATTTCAACGTCCGAATAAACTTGGCACATTGGTCGGTATTTACTGTAAATGTGTTCTTGTTCAATCAAACATTCGTCTTCGTCTGACCCGTCTTCACTTCCGGCAAGATATCCGACAGAACAATCTGATTCATCACAAGGTCGAATTGAACTTCCAATAGAACTTAAATCCATGTCGTCTGCTTCAAGTATCACGTCATCATCAGATGGCTCAAAACAGTCAAAACTGAAATAAAATACAACAGTAAAGTAATAATGTCTATTGCACGAAACAAACTAGCAATATGAGAGGTTAAAACATATTTGTTTTATATTTCAACAAACCGGGTTAGATTTATTTTAACGCTGATTATACATTAAACGGATGACCACATGTAATGACATCAACCACACAGAATGTTTATTTTGGTTAAAAATCAGCTGATCCAATGATGAAGAAACTGATACATTTTGTCTGTTTTGATTTGTCTGTAATTTGTGCATGTATTCTAAACACTTATTTAAATGCTCTACATGTATAAAGTAAATTTCCATCAACGTTAATAGAAATAAAATAAAAATGATTAATCACGATTTATGATGATAGGAAAAACACGTATAACTGTTTTGCGCAGATTTTGCAATGCAAAATGTATTATTTTGAGAACGGCGCAATGAAAACATTGTGTCACTCGTGATTATGCTTATTTGACAAAAACATTAATCGAAAACATACGTGTAGCAAGACCTTGATTTTTAATCACTCGAACATAGTTAGAACAATTTAGAATCAGTTACCTTGGTGGCATAAAAGCGTCATCCCATATATATTCATCAACATCTTCCTCTGAATCCTTTATTAGCAAACTACTATGAAGAAAGTCAGTATTCTGAAATATGAAAAAGATAATGGGTTAAATTTTAATGTACATCAACGACAGAAAACGCGACCGTAGGGAAAATACAAAGTACAATGATAACAGAGCCTGACTGAAGCGAAGAGAAACGACATTAAGGGTAAAGCGAACAAAACAATCCTTGTCAGCTATATATGTCAGCTATATATTAGTGGACATGTTTACTTCAGAGAAAAAATGGTATTGCTTATGAATCACCAATATAAATATTAATCTTTCATGGGGTATTCCCCTTAATCTGCTGAAAACGAGATAAAACAGCTCAAACTCTCATGTATGATTATAACTACCCACCCCATCCGAACACAAATGTATCCGCCGGCGGATGAATATTTTCTGAGCAACTTTAGTTTTGAAATTTAGTTCTTTATCACAATCGTTGATTTACTTCATTGTTAGATATTTATTTTATTTTTTTCATGTAGATGATGTATATGATAGTAATATTAAATTATCGTAACATTCAGATGAAGTATTAAACTTTAATAATACGTACCGATTCCACCCATATATTGTAAGACGCATCTTCGAGTTTCTGTATAAGTGGTAGATTTATCTCACAGTTGTCCTAAAAAAAATATCATCAATAATTTAGTAAAGATAGAGAAAATATTGATCCAATGTGACATATCTTCCATTAAAATATTGTGAAATTTGCATGTGTTTAGGGGGAAAACGAGTATATGATGGTTTATACGCGAGCGGAGCGAGATTTCTGTCGGATCTTGACTACGCACCCCAGCTATCAGCTTTGACATTTTCGTAACCAATTCTATACAAAACATCAGATACCGTGCATGGGATGTGTACGACAGAAATACTTCATTGCTGACTGAAAACTGGGTGTAGGTTAATTATATCCATTTTTAAGTATGTTATTTTGATAGATTTGGATGAGACCGACGAATCAATTACCAAATACATTCATTTTACAAATGATGGCTTACTGAAAATAACTACTTACTTGTATGTATTCTCTGATGCATCTTTCTGTAGCACGAATAAGTCCAGATCTCGGAGTGTCCATTGTATAATTATACATCAATGCATATTGATAAATGATTAATATCAACAAATAACACTTTAAAAATATATTTTTATTTTGATATATTCTATATTTTCACTGGTTATTTGTATCTATGCTTTGAATGAAGAAGAGATTGAGAAACAAGGTGTGTACCCCGACTTTATACAGAAGATTTGTATTCGTTAATTGATGTAAATTGTTAAAGCCATACGATGAGAGACTTGAGAAGTTTGTGACAACACGAGACACTGTTGACACAAACCATTGTACTAAGTAAGTGTGTTTTCATTAAGTTTGTAATTATTTGAGAATAGAGAGGTTAATTGTTTCAGTACTAGCTACTACGTTAATTGTTTTATCACCTTACACAGATAAGTATAGTATCCAATTGATTTAAAATTAATTGACTATTACGACATGTAATTAAAATTTTATTGAAAAGATAATCCATGCCTTTATTCACATTGTATTTGATCAATGACGAATTCATTAAAAAGGAATTTGATGAACAAAATCCTAAAGAAATTATGAAAACTGTCGAAACTTCCTGCAAAGGTATTCAACAAACATGGTAAACAATTTGGTTATAAAATGTCTTTCTGTTCGTATAAATAACGCATTTTCGAACTTTGACAGAAACACATTATTACATCATTAGGATTTGATCAGATAAGTATATATACTGGCGACTTTTTTATTTTTATTACATAGCAAATCGCCTTATAATTTGATTACATTTGATCCGTGCTTTTATTAAATGGTCATACATGCGATTGTGTTCGCTGGACCATTGCTATAGATCTGTATACACGACAACCTCAGGGTATTTATTATAAATAAAACAGGTCTAATATAAATATGATGTACTTATCATGCTCTTCATTTGTGTCAAAATGCATCTATAATGTATTGTTGAGTCAAGTTTACACTTGACTAGTTGTCAATATTATTTATCAATGTTGCATTTTTACATTTGTACTTACAAAATGTACATTACTATAAATGAAACAAGTTTAAAATTGATATTATGTACTCATCACGCTCATTATTTGTAAATACGCATTTTAACCATTAATTGTTGCATTCATTTAAATTTATTCACATGCTTTATTTAAGGATGTTTTCATATATTATTCATGTTGGTAAATTGTGCCCTTAACTATTTTCTATTTTGACAAATAGATGGTATTTTATCAAATTACTATGTTTGAAATGATTAAAAAAAAGAACATTATACACATTCTCCGCCACTGTTCTGAATTATCATCTCAATTACACTTTAATGATAAGACCGTCGCAAAAAGTACTTTTAAATACTTAGCTTACTCTCATCTATTGGCATTACATTTCAAAAAACAACTTTATATCTCATTTGTTAGTTCAAGCCATATTCTCGGCGTAAAGCATTATCTTTCATGTTAACTATTGTCTCTTTGTCACGTCATTTGTAATTTCATGTATGTAATTGTATGTTCACATGGGCCTCAGTGCCTATACTGATTTCAAAATAAACTATATCCATTTATTGTTAGTCTTTGTGATAGTATCTTTTATATGTATTAATCTGATGATTTTGTATATAGAACTATAGAAAAGAACGACAACAACAAATACATGAAGTACTAAACGAGGTTACAGATTTAAACAAAGTTGTTGTTATGATGCCTATAATGTTGTTATGATGCCTATATAAGGCTTAAATAATTGTTTGTTTCTGGTAACCCCGACCTATCCCATCATCCCCGGGGACAATATATTCTTTTTATTAGGCCTGAGGTGCGGTACATCCATTTTCTTACTTTTTTACCTTTCCAACCGCTTTTCAAGAGTCAAAATAACTGATAAAAAACAATCTACCTATACCCTATTTTAATGCGCAAATGTAACCAAAAACATACAATTGTTTAGGTCTATCAAGGACTTATATACATGTATATATGTAAGTCCTTACATGGGTCTAATTAAGTAGGATCTATAGTGTGCATTGTTTATGTTTACTCCCATGTCGCATGTAAATTATGTATATATTTGTTATATGTAATGATGATGAACCTTAATTGGCTCAAGTCATGTAATAAAGTATCTGTTCTGTTCTGTTCTGTGATAAATAATTAAATAAGTAATTAACAACACATATACAATAACCAAAGTTCGTTTGACATCTACATTGAAGTTATTTCAATGAACATGCCAAGTGGGTTCGATCCTATTAGGGACACTGTATTCTAGGACCAACACATAGGCCTACACATGTCCATAATCCCATGTGCTGACTTGACATTGATCAAGGTAACGCTAGAAATGAAGGGTTTATGGTGCAAGAAATCTTACTGCGTTCATTCCAAATTGAAATAATTAAAGACCACAAATGCAAAAACTATATCTTACAAATAAAATCCCGGTACCGGAACGGGTTAACGAGATTTATACAAAACTAATACTGGGGTTAGAATTGGTGTCGAAGAAGGGTTATTTCAGTTGTAACTTTAAAGCACGTATGTTGTTAGATTGATCTCAACTTCCCTTCTTTATCTGTGAATTATTTAACATAAACACGTGTCTGCCAGTCAATCGATTCTCGTTACGGTCGTGTTGAATTGACGTTTTTGAATGTCATGACATTTCGCGATGTTCGGAAGTATTCGACAAGTTGGTACACAAATACCGGTTTTCAACTGGAGATAAAATGTTTTCAATGATATGACAATCGTAGATAATATTGTTAACAGCGATATAGCAATTCTGAATTAATAGTACTATTTCTTTTTTGAATAGATAACATACTCTTGACTTTCTAGGCCAGCTGTCAATAAAGCTTATAAAGTGTCATTTCATTTTCAATGGATGACCAATGTTTTGTTCGTAACTTCATTAATTTCGAGACTTTATTAAACTTAGTGACTACTTTTCTCTTTTCTTTATCGTGTCTTCGTGTTGTTGCATTTTCGCCGTGAAAAAAGCAAAGACACAACAGATGTAATGCGATAACATGACTCATTTTTGCTTTTTTGCATTGTTACATTGTCACACCAAGACATGACTTTGACGTCATTTTGTTTTTTCTCGCATTTATAGCGAAAATATGACATGATGTAAATCGGCCACCGTAATGTACTGAATATATACCCTAAATTGGAATGTCAAAAGACTTGTGTTTATTTTGTTTCTATTTTTAGATCAATCCTTATTCATATCCATTAATTTTATCATAACTTGTCTACAATGAACACATCATATTTGTCTTTACATCATGCGTGTAGATAGTTTTTGCCAGTCATTGTGCATGACTACCATTTCGACCATTATTTGTTCTTCTCATAGTGACTGGTCTCATGTTTTTGCATTTTGCTTTTTTAGGATCGTTGAATGTCCGGCGTCCGGCATCCGTCCACAATTAGTTTGTTTACACTCTAGCAACCGCAGCTCTTAACGAATCATGATTAAACTTGCTCACAATGTATATGGCCACAATGTCTCGGCTAAGTTCGATTATGGGCAAAATCGGACAATAACTTCTAGAGTTATGGGCCCTTGAATAACAAAATTTGCTATATTTAGCTTGTTTACACTCTAGCGCCTTCATTTATTCACCAATCCTAATCATATTTTCAGTAAATGTGTATAACCAAACGTTCTTGGACAAGTTTGATTATGGACAGAATCGGACCAAAACTTCAAGAGTTATTGGCCCTTGACTTAGAAAATTTGCTATATTTGAGTTTGTTTACACTCTAGCACATTCATTTATTCATCAATCCTAATAATATTTTCTGTAAATGTATATAACTAAAAGATCTTGGACAAGTTTGATTATGGGCGGAATCGGAACACAACTTCAAGAGTTATGGGCCCTTGACTTAGAAAATTTGCTATATTGTAGCTTGTTTACACTCTAGCGCCTTCATTTATTCACCGATCCTAATCATATTTACAATGAATGTTTATGACCTTATATGGTATTGGGCAAGTTCAGTTATGGGTGGAATCGGACCAGAACTTCAAGAGTTATGGGCCCTTGGATTGCTACGTTTTAGCTTATTTAACAGTATTATACCTTCATTGTTGGTTTTGATCTCAAAATCTACATAAAAATGGGTTATAAGAGTTGGAAACTATATTATCTGGTCATTAATTATTGTGACTTTGTTCTCAGGTGAGCGATAAAGGGCCATCTTGGCCCTCTTGTTATTTCTTAGAATGTTTAGACTGAACTTTAAATCAGTGAAAACCATTTGTTCTGTAATACTAAATAGCTATTTTCTGTTACAGTTTTGAATTAAACATGATGAGTGTAAGAAGGGTATTTTCACCGGCCATACTGAAGACAGTTTTTAACAAACCTACTCATGCATACTCCAGATGTATGACAACTGGTTCAGATAAACTGCTGGTTAATCTAGATGCCAAAACAGGTAAAAACTACCTAAGTGTATGAAGCTTATAGTTACATATTACCCATACTTTGTTTAATATTGCCTAGTAATTGAACTTCTAGAGCAACAACCTTAACAAGAACATACAATTTTTTCTCTCCCAAAGGGTGTTGCTTCGGATAAGTTGCACTGTAATTTAAAACTTGTATTAGTTACAATTTTGTAAATTGATTTTTCCTTTGCTCTTAAATGAAACCACACATAGTCTTAAATTCTATAGATCTGTCAACACTTTTTGATTTACCAGTTTGTTATGGAATTACTCTTGAATTAGAGTCAAACCTGAATTTGATATCAGTCATAATGTGTATAAGAAATATGCAGGGCATTATTTACAGGCAATCTTTTTTTGCTGGTTTATTTTGACAGTTACATAATTATAATAATATATAATAGTATGTCAAAGATTGACTATTGTGCACACTGTGGCTGTTAACTCAGATGTGACTGTATATCTATATGCATAGAAAATGATTGAGAATTTTGTGGTTTCCCAATAAGGGGTCTGTACCTTTTAGGAAAGATGTTGCTGTGCATGTACAATATACTTGATAAACTAACTGAGCATTTTCATGCCTCTGATATTGTTATTAGGTGTTGCCACTGTACAAATGAACCGACCACCAGTGAACAGTCTGAATCTAGAGTTTCTCACAGACATTAACATCACACTGGAGAAGTTGCACAATGATAAAAGTTGTAGAGGGTTGATATTAACATCAGTAAGAGTGGATTTATATGTATTCTAATTTTCTCAGAATATTTCTTTTTTTGTTTTATTTCATATGCTCCAAAGCTCTTGTATGTTCTTTTATTTGTCAATGACAGACTACTGTTTATTCTTGTAACATTTCTAGTTTTGTGTTATTCTGTACAGAATGTATTTCCCTGTTCTTAATTTTCCATTGGTATTGTTTTGATTGACTGGTAATGTATAAAGTCCATCCAATACCTTTATGAATCAATTTTCATTAAGAATATATGTTTGAAGGTTGCTTGAGACATCATTATTTACTGATCATTCTGCTTATTGCATACTTTTTTATTAGCATTTTCTTGTTAGGTTATTCATTTTGGCATGATGTATTATTATTTCAGAGTAATAACAAAGTATTTTGTGCTGGATTAGATATCATGGAGATGTACCAACCACAGGTTGAACGACTTACTGAGTTCTGGAAAGCATTACAAAATGTTTGGATCAATTTGTATGGCTCGAGACTGGCTACAGTTGCTGCAATCAATGTAAGTACAAAGAAAATTTTGATTTTGTATTAGAATGCAGTATGAGATTTTAGTTGTAAGAAATCAAAGAAATTGGTTATAAATATAATTTATAATTATGGTGTTTATTCAAATGTTCTCATGGTTCAATTCCATTTAAAAAATCAAATGCTAAAAATGCTAATGTATTTTTATACAACATAATGTGTTATGCTTTAGATGATTCTGTAAGGAAAAATGATTAATTAATAAGTTATTATGCCATATAATATTATGATATACATTAATGTAGACAAATGCAAATCATTGGATAACATTACAAATATATAAATTGAATTATATCTTCTGATGTTAAGGGACACAGTCCAGCCGGTGGATGTCTACTTGCTACATGTTGTGATTACAGAATTATGGTGCAGAACTTTTCTATTGGATTGAATGAAACCCAGTTGGTGTGTTTGACTTTTTACTAGTATTTAAAACTATTGAAATCAGTGTGTGTTAATCTAAAAATATATCAATATACCAATTTTATGAGTATGACTAGTCTTGTGTTTGTTATATAATAGAATCAAGAAGCCTTCAAGACTGAAATAAGGTTAAATACCAGATATAGTATTTTCACAGATCAACGGATGTTAACCCAACTAACACAGTTCATTAGTATTTGTCTGTGAAACATACAAAAAATAAAAAAAGGCATTTTTAAGGTCCATTTATTATGTCAGATTGAGTGTGCTTGAAATTGGACTGATAATTTGGTTTGCAAAACAAAGAAACATAATTATTATGAAAGCTAACAGGATTTTTAACAAATGGCCTGTTTCTATGTCTTGCTGCGGAATATGTTATATAACATTATGATGCATAGCAAACTATGCACATGGACTAGACTCGATTAACCAGTTAGTTTTTAAATAAAATCATGAAACTTCTGTTTAAAAAATGTACAAGTAGTTAGTTAGAATAATAAATACTGTAAATTCAAGTGTTTTGAATTATGAATGTTTATACATTTTGTATACATGTATATAGATAAAGTATATTTTATATTTCAGGGGATAATTCCACCATTTTGGTATGTTTCTTTGTTACTTAAAGGCCCCTTTTTATGAAATTTTTGGGTCCAGTAGTTCTCCAAGTTAAAAAGTATATATTTTCCCCCAGAGTAAGTGTTTCATGATGCCAATTTCCCCCATCAAAGGACCCGATACCTGTTCCCCAAAACAGTAAAGAAAGGTAGTTAATTTGCAGTAATACTTGTATCCAAATTAGTGTCTTAAAAACTGATAATCGTAATAAACATTGTATGTACCTTGTTGCCTGGTGTTGACCATGCTTATTTCTAATTCTAAATTGATAGTATAACATTTGGCATTTTTTTATATCATTATTGAATACCTGAGCTATTTGAGACATCATCTTGTGGTTTACTATACTCTTGCTACATATAAATATGTTGAGTACTACTAAAATCAGTACACCAACTTTACATGTTCATTCTTACTAACCAGCCTCCTTGGTTTAGTGGTTAGGTCGCTGACTTCAAATCATCATAATCTCTCACTGATAAAGGGTCATGGGTTCAAGCTCAGCTACCGACTTTGTCTCTTTATGTGAGAAAGTAGACAGTTGCTTACAAAGGATGAAAGTCTAGTACTGGTTCTTCCCAGGAACGATGGTTAGGCGAACAGTCTGCCTTATACGAGTCTTGACTGTTGAAAAGGGGTGTAAAACTTGATATAATCCAATCATTTATACATGTAAGGTAGGTTACTAAGATAATGAAGATTATGTACGTTTAACATCAGTAAAGTAAGCGTAAAAGTAGAAAGCTTTCTTCATACTCCACAGTGTCCATACAGATGAATAAAGTATAGAATTATTCATTCAGGTTTATTGACTCCATGGAAAGCGTGGTTGGTTATCGTCAGACTGAGCTTTCATGTCAGAAAGGATTAATGCTAACAACGGAGAATGCTCTTAAAATCGGTCTTGTTGACGAGGTTGTGACTCCAGAATCCATCCAAGAAAAAGCTCAGAATGAAATGGTGTCATGGCTGAAAATTCCAGGTATGACTATTCCAAATAATGTATTGTTATATATAGTTTGATGATCTGTAAGTAACTAGGTGCTCACTAGACTTCAAAGTTGAGGGTAAAAAATTACCCTTGACTGATAATAATTTGAAGTCCTGCTAATTTATAGTAATTTTGACCCTTTGGTATAAATTCTGTTAGATCAGAAGCTTTGTTTCTTTCGTGAGTTTTAAGGGACAAAAGATAACCCTGATTAACATAAATCATCATATATTTCATGGGAATTCAGTTTGTAACTTATCAAATGATGTAACATGCAATCAGTTTTTGCATACTTTTATCTTGTATAATACGTAATTACCTCATTTTCTAAATAATGAACAATGATATTTCCTTGAAAAGTGCAATTGTATTGTATTAGATTTTGTTTCTTTATTGCTTTTTCTCATTGTACGAATCAAAATAATTGAAAACATGGAAATCTCTTTTTCAAAGCAGGTACACATTTCAACATTTGTATTTATCTTAGCGGGTACTAGAAAATGACTGTCAATCTTTATGTTATTCTACTGTTATTCACATCTATTTCAGATTATGCTCGACAGCTGACAAAATCACAAATGAGAACACCTATAATAGATAAACTGCTGGCCAGACGTGAAGAAGATATCCAACATTTCGTGAACTTCATAACCAAAGACTCAGTACAAAAAGCTCTTGGGTTTTATATTGAAAACTTAAAAAAGAAATCTAAGAAGTGAAAAAATGTATCATAAAAAACGTGATATTAACCATTTGTGATACACATGCCACTACAGTGTTATTCAGTAAATTGTATATCTGATAGAGTGGTATGTAAAAGGAACTGTGTTTGACAATTGTTTCATAAAGTATATATGATCACATTATAAAACAATAGTTTAACTATAGAATAAAAATACCAACATGTTTGTGCATATTTAATGAAGCTGTGTTTGTTTTTACATAAGTTCTAATGTTAGAGATCACGCTGTTTTATTAACGGCATTTTGCTGTTACTTTGTAAAATGGATTTAGAAGTGCTTGAGGTTTTGTTCTCAATAAAAAAGTTAAATGTATACAATAAATTTATTTTTTGTATGACCTCAACAAATGGGATACATCCCATCAAGGCACCCAAAATTTTTTTCAAAATTTTGCCAGCCCAGACTGAATTTCTCTCGGGCCAATTTTTGGAGCTGAAAATGGTAATATGAAAAATATCAGTCCATATGTGTTTCATAAATCCCATACATTCTGTCATCTCCATGAATAGCCAAATCACAATGAAAAATTCAAAATTAGATTAATAATGCATTGCCAAAGTCTAATGCTACTTTATAGTATCCTTACAGATCATGAATATTTTGTATCAAGAATAAACTTGATTGCAAGCACTAATGTTGAAGTTTAACTGACACAATCAGATTATCACCATGCAGTCTTGGAATCATTGACAATGTTAGTCTAGCTGAAGGCGATAAATCCAATAACATCATATTTGGCCTTTTTCAGACTGGTCAATAAGAGTTTCTGAGTTCAGAAACAAGTAATGCCATGTCAAGTCACAGTATGGTGTTTCTGTTGAATATTGTTGGAAACTGAACAATAGCTCAGCTATCCATAGCCGTCGCTTGACCGGTGCACATGTATTTTGATGTCGACCAAAGTGTTTCATTTTCAACATTCTCCATGAAATTGTTTATATGTTAATGTAGTTCCCATTTCATGTTCAGTTTCCGCGATACTTTCAGTACTTTGATTTATATCCTGATTCTTATTACATATCTAATATGCTATAATACACAGGACTAAAATATACACTGATATTTAATCAGATATAACATAACTACACTGATGAGATTTTACCAATTAAATTTTTATCAAAATCTGAAATTCTGCTGGACAATCAGTACAAAATTTACACACAATGTCAAACAGCTGAAGAAGTATTTACATGTACAATGTATATTAGATGATATAAATACATAAAAGTAGTGCCAGAAAAACAAGTGAATGGATCTTACAATATATGATTAATACATTATACAGTCACTTAATTTAACACAATAACAATATTAAAAACATTCAATATGACAATCACACTTTTTTGGCATGAATCCTCCAACATACTGAAGTTACAGCTGTTTATATACCATAGTCATGAGATTATAAATCTAATATCTAAGCTTGCCTCTGATTGGTTGATTCTGATTCTCATTTGACCAGTAGCCGATAGGAAAGCAGCTGCTGGATCTAAGGCTATGAAACTTGATACTGATATAATTGACGTTCCACTTTTAAACATTCTTAATCATGATTTAAATAAAATGCTGCTTTTCAAATAGTATTCAGTACATACATAATTATGTACATGTATATAGTTTATTATTATATATATATTTACTATATAAACATTTCAGTCATTCAATTACAAAGTTTAACATTAACAAACAAAAAAAAGATTTTGGTAGTGAGAGCAATCTCGAATATTGACAACCTCTCATCAAACATTCTGAGATTAGTCCACAATCTTAGCATTATAACTTTAAATACAAATGTACTGTATTCATGCAAGGATTTCAAACTTTACAAGTGATAGCTAGACACATAGACAATACAGTTCAAACTCTCCAGAGCGGCCCTCCCTCGAGCAACAACCTCACTGCAATAACAGCATAATTTTTTTCTCTTTCCACAATTTAAATATTGATTTAACCTCTCAGTATAACATAATTTTGCAGCTCCCAAAAGGTGTTGCTTTGGAGAGATTGTACTGTAGTTAAAACAAAACTGAAGAGATGAAAATGAATCACATTTGCATAAGAGTTTAGGTGGGTGAATATTTTGATTCTTGAATGTACATGTATAAGATGATAGATAAATTCATGAAGTCATGAATATATATGAGATGATGCACACATCATAATTCTGTACGATCTCCTTTGTCTCTCTTACCTGAAAACATAAAATTATTCAAATGTTCATTTTTACTGTCAGAACGATACATTCAAACCTAAGTAGTTGACCATCTGTAAAAAGAGGTCACCATGGTAACGAAAGTAGCTTGATAGCAGTAACTTATTGTATTGAATTTAATAGCAAACCAAAATGTGCTACCATTTCTGATAGAAATAGTGACTAGAACAATGCACTTAAATGAGATTTAGGTCATAAAACTGGTTACATAAATAAAATGCATTACAATCCATCCTGAAAATGCCAGGGCTTTTTTCAAACATAGGGGAAGGGGCCTTATCCTTAAATTTGGGGGGAAATATCATGTCATTTTGCAAAAGGGGGAGGAAAAACTTAATGTAAATTGAAATTTAGGGGAAAACAGCATGATCTCTTTTGAGAATTTTCCTGAGGGGAAGGCGCCTGTTAACGGCACCTGCTAAAGAAGGAAAAAAGCCTTGAATGCAAATGTGTATCTATATACATGTATATAAAGACAACTGTCACAGTACAATTACTTACTATTTGTCTTCTTTTTCTTTGATGCATTGGATTTCTTATCCTCTTCTATTCTGTTCCCATCTTCACCTTTTGGCACATACACCTCGTCAAGGCAACCTGATAGATATGCGTAACAAATAATGAAAACTACACACAAACAATTCATGTACTTCAACAGAATACTTATATAGTTCATATAATTCAACAAGATATAATACTGACCAGACAGTATGGTTAATATACTGACACAATATACATATCATAATTATTGATCTCTTCACAAAACATGACCATCTCATTTTTATCTGTTTATTGTAAATGCAGTCAGTGCCATTTATATGCCTATGTGTCAGTAAACATTTGTACTAATTAGGTGTAACCAAATTCTCATTGCAGGAAATAAAGTTTAACATCTTTATTTTCCACTTATCTCTCATACTAAATTTATCATTCAAACATAGCATGTAATTTCGTAGTCAAAGGGGAATAACTTTGTACAGAATATATTTATTCTCACAATAAAAAATGTAACAGCATATACAAGACATTTGAAGTAACGGTAACAATCACAAAAACAGAACACCATAACTTACCAAATTAACACTCTAGACACAGAGACTGTTTCAGTTTGAATAAAATGTAATATACATGTACTTAAATTATTGAACAAATTATAAAATAAGTGACATCATGAAGTCATTGATTAAAGAGGGAAAAATGCTGATAAAACATTCAGAATTGGGTTATAGATATATTCAATCAGGGTATTCTTCCTTAAAGTACCACAATATGGTTAAACACTGAAATGGGTATCTTTAGCAACTATCTTGGAACAGACAAAAAGGGGGCAGTCTAAATTTAAGATAGACTTTATTTAGACTACCGGTACTACTAAAATTCAGGTCCAAACAAAGGATACATGTACAGTCAAACATGTGAACAAAGGCCAATTAAGGGAAAGACAAAATGTGACCTTTATTGACAGGTGGTCTTTATTCAGAGGTCATTATGTTCTTAATGATCAATAACAGTTTTTAAATGAACGGTCTTTATTCACAGGGTGGCCTTTTTGGAGGTGGAGGCAAACACAAGTTTGACTGATCTAAGTTAATACATACTTTGATCATTATGTTTCAAGACATGATCTCTACAAAGGTAATCCATTATATCTTGGTTCTGATTACTAAAATACCAATCTTCTATAGCTTCTTCATATCTCTCTACCATGGTAAAACACTGTAAACAATAATAAATACATGGTGATTATAAAATCACAGTAAATAAAACAATAAATACATGGTGATTATAAAATCACAGTAAATAAAACAATAAATATATGGTGATTATAAAATCACAGTAAATAAAACAATAAATATATGGTGATTATAAAATCACAGTAAATAAAACAATGAATATATGGTGATTATAAAATCACAGTAAATAAAACAATAAATATATGGTGATTTTAAAATCACAGTAAATAAAACAATAAATATATGGTGATTATAAAATCACAGTAAATAAAACAATAAATATATGGTGATTATAAAATCACAGTAAATAAAACAATAAATATATGGTGATTATAAAATCACAGTAAAATAAAAAAATAATTCAAGTCATTACATATTTTGCAACAGGAAATGTCTATTTCAAAACCACATAATAAAGCAATTTGATGGAACTTGACAACAGCTGAAAAACAGACAATGCACGAACATTACTTTGTAATTACTGACTAGTAAGAAAGTCCCATAATCATATAAATTTATCAGTCGTAATAGTTTCTATTTGTCCTATAACAGAAGAATCCGGGGCGTTTTCCTCCCATGCATACTTTATAGTAAGAAAAAATGTTTCCAAAACCATTATCGTATTTTTTTCAATATCATTGAAAAAAATACTATTTATAGAACAGCTGTGTTTTCCCGCAGTCATATTATGCACATAGCATAATGTGACGTCACACGCTCTATATATTTCAAGTTTACAAAAGCAAAATTCACAGCGAAGTGAGTGTTTTTAGAAGAAAAAGGGCTTGTTTTGTCGGTAATTATTATCTTGGGATAATATCAGCAATTGTTTGTTTTTTGGATATGTTTTTTATAGCAAAAAGCTAATGGAACTTTAACTCTCGCATTTATCTACAATAGTTTTAACTTGATCAGGTTTTTTTTAACCTATGTCTCAACCACTTGTCTGTTACATTTTACATTTCTTTCTTATATACATTTGGTTAAGGTTTGCGTTAGTGAAAAAGTAATATAAATCATCTGATCACAGTTAGTAAGACTCATCAATACATTTTTAAATTAACATAAAATAAAGACTTTATAACCCTTTACATTAACATAATTATAAACTGTAGTTAACAATAAGTGTTTGTGAAACACAGATACCCCCTGTGACCTTGACCTTTGACATACTGACCTCAAAATCAATTGGGATCATCTAGATGTGATGACCTATGTCCAAACCAAATCTGAAGAGCTTAGACTAAACTGTTCTCTAGTTATTGGTTGGACAAGATTTGGTCATGGACTGACCAACAAACCAACCAATGGACTGACTAACAGACAGACATATGCAAAGTAATGTAACCCCTTTTCCTTAGAAAGGGGCATAATTGACATTATTAAAACAATGCCTTTGTACAATTAAATGCTTACTTCTCTTTGTAAATGGGTCACTTCAGCTGATGGTTTATCCCATAGTTCATAAGGAATTCCTAAATCAACTTTCACACCTTTATTCCTGTATCATAAATACACACATAAGTATCTTTAAACTCAATATAGACATAATAAATAATTCAAAGAATTTTATAAAATAATAAGAATATTAGATTATTTCATTTTTTGTAACATTATTCATGAATAAAATTCCAAAACCACCATTTTAAAATAAAAGATATTAATACGAGAGAAGATGATATCTTATCTTACTTAAACAAGTGTTCATAATACATTGTTTGAAGTGCAGTACAACCTCTCCAGAGCGGCCCTCACTTGAGCAACAACCTACCTTCCACAACAGCATTACTTTTTCCCACTGCACAATTTAATTAAAACTCGTTAAAGCAACAACCACTCAACAACATAATTTTGCTTCTCCCAAAGGGTGTTGCTTTATAGAGGTTGTACTGTACACTAATCATACAGTAGCTACATTTATATGGGATGTACTAAATAGGAAAGAACAAGTTACACTTACACAAGACCATGTAACGTTTCAAATGTTTCACTCTGACCCTTAGCAAATCTTGCACTCCCTTTTCTTTCTTTATGAATATTATATTCTAATATTTTCTCACAAATATGAGGATCTTGTAAAGCCTCTATCAATCTCAATTCACTGAAATAGTAAACAATGGTCAATGGTCAAAACTGAGTATTTATATGGGCATAATAATGATTACAGTGGTGGTTAAAACAATAGGTATACATGTACACAAATAAATAGTCTTCATACATAATACAGTCAAACCTGTGAACAAAGGCCATCCTTGGGAAAGACATATTATGGACTTTATTAACAGGTGGTCTTTATTCAGGTGGTTTTATTCAGAGGTCATTTTGTTCTAAATAAGCTATGACGGTTTTTGAAAGAATGGCCTATATTCACAGAGGTGCCAGCTAACACAGGTGTGACTGTAGCAGTAAACTTAGACACACAATAAGAATAAATATATAATTTACTTATCAAGTAATTGTTTGTCTTACCATGATATATGATTTAGTAAGAGGCATCATGGTTAATAAGCATGAAAATCCAGATAAATGGTTGTAGTGTGATCACTAGGGCTAGATTTATCTACTATCTTATTAATCCATCAATAAGGTTGTCACTACCTACATATAGTAAAGATTATAAGTGACAAAGAATGATCTTTGTTTGAAGTGTGTGTTTATTGTATTATGAATATTTGTTTCAGTGGGGTTTTATCAACAATATTTCAGTTATATATACAAATGTACCCTGTCGGTTCACCTAACCAGCTTCCCTGGACTTTATTCTTACCAGTACTTCTACAAGAAGCTAGCAACTATAATCAACATACATAAAGAGGAAAATCAACAATTTTGATAATTTTTCATAGAATGTTATAACCTGCTGCAACCGAAATTTAAACTCAGAATTCAGGGTAACAAATCCAGCATACTAACAACTGAACCATGACGGTGGACATTCAATGAATGTAAAAAAAGTAAAAAAGTAAAGTGTTCTAACGCTGTATTGTATTTAATTTTCTTTTTCTTTGCAGGATCGATCCCGTGTCCAATCTCAAGTACCTCTTTCGTTTTTCCAGTCTCTTCTAGTCGACTCTTTAGTTCTATAGCTAGGAATTTACATACTGAAAACAAAATTTAAAGAACAAGTTTTATACCTAAAAGATTGTGGCGTGAAGGTTTGTTTCTTGTCATGAGGGCAGGTAGATCTTACTTTTTTATTTGGCTCGCAAGAGCATAAAGATAGGTTAAAAAAAAGTGAAAAGTGAATGAATCATTCTTCAGGTCAAATAAAAGTCCAGGGCAGAGGGGACACATTAGAGTCAGTCGGATCACCAGAAACAAACATTTTTTCATATGAGATATTTCATGAGTATATAGCTCAGCCTCTGAGTGATGAAAACAGCTCTTTCATGTAAGAAATTATATATATGTAGTGGACCCTTGACTAGATCAAGGACTTATAAAAAGACCTTGATTAGATGCATAAATAATTTTCATGAAGGGTTGTAACTATATTTATCCAATACATGGGTTAGCTTAATTAAGATATTAAGTATTTGATAAAAAATATAATATTAAATTTTAACACAAAGACCCAAATACATATGTATGTATATATAGGTCTTTGTTATAACAGTATAAAGTTTCAGTATAATGGATAAAAATTCTTTAAATACTGTGTTGTTGCAGTTTTTTAGTACTGCACGGAAGAGTTAGTTAAATATTGCAGCCAAGAAGTGACAACCAATCAGAAAATACCATGTGTCATTCAACTGATATCATAAAATATCACTTAATTGGGAATTCCATGCGAATTGATCAATATTTTTGTTAATTATTTACAATTTAAGAGATAATTCAATTATTGTCAAAACTTAATAAATAGATGAAAAGCAATAAATAAAGAGTATTGTTCACACGAAAGTGGTCAAAAACACAATTTGCTTTAAGTAGATCTATCTACAGTTGGTACAAACTGAAAGTAGGCCACCTGCGCCGCACTGAACAGGAAGATTAATAAATATATTAAAATTAAATCACCAATTAAGTGTGTAATCTAAATTATGCCATACCTTCACATTTAGATGGAGGAATAACTGGTCCTTCATCTTCATTATCTGCACAAAAACTTTTGTTGAAAAATGTGAAAATAATCGCAAAAACAACGTAAACTACCGCAAGAGATCTCCTCATTGTTAACATTTCGCTGGTACCTGGGATAATTTAATGTAAGCCGAGAACCAGTAGATAAGATACACAATGCACAAAAACAAAAACAAAAGAAAACGCAAAAAAAATATAGTGCCATATTTTTCGCCACCCCCTCCCATAATATATGTATCTTAATTGAATTATGATAAAAATACCGAAAAAAGAATTTGATTATAGAAATTTAAATAATTTGTGCATCAAGAATAGGGTGTACTCTTCATTCTTCACTTCCGGGTTCGTCGGTTTTGACTTTTCCGATATTTCATTCTTTTTGTTCGTGTTGACTGACCAGAGTCCGCGAACTTTTCATTTAAAGTAAACCATGTAAGTATTTTTGCAGTCTTCTTTAAAACCTCAAACATGCACTTTATTATTATAAATGATGTCTTTTCACCTTTAATTGTTATTACTCACTGCCAAAGCTGCCACTTCCTTATTTTTATATTGACTAATTTAGACTTTAGTCAGTGAGTTTAGCCTGCCTAGCATTGATTCAACCGACAAGTAGCTGAAATAGTAGTCGAAGGTCTTTGACGATGATACGTACGCATTAGGCCTACATTGCAGTTCATCATCAAAGCTACTTGTTCTTTAATAGTTCTGGGTCCCATAACTAAATTGGTCTTTTTTATTTCGTCTTGTTGACCATTTTAGTTATGGAATTGTCCTCTTACAAAGTCAACAGCTTAAGACGCTTGTTCATGCTTCTATTGAATCAGATCAATTTACATGCTTTCCGGAATGCTACGGACTTAATCCAAAGCATTTACGAGGAAAATTTTGAAATTAAGGGTAGTATGAAACATCGGCAAAATATTTGATAACTTTCGTCTGCTGAAGGTATATTTTTGGTCATATTGATAGATTATACTATATTTCATCGAATTGTACTCAAGTTTTACGGAAATTTGTGCGTTAAATAGGAAAATGAACGCGACTCAGATTGAGTCGTTTACCTGTTAGCTTTTAAAGAACAAGTGGCTTTGACGATGAACTGCAATGCAAACGTATCATCGTCAAAGCCCCTTCGACTAGTTCTTTAAAAGCTAACAGGTAAACGGCGCAATCTGAGTCGCGTTCATTTTCCTATTTAATTAACGCACAAATTTCCGTAAAATTTGTGTACAATTCGATGAATTATAACATAATCTATCAATTTGACCTAAAATATACCTTCAACAGACGAAAGTTATTGAATATTTTGCCGATGTTTCATACCACCCTTAATTTCAAAATTTTTGCTCGTTAATGCTTTGGATTAAGTCTGTAGCATTCCAGGAAGCATGTGAAATGATCTGATCCAATAGACACATGAACAAGCGTCTTAAGCTGTTGACTTTGAAAGAGGAGAATTCCATAACTAAAATGGTCAACCAGACGAAATGAAAAAGACCAATTTAGTTATGGGAGTTGAGACCCACAACTACTGAAATGGCATCTTCTTGTGGCCTTCTTATTGTGTTTACCCTGGACTCTAACTTAACATTAATAGCTAACTTGCAATTAGTCCAACCAATTAGACTGTTTGTGACGACGAGAGATACTTTTTGACTTGGCCCCGTCCTGCACAGTCCAACAAAGATCTGCATATTTGTGTGTGGAAAATCCCCAATTAAAACCTGTTTGGCACGATAACTATAATATCTGTGACGAAAGTGAAATATTTGATAGGTAGAAAACACGTTTCTATTCTCATATCAGTATAAATTATTCCAACATACCTTTTCTGAAAGATACATTAATGTTTTGTTTCTCCCCACTATTTCCCAACTGAAAACGAAACCAATGTAATGGTGGTAAAATGCCGGTGTCATGGTAAACATCGCATATTCTCGAAAATTCGCCTTGCAAATAATTTAAGTACAAGTTTAAATAATGTGGCATGTCAACGAACGTTGGCAAGTTAAACTTAAATCAACTTTCGTTAATTCTATGTACTCATTATAAAGATCGATTTAGAATTAAACTGTCCACTGAGTGGAACTGGATTTGGCTAAAATATGTTCGTACTGTTTTTTTTGTGGAACGTAAAATTTTAAGTTTAACATTTAAAATTTGACGTTTATTTCAGACTTTTTAAAGCACATTCACTCAGATTATTGTTATTTCTATCAAATTAAGTTATACAAGTTATTGAAGTATTTTGCTGTAATTTTAATTTCTGCTCATAAATGCTGATCATCACTGTTTGTAAGGCTGAGGGGATGGCCCTTCGGAATCGTTCACTAAAATCAGCCAACCGGAAAAATAGAATTTGCAAGTTTATTTATTATTAACGACCACACACATTTATTTTGACCTGAGATCCACATTTTACACAACGCACATGCCTGCTGACTGGTTTACCTTACAGCTAACGCTAGGTCTGAATTCTTCCAAGTTGGAACCCGGTCCAATCTATCATTGTGCGAGGAAACCATGCAAGCATTAAATTTTGCGGGAACTAAAAATGTCTTAACAAACAATCACTATGTTCTCTTCTTTACAATGTAGACCATGAGTTAAAAATGTCAAAAAGTGGGATACGGGCCTTCACATCTGTCTACAATATGAAATTAGGAATTGTCTACAATGGCAAAGTCACTTTTGTGTGTATTTTAATAGTGTCATGTATTAGTAATGTAAGGGACACAACTTGTATTGTCTTCTTTTATCATGTATGAATGTACATCTGACTCAGATGTTATCTGTACATATCTGAGTAAGTCCATGAATAAAAGTCAGTTATCCACCAACAAGAGTTGAGTTCATTATAGTTAGTGTTGTCACAGTTGATACCAGCAACCAGATTTCATTGTATGTGTTAGGCATGACTAGTTCAAATCATGATGATTTATGGCTGCATGGTTATGGTCTCTGACACGTAATATTCCTTTCTCTCACAACAATGAATTCCAATTTTACTGAGGTCAAAATTTCACATATGTAGGGTTTAACGCAATAGTGTCGTAACTCATATTGAAATAAGAACAAGTTACGACTGTGTTGCGCTGAGCCCTCGATATGAAGAAGCTACACAGCTATTTTAACACGGAAGTTTTGTGGTTCTTCCCAGATGAATGCTTGGGATCGTCTTTCAGCATTACAGCAGGAAAGTTGACCTTGACTATTGGTGCAACATTTAACCTCAGTGAAAATATCATTTAGTCACATACTAACTTTTACAAGCGCTCAATGTTTCGCAATTAGATATTTTCAACTGAAATTTCGGTAGGCTATTTATTCTAGAAATTCTCATCTTTTTCAGCATTTACTTACAAAATGACTGAAAAACATAGTTTTGGAGTTGCTCCTATCACTTGTCATGCTTTCAGCGGAGACAGAAATGGTAATTATTAATTTATTCATTTTGCAATCAGCAATTTTTTTCCTTCTTTGTTTTGGTCCTGTAAATGGACCCTTCACAATGGCATTTAGGCTTCAATTTTCCAAATTCTAAATTGAGAAATTCCCAACAAACATTAATAACAAAGAATTTCAAAATCAGACATAAAAGTTAAGTAATGACCATTTTTTGACAAGAAGAATAATACCGGTATACTACCGTAGTGCAAAGAAAGCAGAGAACTCTATTTATTTGGCATTGTCTATTGATAAAATTTTTGTTTTATTTATTTCTCAAAAAGCATCTCAAGTAGTCATATTATGTTTTTAAAATCATTAATTAGAAAATGAGATCTGGCTAACCTCTTATCATGCTTAGAATCAATGTTGATACTCCAAGTACATAGTATTATCAGAAAATAGTGATAGTTATTGTTTTTACATGATAGTTCTATATTTATGTTACATATCAGGTTTAGCTTTGTCACACAACAACAATGATGTGACTCTGTACAAGAAGCAAGCTGGAAAATGGATTTCAAAAAGTGAGCTTACCGAACATGGTCAACGTGTCACTGGTATTGACTGGGCCCCAAAGTCTAACATTGTTGTTACCTGTGGTGCTGTAAGTAAATAATCATTAAATGATTCAAATTACATCAAATTAATGAGATCTACTTATATGTATCACATGTTCTAGTACTTACATACTATTCTAGTCTTTTATGTATAGATTGCTGTGATAATTGATGCTTGCATGGACTAAATGATTTGATATTTATGAGTTTAATTTCTTCTGTGCTAATGACATAGTATATTTGTTTTATATACATTTGTAATGAGTGTATGTTTATTTTAGCTTTTGCATATATTGTATTTAGATATGTTTTGACATTTTGTGTTGATATTTTCTAGGACAGGAATGCCTATGTTTGGACCCAAGATAAAGATGAATGGAGTCCTCACCTTGTCATCCTGAGAATCAACCGTGCAGCAACCTGTGTAAAATGGTCTCCTAATGGTAAATCATATGTTTCACACTGATGTATATTTTTGAAATTGGAAGTTTTAGACAGAGCTTTTTATTTACTTAACAAAAATAATTATCATTCCTTACTACATCTTACTTATTGGTTACTAAATGGTTTGTTTTTTGTATGCCCATCATGAATCCAGACAGAACAGAAATTAGGAGGACCTGCTGTGGGTGGCTTTCACTAAAGTCCTTTCATTTAAACTTTAGCCGTTCACTTTCAGTTTTCATGAAATAATTTTGTCTGGGCATATTTTACACCATTTTGCACTGTTGTTAATGTTATCAATTTTATCTTATTGTTTGAAGTGATTTATCATTATTTTTCATCATATACTAATGTAAATGAACATTATTTTTCCTAAATGTCACTAAATTGTTCTATTTAGAATTTGTGGTGTTGAGCATCATTAATGTACAGTTATTATATGCCCGTTTGAAAAACGGGTCGGATTATGGGACACCCACAGCAGACAGGCAGGTTTGTGGGCGGACTGGTGGGCAGCGCCCACAACGGTGTCTAATTCAAACAGTTTTATTTGGATCCTCTTCAAACTTGATGGATATGTTTATGACCATGAGATCTTGGTCAAGTCCAATAACCAATCGGCCCAGGCACTTATGAGTTATGCTTGACGCTTTGAAAAATGAATTTTTAAGGACATATTTTGTGACCTGGCACTTATGTATTACTTGTTACATTGAGAATATACCAAAAAAATCAGCTATGACTGGAACATCATCTAACACCAGTATATTATTACCAACATAAAGTTCTCAACCATACAATATGTGAATTTGTCTGTTTTCTACAGTAGATATCTCCTGACATTTTCTGATATATTTATCTCATCTGTTCAGCATGGAAATTTGTCAATGTATGAGACGCTTTTAAAGGATTTTTTCTTTCTTTTAGAGAACAAGTTTGCTGTTGGAAGTGGTGCCAGAGTGATCTCTATCTGTTATTTTGAAGAAGAAAATAACTGGTGGGTCAGTAAACATATCAAGAAACCAATTAGGTCAACCATTACAAGGTATGTACCATGTCTTGTTTCGTTTCACCATATTGTAGTCTGTTGTGATGCTGTTTTTCAAGAGTTTCACACACATGTATATTTATAAAATGTAAAGAATGGCTCTAGCTAATTGAAATCACTGATTTTTTGGGTTTAACATATTTTTTCCTACTTTTCATCATATTTTGCTAAAATTCATTAATTTTGAATGTTTGAAGGTGGTATTTTATAATATTACTCAATATTTTGATGTTAACCTTTTACACTTTCAGTGTTGACTGGCATCCAAATAATTGTTTGCTGGCTGCTGGCTCCACTGACTTCAAGGCAAGGTAATAACGGTTACCAATATTGTTTATTTCTATGGAAACTTATCAGTTACAGTTCATAACTTTTCTGAATGATCCTACAATAATGGATATTTAGTGATAAAGTTGTTTATTGGACAGAAAATAAACTTGATATTATCTGTTGTTATTGTTAGCACTTAGATAATTGATATCATTCTTATAGAGTGTTCTCAGCCTATGTGAAGGAAGTCGACAAGAAACCCTCTGCAACAAGCTGGGGTCCTAAGATGACATTCGGGAACAACATGGCTGAATTCTCCTCTGGTGGAGGTATGCTTTCCTCAAAGTAGTTTTTTGAATTTTTGTTTGTACAATATTTATACATAAACACTGATTGTTCTTGCTTTAACACCCTGCATTGAAGTGATTACATATCACTTGCCATATAATAATAAGCTGTTTGAAACAAGATAATTTGAAAATTGATATTTTATTTGGTAAAATAATTCATAGTTTAATTGTAATTGATTATAATAGTTTATGTTTGTTTTACAGGTGGTTGGGTTCATAGTGTGTCATTCTCTGCTTCTGGTGATAAGCTTGCCTGGGTAGGTCATGATTCAAGTATAAGTGTCGTTGATGCTGCCAGTGAGCAAAAGTAAGTTTTCTTTATTACTGTAAGTATTGACAGTTGGTTTCCTGGTGAAAATTTATACTCTATACACGTATAGATCTTCATTTATTTATCCCTGCTACTTGGGGCCAATATGACCACAGAAGAGTACTTGTTGATTCAAAACACACTTCTAACACATTTTCTCAACTGTTGTTCAATTATGTATGATGAACAAACTTGTGTCCATAACAAATGTTGGGTTAAGCTGTACAGGTTGAGCAAAGCCTATTTATTTTTTTTCTCAAATCTAGGAGAGCAGATTATTATTTAAGTATTAATATTGTTACATGATTATATTTCAGATTGTACTCTTTCAAGGGGAAGTATTTACCATTTTATGGTGTCAATTGGGTCACTGAAAGCAGTTTGGTTGTAGTGGTAAGTTAAGAGTTCATTTATACATGTATACAACTATTATACAAATTTCTAAGTATTCACTGATCAACCCCAATATTAAGATCACCTCATGATGATGAACACTTATTTTCGAACCAGTTCTTAATATTTCCTATAAGTCTGTATGTTTACTGCACATATCAACTTAATTATGAAACCTCTCTATATCAACACAGATTTTATGTCCTTACAGTCAAAGGGGTTTGTCACAATTTTTTTTTCTTTTTTTTCTATGTTACCAATATATATATATATATATATATATATATATATATATATATATAGAAGGGAAAGAACTTCGACATTTCGAATTTTCCAACGCGTGTTATAAACTTCCATGTTATTGCAATGCAGTACAATATATTTAACTCATATATAGGTCAACGTGTGGGCAACTCAACACGCTAACAGCAAAATGTATACTTTTACTACCTTTAAAGATATTTTAAACTCGCTATGGAAGATTTTTCACTCGAAAAATGGTCAAATTTTACAAAAAGACACACTGTCGTAAAATCGCAGCGTGTATATCGGTATACATGTACAGAGTGGAAATGTTAAATTACTGACACAACTTCTTAGAGTGGGCCTTAATTCATAATAAAACATTATAATATACTAACTGCCAATGATTTCGCATCTCGGGAAGCTCTTTTAGCGAAGAATTTGCGTATTTTTTTTGTTCAATTAGCCGGCTTCTCGAAGTTTACTTCCATGATGGATCACATGACAATCGCCTTACTCGTGATGAAAGCTTATATCTGATTGCATGAGCGATACTCTGTGGTATTTGTTTACAATTTACTTGTACCCTGTGCACTCTATCCTTTTCACTACGCTATCGGGAACCATACCTCAAAAATACCACACAGTATCGCTCATCCTATCAGAATTAAGCTTTCATCACGAATTAGGCGATTGTCACGTGACCTATCAAGGAAGCAAAATAAAGAAACCGACAAAGTGAACAAAAACGTAAATTCTTCATTAAAAGTGCATCCCAAGATGTGAAATCATTAGCATTTAGTAAATTATATCATATACATGTATGATATAAACATAACATAATGTTTGGTTATGAATTATGACTCATTCCATGAAGTTTTACCTGTAATTTATCAGTTTCGCTATAGATTTGTACACGCTGCGATTTTACGACAGTGTGTCGTTTTGTAAAATTTGACCATTTTTTTAGTGAAAAATCTTCAATAGCGAGTTTAAAATATCTTTAAAGGTAGTAAAAATATACCTTTTCTGTTAGCGTGTTGAGTTACCCACACGTTGGACTATATATGAGTTAAATATTTTGTACTGCATTGCAATAACATTGAAGTTTATAACACGCGTTGGAAAATTCGAATTGTTGAAGTTCTTTCCCTTCTATATATATGTGGGTAACATGGAAAACATTTTTTTCGTGACAAACCCCTTTGCTTACAGTGTGTTTAATTCTTGAAGGTTATAAAACTCAAGCACAGTCTTCAAGCTCAATTTTGATTCCATTCTGAAAGTATTATGGTTGAAAAGATAGAGCTGATTAATGTTTAAATTTATATTCAGACAACTATGTTGTCAGGCTAGATTTGTATAATTAACTTAGGAACATTAAACGGTGAGCTAGGACTGATCCAAAGTTTTATTACCTTGGGGCCTTGGTTTATGGTACTTTGATTTAAATCTAATTAATTTATTTTTAGATTAGACTAAATTGGAATTCTTTCATAATCCAATTTATTTTGTGGAATCTTTAATTCTAATATTGCTTTAGTTTGCCTTATTTTGTGCTAGAATGGTCTTGTCAGTTGATTGATATAGACGTGCAGTTTGACAAGTAAATGTGTCACCATTCTGTGAGGTATAAATAATCATAAGGTACTTAATATTCTAACATTTTACAGGGATTCGACTGTTGTCCCAAGTTATTCACCCAGAGACCTAATGGTGAGATAGAGTTTGTACATGATTTAGATGTACCCAAAGAAGCTGATGAAAGCAAAATGAGGTAAAATAACAACAACAGCAACAACTTTTTTCAAATCATGTAGGCTGCCATCCCATTAAAATGATATACTAATTCAGATTGTTTAACTTTGTAATATTTGCTCAAAATTTGCCCTATAGACAGTTTTTCATTTGATTGTCATATTGCTAATATGTTTTGTTATATTGTTATTCAAATCACTAGATTCTTTTCTGATGTATGAAGTCATCATAAAATCAACGTGTTTATTCAAATGAAAGTAAAATTAATTCAGGTTCCATTAATACCTAAATTAGAATATTAAGTATTAACAGTTTAAGGTTCTCAATAACAATGGCCTGCAGGCCACTTTAGCCGTTTAAGTCTGTTAGAAATCTCAAAGTTTTAAAATTATTGCTTGAAAATTGCCTGGACCCCTCCCCTCTCCTAGCAGGCCTGTTAGTTTAGCTTCTGGGCCTGTTTGCCACAAACTTGTTTGGAACCCTGCAGTTTACACATTTGCTCTCTATCTTTCAGTGCTATGAGCAGATTTAAGAACTTAGATAAGAAAGGTGTTTCTGGTTCTGAGTCATCTACTACACTGAAAACACTGCATCAGAATACTATCATGTAAGTATGGTGTAGAAATAAATAACATTATCAAAATAGATCCTATCACAACTTGCTTTTATAACTTAACAGTATGGTTTGAATGTAAAGCTGTATTTATGAACGTTCTTGAAGCAGTTGATTGCTTGATGTGTAAAGGTTGTAAAGATTTTAGGATTTAACACATTTCAAGGTGTCATGTAACCTCTCACTGAAAGAGGGTCGTGGGTTCAAAGCCCAGCTACCGACCATATCTCTATGTGAGAAAGTGGGCAAATGCTAACAAAGGATGGAAGTGTAGAACTGATTCTTCCCAGTTGCCTACGGACGCTGGGAGTCCAGTACTAGTTCTTCCAGGAATGATGGTAAGGTTAACTGTCTACCTTATATGGCCCTGACTGTTGAAAAGGGGCGTAAAACCCAAACTAACAATGGGTCTCAATCCTTTTTAAAACAAAATTTTCATGGAAAGTATTTGTTTTATCTAGTTGTTTAACATAAATTTGATAATTCGATTTTATGTGAATTTTATGGTATAACATTTTCATGTATAAATTCAATTTATAGGCAAGTGTCTGTGTTCAAGGGAACCAAGGCAGACTGTAGCAGTATTGCTACTTCTAGTGTAGATGGACAACTTATTGTCTGGGACCTCAAGGTATGTAACATTAATGCTGTTATTCATATTGTACTAGAATTTTCAGTATGACCAATAATACTCTTTTCACAAGTTTTTAATATCTGTGTCTTACGTTTTCAACGAAATACTGTGTAACTGGCCTTTACTTTTTTTACACACATAGGAAATTATTTTAGATAAATATTTGAGAATTTTTTTTGTGAAACAGTTTAATCTGCTCTGAGAAGTAAACTCTTAGGAAAACTTTTTGACCAATATACAGTAACATAAATAATACTTTACAAGTGTCTGGCTCATTACACTATCAATCTTTAACATATAAAATCTGTCTGTCATGAAAAAATATCTCTCTACTAAAAAAGGAGATTTATTTTATGTTTGAATTCATAATTTCAACGTTCTGATTTTTTTTATGTCTTTGATATTACATGAGGGATGAATTATGTCTTTTTCTATTGTCACTATTTTCACTCTTGTGTCAGGCTTGTGCTCAAATGGTTCTTGAATACCATGCGCTCAAACAACAGGCTTTAGATGAACTGGTATTTGAGCAATAGTTTGAGAATGTCTTACATCACACAAGATGTGTGATTTTATGGTTTGTATGATCGGAATGATGCGTGATACTGTTCCTCAGCCGTAGCGAGATAGTTGAGTCCCTGAGATGTTTGCTTTCAGTTTTATTTTTTTATTTTTGATGAATGGAGTTTTATATTTTGACTTTTATCCCTTATTGCAAACTAATGAAATACAATGTACAGTACTAATCAGCTTTATTTACTGGCATCCTATATTTGAATACCTGGCCTGTCCATCCATCCTTACAAGGTTAAGTCAGGCTGCCAAATTGGGCTTATGTGTTTATTGAATGCAGGGTCTTGCTTACTTTAAATTTACTAACTTAATTCATATTTTAGCCATCGTACCCTTGATTTATACCACATGATAACGTCTATCTATGTGACTAATTTTGGTCAATGTATGTATTTTAAAGTTTATACCCCACTGTTCATATGTAGTAAAAAGCAATTATTAAATATAATGGACTTACCATATTGTAACAATGTGTTTAGGTTTGTCTTTTTGTTGCATGATTCAAGTAGAATGAATGAGATCTGTATTTAAAAAATGATCACAATTTTTGTAACACAGCTACATAATTTTTAAAAAATAGGTTCTGGTAATGCTTTGTTAAAAAGATAACGAAAAACTTTTTTTGTATTGAATTGTTATTGCGTACTCCTTGATTAGTGATGCTTTTATACACTTAACAATCCTTTAATGTTAAGCAGATTTAATCTGAAAAAGTTGATAAATTTGGTTCAATGTAACACTAACATGCCCTGGGTGAGTTTTTTAGGGAATATTTGATATTACAGTCATCTGGTAGTCTGGAATAGATGTTTCTTTAGTGTGACTTTTTGTTATAAAAGTATTTTCAGTGAAATTTAATATGTTTTATTTGATTTTTGAATTTCAGAGTTTGGAAAAATCTATGTCTGGGTTGAAGATTGTGTAAAGGGAGATATTCCATCACAAGACTTGAGTGACTTCAACAAGTGTACATGATAACAACAAACTGTTGGTTTAAACTTTAACCTTGACTCCATTGATAACTACCCTAATTAGGAAATTTCATTTTCTTTAGTGATGCTTTATTCTGAACTGACTTTTTATAGTGCTTTGTTTCATTTTTTGGAAACTGTATAATTATGAGTTTATTATTGATATTATATTAAGATGTACAACTGTCTATTTTCCATTTCTTGTCTTCATGATTTTGAATTATGATTTCACAGACAATTATTGAATTTAATGTGATTATATTTTCTTGTTCAATCATTTCCATACATTTGCAATGCATTATTATATCATTTTTGTTGTACACATTTCTTCCATATATAATGTTTAAATTTTATAAGAGTCTTTGAATAAACACTTGTATACTGAGTTCTGTTGTGAATCTGTGAGATAAAACCCTGGTTGACATTTACCGACGTAGTTTGAGAGCGGGTATATTGGAGTTACCCAGTTGGTCGGTCTGTCGACATACTATTTCACAAGTTTGTGGAGCGAATTACTTCCACATTCCTTAAGCCATTGCAATGAAATTGATAAGATGTCATCACCATAAAGTGTAGATTTGCAAGGCACAATTTCCTTGTCCAATGATCCACATATTACAGAGTTGTGTACCCCTTGAACTTAGCCTTGTAGTGTACTATCCCATTATTAGTGTGAATGTGGCGGTGGGGTATTAGTCACTTCTGTGACAAAAGCTCTAGTTAATATTATCATGACAACTTAATTTTATAGGAAGTGTGAGATTGTGACTTTTGTGAAGTAGTATACAACCTGGAAAGAAACAAAAAAGTTTGAAATAATGCAATTTATTTGTTGGAAATATATAACTTGTTATAGACAATATGCCAGTTTGGTTCATGTACGATCCTACATTAAAACTTACTGCACATTTATGTTACATAAAGATAGCTACTGTGTACAAATAATGACCTGTATGCTAGTTTAGATAATTGAGTTTATGACGTTTTCCCTCGCATATTTTGTGTATTACTGTTCCCATAAATTTATTTTGTGTCTGATCCATCCTGATATTTGATAAAGTCATAAATATATGTGTATCATACATATTAATATGTACATACTCATTACTCAAACAAGATCATATTCAAATGTTGACTATACACTATTATACATGTGTCTATAAAACGGCCCAATGCTGTACTGAACATGATGAGTCTACTTTGGTCAAATAAGGTATATGTGGGTGATATTTAGTGTGATCAATATACCGCAATTCTAGAAATGATTTGCTCGTTTGTAGTCAGCAGTTTTCGTGATAACCATGAATATTCGGAACTTCAATAACTGCGAAAATCTCAAATTTAACAAAGAGCAGTTCTAAATATAATGTACGCTATGAATGCGTGAACTGTTCATGTTCTAGATTACACGAAATATTGTATCCACAAAAGTTTGAATACAGTATATTTGCCATCTCAATTTAAAACATGGACATAAGGCAAGAAAAGCTATTAGTATGAACAGTTAACGATCATAAAAAACTGTTAATTACTACTTCATATTTCTAACTTCCCTAGTTTTAAGTGATAATACAAGCTTTAATGTCCTTATCTAACTTGTCTCTGTCATTTATCTCTGTTACCTTGTGTTATTATTAACTATTTGTCTTTATAAGCACCCATTATTCTTCTCTTCTGACGTGTTTTACTAGTATTAAGAAGCGGGACTATATGAAGTTGTATTGGTTGAAGAACTATTTAAGATCGGTGCTTTATTAGTACAGATGAGTGAGGTCATTGCTGTGACAATAACCCAGCCACTTTACCAATCTGAATAGAACACAAAGATACTCCGCAGCTCTCGGAAGAAGAAAAAGTTCTTTAATAACAGAACAGAACGCATATGTATAATGGTTCCAGGTCCCATCCAATACAGTCATTCTATTAGATTCAACCGAAGTAAGATCATTTGCATACAAATAAAATGCGCATAAAACTAGGTTAAAAAGACATAAGGCCATTTTCAATCCATGCACTCGTAAGTGTACTTTTCAGAGAAGAGTTGTAAAACATTCACTGGCCGTTACACAGACAGATAATTATGCATAAATTCAGAATGTAGACATTGTTCAGTCGACCATTATCTTATTATTTCATCGTTAGTTTTTATTGATGTTCCATTTATTGGTAATCTTAATCCGACAGTACTGCATGCCACCCGACGACGTCTGCGTTCTTTGAAACACCTTCTGAACTTAAATCCCATCAAAATGGTCTTGAAAGCGTCTTTGAAATCTTTATTTCTAAGGCCATATATAATCCAGTTGATCGAGCAATGGAAGAGTCCGAGCAGAAGACACCATCGTCTTATGTAGTAAAAAGTAGGAACACATGTACTTGTTATCATTACTACAAGTGTCATCAAAGCGTAGGGAAACCAAAACAGCGCAAACAGTCCGAGCACAGTTGCCATAGTAACTGTCTTTGACATTTCGCGCGATTTGAAAAGGTTAGTAGTAGTGCCAGTCTGACGACCATGTTCCTTGACCTTGCGCACGGCTATACTGACTACGCATCCGTATAAAATTGACGTTAGGCATAATCCCAAAAGAAAATTTACATTCATACCGAATTTACACCACCCGCCCCACAAAATGCTCGCATTACATTCGGTAGTTTCCACATTCCAAGTATTGCATCCATACAAGGGAGAAAATGTCCAAAACAGCACATACAACCAGCCACATGTAATGGTCACCAGCAGCTTCCTCTTCGTGAAGTGCGCATGTCTGAGCGGAAATACGACCGCTGAAAATCTCTCCACTGATATTAGCAAAAGGCCCATGAGTGATCCACCAAGCGTCATTGCAAAAACGGAAATTTTAGTCAAACAGTAATACTTCTTGTGAATATATCCCCAGGAATCCCCTATCGTTTCAAGGGGAAGAAGTGTTGCACCTACCAAAAAATCGTTTGCAGCAAGGAAGCCAATAAGGATGTGTATCTTCAATCGAAGTCGCCGAAAACGCACAATGCTTATTAAAATAAGTAAATTCCCTAGCACTGTTGGTAAAAACATTGTTATATCAACAACGTTCCAAATAACGTCATGGCCATGTTTAGATACTCCCAAAAATAACATCTCATCACAACTTTCATTTTTGAAACGCACCATTGTTCCGTTCATCTAGTCGTTGATGCTGGTTGGTAGAATGAATGCTTAATATAAAAACAACGTACAACGACAATAGCTCGCCTTGAGTGATTCAATGATCCCAGACCAATATGAACTAACTGGTGGATGACAGATTAGTCAATACTATTCTCCATGTGATAAGATACTAGACTTGATGGATGATAAAATTTGTCTCACTTTGAGTGATTAACAAATAATCCTATGATGTCACTATTTTTTCTATAAGAATATTGTTGGTGAGATTATGTTGTCCACTTAAACGACTATAATTTTGTCACGTCATGCTGACGAAAATGACCTACATTACCAGGTTGACAAGTAAGACATTTCATTTTTTTAATCATTTGGATATTTCTGTTTAGGATTATTAAGATTTTTCTTTTATTATACCTAGAATTCCAACAAATTCACGTCAACGTGCCATTGGCATGCTTACTGTTGGTATGGCGACAAATGAGGTTGCTTGAGTAGCTGGCTGTTATAACTGTGCCACTCGAAGTATTGGGCAACGTTCAAGCAGCGGGGCGTAATGGCCGTCCGCGTGTAACAACACCTGGTCAAGACCGCTATATTGTAAATACACACCTACGCGATCGTTTTCAAACTGCCACTGCTATTGCTGCTAACACTAACAAATAAAAAACATCTGACCAAAACTGTACGCAATAGCCTGCACGAGGGTGGTGTACGTCGTCGTATTCCTTACATTGACGCCACATCACCGTTTTAATCTGGCACGTATATAAATATCGGTACAGAAACTCAGTGGGAGTTTCTTTTTGTTCAGTTACAAGCATAAGGTCTCGGTTCCGAGCCCTGCATCGAATACGTTGTTTTCCTCGTCCTCCTATTACGGTATAAACGGATATGTTGTTTTCCTCGTCCTCCCATTACGGTATAAACGGATACGTTGTTTTACTCGTCCTCCTATTAGACATTTGCGATTTAAGACGGTGACGGTGACGAAGACGAACTTCGGATTAAATTAAAGGGGTCGTCTCACATTTATATTGAAAATGAATTACATTGGAGTACATGTATGTTATTTTGATATCAAGTCATATTTACAGAATTAAACCGATTTGTTGTTTTTTTCGGCACAAAAGACCCGGCAAATATTTAACTTCCCGTCGATGTCTCCATATTGTTCCTACTGATTTATAACACTTGAGCACAACACAAACATGATACTGTCGAATATATCTGTTTAATGTTCGATCCTTTCCAGGGGCGTAGCTTGACCAATAATGGTGCGTACGCAAACTTTCTGAATGCTCGTGGGGGTTAATATGTACCTTGGCCCAAGTGCGTTTTAGATATTTCGCTTGAAAATCTATGCCTCTTTCAAGTCCGTAAAAAACTTCCACGACTTTTTGCATCCACACACTGCAATACCTTCCGACTGAGGTTAGTTTTTCAACACTGGCAAATAATTCGCATGTACATACAATTCATTTGACCAATAAATCTAACTGAAAATCTAACTGCATATGAAGTCACATGTCTATTATATCCACATAGATCTACATGATTGTACCTTCAATAATTACGATTTATTTCATAAACGCATTTCAATAAATACGACTCGTATTTTCCAAAAGTAATCAATATGTTATGTGACTGTTTCAGTAGGAGCAAAGACGCATGGCGAACTTATTTAGTTCTAATCAAATATCAGTGTAATTTTACGATTCCTTTTTCGGCTGATTACATCTAGAACATGTTCAGAATCCAGCTGTTTTTTCAGTGTAAAGATTTAAAAGTCCTAAGCTTGACAATCTACTTGTTGCCATAGTGTTTCTGGTGTAGCATATCAATAAACCATCGCTCAGCTGTAGCTGTAGATACTAGCAAATACACAGAGCACCATGTGTACGGACGGGTACAAATCTCGGTTTGTAGCCTTCAATTTTCTAGACGAAGTTTGGTCATGGGTATGAAGTTGCTCTATTAAATATTTGTGTCCAAGTAGGAAAAGGTATTTCAGTTCCATTGCGGCGCATTAAACCAAACCGCTGAGCATCATTCAGATGTTCTATAATATAATTATATGATGCGTATATTTAGGTACGTTGCTATCATTATCAGGGTAAATTACACTACAACTCTAAATAGTCTAGATTCGTGATCGTTTGAATTATTAATTTACTTGTATTTTGTTTATTAACAAATGTTGATTTTAACAATATGACAAATACAGACGCAAGTAGTTTTGTTCACGAATGTGCATTTCTGTTTACGATTACATCCACACAGAATCAGCTTGGAGCTTTTGAGTATATGCCAATTTAGGAGTCACTTGAAAATGCAAAGTCGCCCGATGCCAGTGACGGGAAAGAGCCACATAAACGCCAGGTACCTGGTAGACGCAGGCGACAGCAGAAACGCGCTCTGGCAGAATTAATTCGTGACAACCAAGAGTCGTATAACAGATTCATTACAAAAAAGTACCGAAATTGATGCGTATGCTTGGTTAAGTTCTAGTTCTTATGAAAATTAATAAAATTGTAAAATAAACACGTTTTTGAGTTGACTTGCAAACACAATAATTAGTAACACTTGCCCTATACAAGAGTATGTATCAATAATTCTGAGATGACCCCCGAATTTAATCCGAAATCCGATGTCCACCACCGTCACCGTCTTAAATCGCAAATGTCTATTACGGTATAAACGAATATGGTGTTTTACTCGTCCTTCTATTACGGTATAAACGAATACGTTGTTTTACTCGTCCTCATATTACGGTATAAACGAATACGTTGTTTATCTCGTCCTCCTATTACGGTATAAACGAATACGTTGTTTATCTCGTCCTCCTATTACGGTATAAACGAATACGTTGTTTTACTCGTCCTCCTATTACGGTATAAACGAATACGTTGTTTTACTCGTCCTCATATTACGGTATAAACGAATACGTTGTTTATCTCGTCCTCCTATTACGGTATAAACGAATACGTTGTTTTACTCGTCCTCCTATTACGGTATAAACGAATACGTTGTTTTACTCGTCCTCCTATTACGGTATAAACGAATACGTTGTTTTACTCGTCCTCATATTACGGTATAAACGAATACGTTGTTTATCTCGTCCTCCTATTACGGTATAAACGAATACGTTGTTTTACTCGTCCTCCTATTACGGTATAAACGAATACGTTGTTTTACTCGTCCTCCTATTACGGTATAAACGAATCGTTTTTGGAAACTGAATGATAGTTCAGCTTTCCACAGCTGTTACTCGATCGGCACGCATGAAGTTCGATGCACACCAAATAACTAAGTTTCTCTATGCTCGTCATGCAATAGTTAAACTATGTCCCGTTCCATACTGCAGTGCAAATTCTAAGTTCAGTTTCCATGGGTACTTTCAGTACTTTGTTTCTTAGATATAAGTAGTTATGCGACTTGATTATTTAATTCATAGTAGACTTACCCAGACTTTTACGTGAAGAATATTTAAGTTACCTCCCTTTGACAACATTGTCACCTGGACTCTCCGTGCTCTTTTATATAATTCTTTCTATTGGCTTTGCGAGTACTCAATTCTATCAATTATGAAGCTTGTTCTAAACGTTAACAATCTGACAATATATAACAATATTTTTGTTTTGAAAAAAATAAAGCACTTTTAATATTCGAAGGGTGACAAATAAGCCGCAGTTTGTTGGCCCAATACTATTTTCATATAAAGCATTCAATACATGAATAATACACGTACAACGAGACAAGAAATGTGACAACACGGAAATAATGTCTGTATAAATTATAATGATCAGAAATGAAGTTACATATTTATACTGAGATTAAAATGTTACGTTTAGATAAGACAGGAAAAGAACTCCAAATATACAGTTCTAGTTAGATTGTTTTGGGTATAATTTTGGCCCCATATCCATTACTTCTGTGTAGAAACAGCACTCGATCGTCCTTTTAAACTACAGTGCAACCTTTCCAAAGAAACATCCTTTGGGGGTACAAATTATGTTGTTGGTTGCTCTCGAGAGGTTAAATCAATAGTTAATTTGTGCAGTGGGAAATTTTGATCATGCTGTTGTTGAAGGTAGGTTGTTGCTCACGAAAGGGCCACTCTGGAGAGGCTGTACGGTAGTTGTAAAAAATAGATAATCAATTAGTTAAATACTTTAATTACTGCTTGTGTCTTTGGAGATGTACATATACGGTATCTATATCTTCAGTCACGTGACACAGACGTGATAAATAACTAAAATTGTATGTTTGAATTCAGCTTTACAGTATTTGCATATTTATGATTTATAAGAGATTAAAAAATAGCCCAGTATAGTTGACACTGTCTATCATTCCAGTGATTGTTTCCAGTGATGTTTTCAGTATCATATTTTACTGTTGTGAATCCGATAACCTTTCCATTATGAAGGTGACAGCAGCTGGTGTGCTTCTGATGTTAGAAGAAATCTGATATTCTGGTTCGATTTTCAGTAACATGTTTATCAAACATACAAAGAAGATTGTTAACTGAGTTGAGTGTTTGCCATGATAATTATTCAACCAGACAGAGAAATAGAGAACAACAATCTGGTAACACTCTACATTCATCTCTTGTGTATTCACGTGTAAATCGCGTAATAAATGAACATCATGTAATTTAAATTCAATGTCCCACTAAATAAATAAGGACGTATAAAGAGGCGTGACTAATGACAGAATGTCTATATCACGAAGATAATACACGAACACAAAAACAAACAAAGCAGACAAATTTATACATAGTTTAATACTGTACGTATAACATAATGTATACACTAGTTTCGTGTTGTTATTTTCCGTGTTTAATATACAAGTCATATACGATATGTGAATAAACTATAATAACAAAATAACACATCCAACAGGAAGAAAAACATAAATAATCGATTGTTTACTGCATGGATTTAAAACATACAACAATAAAATGGTCACTTTTAACACAAGTTTAGCATACATTAAGTTCATGTAACAGTTATCTATCTGTTACTTGATTCTGTGGCGGATTTCACACGAATGACACAATCATGTGTAACACTAACACTAAATTAACTTAAATTGACATGCTGAAAAATGATTAGCAAAATTGTATTTCTTGAGAATTCATCAAAGAAAGTTCTTCTATTGTATATACATGTATTGTGAATTTCTTATTTTATCATCTTTATATACTAAGTATATAATAATTGAGTACTGATCACAGATGTTAAAGTCTGCATTATTGTCATAATCAACATCAAAAGAAATAAAAAGCATACACGAAATAATTGAACGTGGTCTTCCAAATGAAGTAACGAAACAGTCAATCAAACGGCGTATCTTATGACGAAACATAAAATATTCACATATACTAGTATATAATACAGTTACAATACTTGAAAATAATTCGGACATGCTTGAAAACGATTTACAATTGTTGGAAAGTTCTCATATACTGAAATAATCAAATAATTATTTAGTATTTCTACGCATGTAAACATAGGCTCGTTAATAGACACCAATTACATTTGCAGGTGATTTACTGCATAAAAAATCATGAAAATTTATAAAATGTGAATAAATATGATCGTCATTGAACTTTTTGACAAAAATTGGATGCATTTACTGTTATCTGTCCATAGATTTCGTAAACTCTTTACACGTTACATACCTTTTTATAAATTTATAGATTTATTATCATACATATGGCATGCACATTCTTCATTAAGTTTGTAAATAAAGTTTTCATAAATTCTCCACGATTCCCTTATAATTGAACTATTTATTTATCTGAACTGCCCTACAGGATAACACATGACTGTACTCTTACAACTAATATTGCCATTGTATAATATTCTCATAAAACAGTACTTACTTCGTTTTCCAAATTATGTTAAACGCGTAATAATAACAACAATAAACATATGTTTTATTAATTCAGCTAAATAAGCTTGGTCTGATCACTAGTTTGTCTATTATCCTCATCATTATCGCTATCTTTATTGTCACTGTTAATTTCATGGTCAGATTCAGGTTTAACGTCATCTATCAGTTTATTTTTATCACTAATTGACACAACTGAGTCATCATCATTGCCATTTTCTATGTCAGTCATATTTGCACTACTGTGATTGTCCTCTATCGATTCAATGTCATGAACGTTTTCTTGAGCTTCCTTCAAGTTTGCTACTTCTTCAGTTCTTTCCATCTTCTTTTCCTTTGTTTCACCGCCAACATGAACATCAGTAACATTGACAACATTTTCAACTTTTGAATCTTCTTTTGGTTCAAGAGTGTTAATATTAACATATTCATGAGGTTTTTCAATCGTCTTTGAAAGAACGATATCTTTTTCAACAAATTTAACAGGTCTAATTTTTTTGTTATCGTCCCTTACTGAATCGAAATTCATGTAGTTTCGGTCCGCTTTGATATCACCGGATGTATCACTACTAACTGTATGATCTACGTTTATACCTAGAACACTTTCATTGACATAATATTTAGATTCATCAGAATCGTCAGAATGGTCACATTCAACATACTCAGAACTATCAACAGTTCCCAATGGTTTTAGCAATGGAAAATCAAGAATACCCGCACGAACAGGCTCTTCATATTCAGTGTCTACAGTTGCTAATCCCGTAAGATTAGTTTCGCTAGATTGTGAGTCTGATTTTGGAATGTTGCTCGATGCTTCATTGTCAAGAGATACACTTTCTACCTCTATATAAGTGACTTCATCTTCCGTTTTGTCATTCCCTACAAAATTTCTGGATTTACATGGATCCCTTCGATAATCGTTTATAGATATTCGGGGTGGCGGGATTAGATTCACTGTTTCACCTTTAATCTCAGTCATTTCAACTTCTTGAACCTCAGTCCCACCCTGAGCCCCGCCATCAATGTGTGGAGAGATCTCAGAACTTCTCCTGTTCTGACTATGATATCCTTCATCTTTGATGTCTGCTTCGTCCTCATCACTGCCTTCTCCGGCGTAGCATTTCGGCAAAATGCACCTAAAACATATCATTCTGCATACGGGTATTTTCATACAACTAGCAAAGGCATGACGACAGCATTCCCGACTTTTTGTCTGTGGGTTCGGTGGAGTGGTCAAGCTCGAGTATCGTGCCTGTTGTGACGCTCTTACCTGTAAACAAAAACCAACATTATTATATAACAATACACACAGTTTCTCATTATGTTCGTTGATTGCGAATACTCCATATAAGACAGAAAATGACACAGTTTTGTTTTGGGCTTACGCCAACCTTCATCAATATCATTTCAGTTTGAAAAAGGCATTATCAGTGCTCCTGGGTTTTGTACATTGTACCAGTAATATCATTGTTTTCTGCAGTAAACGGCCAACTCCTCTCATAAGACAAAGGTCTGATGAAATGATATGCTGCAAATAAATCAAGTCAAACTTCGCAATACAACGTACCGTACATACGCGCGCGCGCGCGTGTGTGTGTGTGTGGCCACTATTATTGTTTTGTGTTTGATATTGGTAATAATTAGTTCCCGAATGATGAAACAACCAATTCGTTTGATAAACATTTCAATCTCATTCCTGAGGGGCCCAACGGTGTACTTAGTCAGTTAACCGGAAGGAAAGGTGAAACATCTGGTATTAGAGAATCCTCGCGTACACTTTAATATTGTTTGATTTATAAAACAGCCGATAAAAATATCTTAAAGATCTGAACTATTTCGCTAGTCATGTTTTCTGAAGCACTGAAAAGAGCCTAAAGTTTTATCATTCGACTGGTTCCAGCTATACTCCTACTGTACACTGACACCTTTTTGGTGCTTTGGTGTCAAGAACGGGTAACCATTTCACTTACTTCAGAACCAATCGGAACTACTCGGCGTTTATCTAAAGAAAATGCATATTTCTCAGTGACGGAAATCCCTGAGTAGTTACGATTGAAGCGTCACGTGACTCAAAATGTAAAATATTTTAGATTGCGCAATAAAATGTTATATTTTACGATGTGAAATGCATGATATTATCTACAGATTATGAAGATTTATGTCAGATATTAACTCATTTACAATGTGAACGTTCGCTCGCTTGAATTGGTTTTAAGTTCAAAATTCATAAAATGGTGTTCAGTTTTGGTCTTTATTTAGTAAAACTCAAATGAACAAACACACAAGATCTATCTATCTATCTATCTCTGAATACTGCCAATCCCTATTCTGAGTGTTCTAGGCAGGATAAGTGCACGTCAGAATTGTTAGTGATGAGATAAAAGACCTGATAATGAATATTATCAAGACAGTGAGAGACTCAAAAGAAGATCAAGTCATTGTTAAAATGTTTTGTTAGTAACAGTGAAGAATAGATTAAAAATAAAAAAAACAAAGCATTTCAACTAATATTGTATTCTAACCGCTGCCTGCTTGAAATGATCAAGGTCAGACAGGGTAGCAATGTTACTCCAAAGGGTGATACAGTTGGGGGGGGAGAATTTATGATTATCTGATGTAACTTGTAGTTGTCTTAGAGCGAGGGGATGCACGTGTCTAGTCGTTCTAGATGGTGGTTCAATGTATGCAGGAAGGCTAGTGGCTACTAAATTATGGTAGATTTTAAAAAAAACATTATAAGTCTGATGTCCAGTCTGCGATGTTCGAGAGAGCGCCAGCCATGATCTTCCTGCATGGATGTTACTGATGATAGAGGGGAATGATCCTGCTTCACCCAACGCATCGCTCACCTTTGCGCCATTTCAATCGTTTGAATATTTGCCTTAGTATATGGGCACCAAACTGTCGAGGCATATTCCAACTGAGGCCGGACCAAAGATTTGTAGGCTAATTGATTTACTTTTTCATTTTTTGTGTTAAGATTTCTTTTAATGAATCCTAAAGTTTTATTTGCGTTTGATGTTATTCTTGATATGTGTGTATTGTAATTTAGATCTGTTGTTAGGAATAGACCAAGGTATTTTGCGCTTTGTACAGAAGTTAAGACTTAGTCATGAAGAAAGTACTTGTTTTTTATGATTTTTCTATTTCTGGTTATATGAAGGACCTGAAATTTAGAGGGATTAATCTCCATATCCCACTCTTTCTCCCAGATCTGCATCCTATTGAGATCCTCCTACAGAACCAGAGGAGGAGTTTATTGTAATGTAGACCGCAGTGTCATCGGCAAAGAGGCAGATTTGAGAGTTAGAGACAGAGGAAGGAAGGTCGTTGATGTAGATGAGGAAGCAGAGTGGTCCAAGGACTGAGCCTTGGGGGACCCCAGAATATACAGGGACTTCTGCAGAATGTTCATCATCTAACACAACAGTTTGGCTCCGACCAATTAGAAAACAACGTATCCAGTTTAGGATTTGTGGAGAGATGCCATTATCCTGAAGAGTATGGAGCAATTTTAGGTGGTTTACCTTATCAAAGGCTTTACTAAAGTCCAAAGGTATTATATATGTCTGTTTTCCTAGTGAGATGTTATTGATTAGGTTGTCAGTGAGTTCTATAAGTTGCGTTTCGCATGAGCATCTCTCTCTGAAGGGAGGTCGAATAGGATGTTGTATTTACTGAAATGTGAGGATATGTGGGAAGCGACAATATGTTCAAGGGTTTTACAGAGAATACATGTTAAGGAGATAGGTCGATAGTTTGCTGGGTCAGAGGACATACATATGTATGCTTTGGTCCAGTCGGAGGGAATAGAGCCAGAAGAAAGTGATTTTTGAAAGAGGATCGTGATCAGGTCGGCGATTTCATGTCTCAGTTCCTTTAGTACGATTGGTGGTATCAGATCTGGGCCTGCGGCTTTATCTACCTTGAGGTTGGTCAGGAGTTTTAACACATAGATTGTGTATTTATGAAATTCACGTTCACGCATAAAAATATTGTTAAAGTTATAAATATACATAATTATACATAATGTTTACTGATACAATTTATTTGATAACGTAATGTGGTTAAATTCTAGGTAAAGGTAAACGCTTTCACGCCTAATAAATAATTCTGTAGAGTTAAAAGTTAATGTATTATTCACATTCGCTTAAATTGTTATTCTTGCATCTTAATTTATAAGTTTTATCTATTGGCAAGTTTACGGTGCATTATCCTTCCTTCCGTGCAGCATTTATCAGTGCAAAAATTAAGCAGTACATTTGTATTTAAAATACAGTCGTCTGGTATCAAAGGCCCGTGTAATTGACTTACCGGAAGATGAACTATGTCGTTGTCTTTAGATTTCTTCTTTACCCGCTTCTTTCTTATACGGACAATAGGGGCTTTGGGTTCTTCAAATGACATCGTTAAAACGTGGATCAATTCGGAAGTAAAACCAGGTATAAAAAGACTGTGTGTTGTTAAAAAACGAAGCTATTCTGTTAGTCTATCACAGTCTTCTTACGTTCTAACCATGCTGAAATATATAAATAAAAGTTTTATTTTTATTTATCCGATAGAGATCAAAACACATGTAAATACCACGTAATCACCCAAGCGAAAAAAAACTTAAGTTAAAAACATAGAAAATACGGTAAAAATATAAAAACGAATCAGGTAGAAATCCTGATATGACTATAAACAAAGCCATGGATATAAAATAATGGTATATCAGTGAAATATTGCATATTTATACAAAGTCAATAAGTGTTCATTTTGTAAACGTGAACTGGAATGTGTTTCATTAAAAACCTCAAAGTTTCATGAAATTCTTAGAACGTGATGATTATTTTACCACATGGTGAATACAGGCCTATTTACTAGGGTATATTAGGTTCATATAAACGCCTCATTTATTCAGGAATGTAATATGCAACCTGACGGGATCGCGTTTATAAAAGTATAAATTTTAATCTAATTACATATCCAGTTTCTGTTCGATCACTCCCATATAGGTGTACATGTGAGGTACATTGTAACCTATCCAAAGCAACACCCTTAGGGAGAAACAAAATAATGTTGTTGTTGGGAGTTTTTTGCTCAATAGATGTTAAATAAATAGTTAAATCGTGCAATGGGAAAATCATGTGTTGTTGAAGGGAGGTTGTTGCCCAAGAGAGGGTCGCTCTGGAGAGGTTGTACAGTACTACATTGTAGTATGTTTTCAATATAAACTCAGTATACAACACCCACACACGCTACCACCAGCATCTCAACAACATCATCATTATCAATATCGTCATCAACGTCAACAACAACAATAGCAACAGGAGCAACATCAACAACAACAATTATTTGTAACATAAGTTATAATAATGTTACTTTAACGTGAGTTCATTTAACAGGCTTGTTAATTCGATGTCTGTTTATTATAAATGTATAACAGATGTTTGCAGATATTTGTGAATTATAATATGAATATAACGATCGACTACTAGTACTACCAAATTATCATTATTCCGTTTTCCATAAATATAAACCTATTGATAACACATATTAACAATATACGATCATCTATCACAGTTTGATGACGTTTTCGGTTCTTTAATAATGCTGTTACAGCAACAACCTAACTATGTTAAAGAAAAGAAATATTTTTGAAAAAATCAATGGGTTCAGATACATTAGACAAATCTTCCGAATCACAAAAGGGCTACACGAAGAACTTACCTTTAGTACAGAATGCAACTATGTATCGAAAATTATCAAAACGTCCCTTTTATATTAATTTTATTTCCATTTTAGATAAAACACATCCTGTTTGTACTATTCATGTCCAACTTTTGCGGACATGGCCTTATCGTGTATCTGATCAATTTTCAAGGGAAACAACTACAATTCAGGGGTTTACATACAGTCTACCTATTGTTACCCTCATTGCTCGCGTTATTCTAGTTTTATTAGGGGTCATAAAGAAATAACGTCAGTCACGCGTAACAGATAAAATCTGTTATCTCAATTGATCCAAAAATCGATATTTCGATCACTGTATTACTTTTCGATCTCTGATAAGATTTGAGCATGTCCCAACTATTATGTACGTTTTACTTGATTAAAATGGACAGAAACGTATAATATGGACATTAATTTGTTTCATCAGTAAAATTAATTTTGCAAATACGAATATCATGAAAAGACAAAATTCAAGAATCCAAGTAATAATTTTGTTATTGTATACTCAGTCAAATAGCAATTTGATTCTATTCTTCATATAATCACATTAGCTTACAATACATTTATTTGCACTACTTAAATCAACATTAAACTATCATGATTGCAATTAGGCGTGAAAAAATGTTGTTATTTTCTTATTAAAAGTGGGGTAGGTAGGTATATGGACTTTATGACAGAACAATCAACAAGTACGTGTTATTTGACTATTTGCGCATATTGTACGATTTTCGGATAGACATTGGTTCAAGTTAATTGTCATACAAGGGCAGAGCGATGTGAACTAAAATATCCTTAAACCATATATCATTTAATATATTTAAACATTGCTTTGCATGAACACTTTGAGTGCAAACATATTCAGCAACTGTTTTGCTGTATTAATGTTTGATGTGAACATGAAATCAAAGGACAACTGTATAATCTTAAATCTTTATTACCTTGTTTACATCTTGTTGTCACATGCATGCAAGTACTTCCATGTGACTTTAGTATATCATTAATTGTAATTTATTTATTATTTTGTGCAGTGTGTTGAATAGAGTATAATACAGGTATAAGTTATTTTAAAACTACCAGTAAACATGTACATGTAATTGTATCCTTGACAATATGAATTCAGTGAGGTAAATGATATCAATAAACTTTATAAAATGCATTTGTATGAATTTGAAATAAATGCTGCGTAACTGAAATATGTTTTTGTTATTAACCATTAATGTTCAGTTATGGATGAAATATTCTACAGCTATACTGAGCCTCTGTTGTTATAAAATCTCCTAACTGTTAGTAATGATATGACAAGCAGAAATATATCAGACAGTAAACAAAATACATATTTCTTAGTAAGAATTAATTAAAAACATGAGTGATCAATGATACTTGAGTTCTGACGCCCTAATGTTACGTATTTTTGATACTCCTGTTGCTGGAACTTTACCGAATTACTGCATACTTCATAAAATAATAAAAATTACATAATATCAAACATATTAATTTGAATTGATATATCAGTGACACTGTTTGTAAGGAACCTGTTTGTATTCTGCAAACATGACCAACAATTATATTTGTGTCACCTGTGGCTGAAAAAAATGCCAAACGTATCCGTAAAATTGAGAAAGTGTATAACAGGTTAAACTAATCGCCAGTTGTAAGTTATGACCTATGGGAATTCCATGGAAACCCCCTGACAACGGTTAATTTTAAAAACTTAAGATTTCTTTTCAAACTAAGAATAATTCCGTCCGAGTTTACGCTTAGAATAAATCTAAGATGAAGACTAAGAAATTTCTTATGTCTTAGTAAAAAATTTAAGATAAAGAAAATTCTCAACTCGGAAAACTTAGAACGTTTGTGAATACGGTCCCAGGGTGTACAACAGTACATTCAATTTCTGCAATTTTTATGGCAATTTCCATCCGTCTTAATTATATGAAAATAAAATGATATCTATAACTCGGTGCCCAATTGTTTATGAGTCAATGTGAGATGCATGCGTATAAAAAATAAAATGAACAGGTAAAGTTAGCTACCATATAAAAGGATCTCAAAAATATGATTTCATTATCCACCCTTTGTATACACATCATTGAAAAAATAAATATACAAAGTAGGTAATCTATATTATTTCATGACATGTTTTATAAGTGACATGTGGACGTATGCCAAAATGATATATTTAGATTATAAAAAATGAATTAATAAAAAAGTTCATTTAATGAAATATCATCGTCTATTTAAAGGCCCATTAGAACAATAGATGAAATAATAATAAAATATAAGAAATACATATTACTTGCTTTAAAACAATATATACATAATCCCTTTCTTTAGCCACATCTCATAAAATAGATGTCAGATGCTTTTTCTTATTCTTTTGCAACATGATTAAAAAACACTGTGCCGTATTTCTATATGTACTTTGTGATTAAAAAAGAAAAAAATCCGAATGTTTATATTGCAAGTAAAAGTCAGTTTCATATCAATGTAGGTAAAATAAGACCTACTTCAATTTTAACATCCAAAAAGCTAATGGGGCTTTAACAATAGTGAAATTCATTCTTTTAATTTTGTTATTTTTTTTATAATATCAACAAATTGGATTTTAAATATCGATTTTGCTTTTTATACGGAAGTAAAGTAAAATATTTCACAGATTCTTATATTTTCATCCATGTTGTAATATGTTTTAGTCTTCTACCTCAATCATCCTAAAATTTGATTCAACGCGTTCAATTTTATTACCCTGTATAATACATCGTGCTGTGACTGTATATACATGGATACCTAATCAGCAGATATGATCATCGCCAAATGCACGTTGTTTCCGTAAACGTACGTACAAATCCGAGATTTGCCGAACGATTGACGAATAGAACTTAAAAAATCTAAGGGGTAGCTTTAAAAATCATCAAAAGGGTCGAAGAAGATATTATTTTATTGTTTTAATATTTTACATGGTGAAAGAAATTAAATTTTCAAAACGAATGCAACGAGTACAAATTTGATCACATTTCCCCCAAAAAAGTTATGATGTTGAAAACATCAAATTTTCATTGAAAAATCTACCAGTTTCACGCTTTTACATTGAATATAGAAGGAATCGATAGGTGTCTTTTTCAAACGCAAAAGGGTCGAAGAAAGCATTAATTTAAAATAATAGAAAATACATCATTAGAAAGATAAAATATTAATTAAACTTTTGTGATGAGTACAAATTTCGTAATTTAAGTAGAACAAAAGTTATGACGATTATAGTGAAAATCCCCTTCTTCGTTTAATGTAAAATTATTATCGATTTTCCAAATCAGCATGTCCGCGAAAGTTGGGTATGCAGTCTGAATTCGTAATTACTCGACCATTTCCGTCTACGATCGGAAACATTTACAACGACTATCACAATACTTCGGCGGATCTGACAAAACCAGAGGCTGTTGTAATTAGATAATTTTATAAGATAATAAAGCCTTGACACACCGATATCCCATGATAATGATCTAGTCCCTGGGAGGTGAAAACGTGTAATTAAATATACTCCATTACCACTCCAACAGTCATGCTGTAATTGATGTCTCCTATTGAGTCCTATTATTGATAATCGTTATTAATAATAATTATGTAACTTTGGTTAGACAATAACATCACACATGGTTCAATTAATAACATTAATCAAACACACACATACATGTACATACATACACAGTCTAACATATAATTAATGCTTCAAGTTCGATATTTATATTCGTTTCAGAAATAGTAAAGGAAGGATTGTGTCCGAGCTAATCCATTGTCATTTTGAAGCACGAATAACATTAATAGCGGCTTGTGATATAATCATTGACATTGAACTTGATTTACGCGTAGAAAACAGCAGCCAACAAAGCTTTAAGGTGTCCTATATAGACAGCTGAATTAATAACTCAGAATTGGTAAAATTTGCAGGGGAATACAACATAATTAGATTACATTAATGTATGTTGCTAAGAAACAAAATAATAAATTCAGAACTTATCATATAATGTAAAACGTTAATAATGTCCTGTTAGCACATTGTAGCATGCTTTAGAATAATTTCCTTATATGAAGTGACGTTTCAAACAATGCACAAAACATGTATCAATTTAGAAACTTCAAAAGTTGAAGTATGTTGCTCTAACGAAATAATCTCACGATAAATCCATTGTTTTTTTCCTATATTTATAAAAAAGTGACAGATTTATTTGCATAACTTAACTCGTTTTTAATTATCGTTCTGTTTTGCCCCGTTTCTGCGTCGTATGTTAAAGCTACCATTTAATAGTTACGATCATATTTTCTACAGTAAAAGATATATCACTCAAAATATGTCAGTGAAGATATTATATTATACTAAAGTATAAAGTATATCATCATACACGGATACATAATCGTCGTGGACGGATATAGAATCGGGAAAAATGGAGTAACAGAATTCCACCGCAGGAAATAAATGAACTTAAAATCCTGATAGTAAAATAATAGCGCAATCTATCAACACTCTATGTAAATCGATTCTATTTATAGAAGCAGCAATCTGAATGATGAGTTTTAGTCAGTTCATTTTTCTAATGATTCTGGCTGGCATACTGTTAAGACATTTGTGTACGTATATATTGTTGTAAGCATGCTCCACTTGTTGTCGACTTTACGTACACACGTGATGTATATAAATATAAAAATATCTAAACAGGAAATTCTTATCAAACAGTTTTCTGTAAATATGTTGGTACTGTATTATAACTAGAACTAACAACATGTTGGGGTCACGATCGTTTCGGGTGACGCTGGTGCAAGTGGTGCTGCTACTGTTGTTTTTGTTGCTTTTGATGTTGTTGTTAATGATGGTGGTGGTGGAGGCGATGTTGACGACTATAATTCATCATCATCATCATCATGAAAGTGTGCTGATTGGATCATTTCGACTTTATAATTATTCCATTACAGCACAAATACGTCTTTGTAAATAAATAAATAGCTGTTGTTGACCGCGTTTTTTTTCACAATGATAACAACATATTAACATAATAACATCATGAGATAACAATATGATTTAAAATGAAACAAGCGTACCACATTCGCATACAACACAATTTATAAACTTTAAAATACAAATGTACGAGTAGTTGAATGAACAACCGGTTTGAAATCAGCCTGATTCAAGTTAAGATGTGTTCAAAATTATCTAAAAAAATATCTTACAAACTCATGCAAAGTTTCTTAGATAATATCCACGAAGAAATCAGACGAAGAAATCTGTAAATTTTAGACGCTTTAAATACGTGTAGGAAATATGAAAACATTAAGAAGTGAGTGCCAAATAAAACATTGTCTGTGTGAAAGCTGTGTTTTCTATTGTTGAAGATCATAGATTTCCATAGAATTTCATTCTGCCAAAAATATTTTCAAGTATAGATATCAATGTCAGTATATTTTGATTTTGTTCCATTGCAATGACTGTGTCGTTAATGAGAACTTAGTAGGAAGACCATGTTACCATGACAATGTTGGCACGTCCGTCAGTATGTTTATTTATTTGTCTGTTGTTTAATGGCTCACTATATAGCTATGATCATATAAGAACCACCAAAGACAGAGGGGAAGTTCAGATATAAAGGGTCCGGGCATTTATGTCCCTACTCCGCTACTCCCAATGTTTTTTTCCTGGTTCTTTATCAGATACACACATCGCCCTTCTTCCTGTGATTCTAGACACAGTATCTGACTTGGTAATTGGGATGGGGGCACTGAAAAGGCGTCCCTGAAAAATATGCAAGGCGGGACCGAGAATCGAACCCATGACCTCAATATGTATAAGTACTCTTTGTCTAATAGTAGTTCATATGTATATTTATAATACTAAATGACTTCCTTTGAAAAGTTCAATCAAAACTCGACAATGACACTTTAATAGAACATAATATAAACAGAAGTAAAGCAAGTGAGAATGTTACCATATCAGCAAATCATAATTACATCCATCATAAGCCCATCATATAATTTGTTCATTTCTTAGTTTAAAAGCCTTATTGCAAAAAATACAGAATCTATTAAGAATTTTGTATTTGTTTTATTTAATAATAGCAAGGACTTATATACATACATGTATGTATATAAGTCCTTGATAATAGTTACAACTTGTGCACTAATAATCAAGTCTTAAAATAAATGTTACAATCTGCTGGACAACAGATTTCTAAACCTAGAAGAGTATGACATCAGTCTGTGACAAACAACAGTAATGACAATAACAACATACGTGGTGAAACTGGTTTGTCGAGCGACAGCTGATTTATGGTGCTTTTAATGGTATTAGTCCGCCACAATTATTTTAGAATTAAAAGAATACCAGTATGACAAACCGCGAGTGTCAATGAAAAAAGCACATACACTGCTTCTCTTAGCACACCATAACTTGATAACTTTCCCATTAATTCTCAATATGATATATATATTACTTGTATGCGTGAACTTAAGTACACGGAACAAATAATGGTTCTCTATTTCAACCAGTGAACTCCTCGAGATAAATCATTGTCTGGATTTAAATGTCACAGAACTTCTAACATTACGTGTACATAACCCGTTTCTCCACTTCTCTTGCAAATTCAAACTCCGTATTTGGCTTACAATGTAAGCGTTTGAAAGCTTGGGTCGAGATGTTGAGATGGAAACATTTTTGGAGGAAAACTACAATCAGGTTGAAAGGCTATAGACGGGAAGTTAACATGAATCATTAAGCTATGGGTACCGTGTCTATGAGGTATTGTATAAATATTTTGCTTGTGTCTAATATCAGCAATGTCTGAATCATAATCATGAAAAACTGAATACGATCACTAACTAGTCAATCACATTGCCTCTGACATCATCATGAAACAAAAAGATTAACAAAAAACTTCAGAAGATCAATTTATATGCATGTAAAATATCTGAACTGTATAAATTATCAGACCTATACGTTTGTTAACGTCGATTCGTTGTACATCTAATAAAAATAAAAATAAGGGGCGGGGGGGCTGTGATTTTTTTTTCATATTTTGACAAAGTTCACATCGTTCAGAAACATAATTTATTTTTTATGTGATATACTACAGGTATCTGGTATTTTCACATGCTCAGAAGGCTGTGTGTTTCATCTTTAATTTGATACATAAATTTAAAAAATCGATAGTCAAAGAAGAGCATTATGGTAGTTTCGTTGATTCAATTATCTTTTCTCAACCCGGCCTTTACACGTTACCGTACAAAAGTGAATCCGACTTTTCTTGGGCCGTAATAATTCCGGGTTTTATTCAGGCCACGGTCCGGAGACGGGAAGTTTAACGAAAAGGTCAAAGAACAGAACCAGCCTGATATTAGTAAAAGTTGAATTCCTTTTCGCTTTATTGCTGTTTTCTACTGTTTTCTCAGAAACACTTTGGTTTTTGTCGCAGAATTTTATGCAAACCAACGAACGTAATCTGACTTGCCGTGCGCCATAGGCAAGTCGGAAAAAAGATTAAAGTGCTTGACGTCCTGTACGGTGTGACAACGTTACGACAGATGGGACATGGGACGGATAAAGTAAACGACAGATAATGTAAGCGTCCAGTTAGATTTCATCTAAATGTTTAAATTATTAAAGGAAAAAGATACCAAAATAACGAGTATCAATTTTCATAAATGAATTATGTACATTAGAAGAGAAAAACACGTGTCATTAACAGTTAAACACATAGTAATCATAATATAATTACAGTCTGACACAGGAGAGAATACATTTATAGATACGGCGAAAAAATATTTGTATGGCAAGTATACTTCTCCATGTTTTGTGGACCGTTTGAATTAAATTATCATTACAATTTAACATTTATTGATTTTTTAAATGTTTCCATTTGAAAATACATGTAACTATACGTATTTAGTAAATACTATTTACCTTATTGGATGACGTACATACATGTATTTCAAACCCAAAATAAATATTTGGTTCCGAACAGTTTAGTCTTAAAGAGATTGTTAAGTTTTCAAATATGAAGACATGTATTTAAAGTATAAATTGTGTCCAATTGATTAAGCTACAAGTAACAAGTAACCAGCTATAATTTATCTGCCTGGTTAAATCATTAGTTATTATCTAGGACCGTACATTTCACCTTAAAGAATAAATGACTCAATACATGTAACAGACTCAAATAATCTTCATATTAGACGGACATTTTTATCAAATAATTCTTAAATACAAATGTTGTCACAAATGCAATTTTCGGTTGTTTAAAGCTTTATCTACAACATAATATAATGTATAAAAAACTCCTGTAATATATAATATATTTATCAATTCATAAATGTTGTACATTGTATTCAAAATCACAAAAAAATGTTTCTCATAGTTATTATGATAGTCGGTAATATCACATCGTGCAGAAAGAAAACAATTTGTAATACAGAAGTTCCTATAATTGTATTATATACCATTACATATGTGCAAACACTACATAGATACTTTACATTTAATGTTTCATATAATAAATGGTTACTGTACTCACGGATGACATGTGGTCAGTATACACCCATAATGACCCGGTTTGCTATTCACGTTTTTTATAAGAATTTACTATCTATAGACATAAAATTAACCTACCGCTGTAATCAATCAATGCACATTCAGACAAAAGTCGCGTCAGATAAATATATTCCGATTCCTGAATAATTATATTTTTACGCGAAAATAAAATAACACAGAGAGAGAGCATACTTCGCGTATCTGTATCAGCAACTGGAATACGTTCATTCAATTGTAGTCCTTCAACGATAGTTGCGAAGGATAGTTGTCAAGATTGTCGCGAAATATGACAGTAATTACTTTAAACATCATGTTAGCATGTCAAAAACGCGCTTAATTGTTTTAAGAACAATATTAAGCTGATCTGTGTGACAAAAATAAATTTTATTGACAACAAAACGTTTCTTTCCTAATTGCGTATGTACTTAAATACTATACGATTCGATACACGTAATTTAAAATTCATTGACGAATTACTCCTATGAATTGTTATAGTTTAGCATCTTAATTTAAGTATTGCTTACAATGAAAATATGAAAAATGTGCTCTTTGTATATCAAGATATAGAAAATGTTATATTGATCTTATTTTCAAATACATGTACAACAAGTTATACAACTCTTTTAAACTGAAAAATGCTACATGTAATTCTTCTTAAAGGGGCGAATTTTGAGCTGACAAGCCATATTAGTATAAATATGTGCATAGGGGGCAAGCGCGTTGAAAAAGGTGTTTGGTCTGTTTTGGCGCTAGCCCCCTATGTTTAAGTGCATATATATGTTATAATTCATTCACTATAAATTACCAAAACGTACATGACTATTTTGCATACTACACGAATCAAAATAGTAAAATATAAAATTAATGTACTCTATTTGGATGTGTAAACAACACACTTCCTCTAATGGTTCATTGTTAGAAACTAATTTATGCATCATTTTCAATTCATTGTTATGAAACCATTGTATATTTAACACTATGAAATCATGTTTGTCTCCTCATTTTGACATGAATGTACGTGATATGAGTGAAATAGTAGGATTTTAACTCTGACTTGACTTTGAATAATGTCAGACACATTGTCTAACTGTTTCTGAATTTGCACATGCACTGTATCGGTGCTGTCATACGAAGAGGTTGTGTAAAAACTGTCTTGTAGAATTTTTAAACATACCAAGCTCTAGCCGCTGATCATCATATTGACTGCTAGAACTATCCTTCGCAACATATTTCCGCGGAATTGCGTGGGTTGTGTATAAACACTATCGATTCTGTCCTCAATGGAACACAGATCTCGAATTTCCAATACGGACAAAGAAAGTTAGTTTAACCAACTAGGAGTGGCTCGTGCTGGGATACTGCTTAATAAGCAGGAATACACGAGAGATAGATAGAGGGGGGGGGGGGGGGTAGAGAAGGAATTGTGCTAACCATATGAGGTATGGACTTCTTCAGATTTCGCATTCTGTGGAATATCGTAGGAAAATTTATACAAGTAGATTGTATAATCAACGCCAAGAAAACAGTATTGGTATAATTTTCTGATTTTACCAGATTCTCGCTGTAGCGTCATAATTATATAACATTGCAGGCCCGTAGGAATCAATTTCTGATCGGGGCGCTAATCTTAGAACCAAAATTATTGGGGGCTAATACATGTATTAGATTTTGTGTGTGAGAATCAGTTATAATCCCTTATAAAAACTTTTACAACCAAAATTATTCTCCTACGGTACAATATAATCATCAGACAACATGGTATCAGGTTTTCAAAGTCACAAACCTAATTCCTTACAGAGTCGTAGGTACCGGGGACTAAGCCTCCCCCCCCCCCCAATTATTGTGACTCCCTCCCCTTATCTGAAATAGCTTCCTACGAGCCTGTCTTAACTATACACTCGAAATGTGTTATCTCTGTTTTCAGTAGAGTATGACTGGAAGCGTTTGTACATTCTTTACAAAAATATATGTAATAAGAAATGAAAAGTCGGCCATATAAAATTGATGTATAATTTCTTATGATTTCTAGAGCTATAATTAGGTTACACGCAGACTTTAAGTAGGTCAGTGGAAGATCCTATATGTGATAGGTTAATCTTTAATGTTCTTACGTCAACAAAACAACAAGTGTTTTATATCACACCTCTGTTCTTTCCACCACTAGTATGTGGTTTAACCGCAAACATGTTTATAATAACGATTGAAACAGCGCAATCCTATCCACTCAAATTGAAATGATATAATCTAATGAAATTACACAGCCGTTATTTTGTGGTATTATTTCAGCCAAAGTTAAACCAAGAAGTGTCAGATTACTCATTCACATTTAAACTGTATGCAAAAATACAAAATATATATTCTCCCTATCGAATAAATTAGGCCTTATTTCGAGAATGGAATACATAGATTACGTTTTAAAGGCCGCCTTGGGAATGACAAAATATGGCCTTAATTGACAGGCGGTCTTCATTCGGGGGTCATTTTGTACACGTTTTATAATCAATGACGGTTTTTTAAAGAATGGCCTTTATTCACAAGGTGGATTTTTTTCGGAGGTGGCCGCTAAGATAGGTTTGATTGTCATAATCATACATGATACAGTACAAAACTGAGGACAATGTCGTAAATAATGAATATAACACTATGTATGACAACATGTAACTAACTATACTTGTCAAAGTGTCTTCATAAGATGACTGGAGTACAGTCTCGTGTTGAAAAGATGGATTACTTCTAACGTGTATACGTCCTCATACTGTCAGTTTTGTGTCACTACACTTTGTCACCAAACAATTAGTGTTCAATTACACAGATATAACAATAAATATTACTAAAACATCACAGATTCTCATAAGTTTCGTCCTGAATAATAAAGATGAGAAGATCACGTGAGTAATGTGACGTCATTCACATGATAAATGTGTTTCTTAAATTCGTATACAAACTTATATTATCGCAAATATCTGACGTCGCACACCTGGATGTTTAAATCTGGCTGATGAGAGGAAAATTGGCTGACCCGAAACGACTCCGGTAGTATAAATAGACGTTCCATTTATGTTATCAAATCAAATATTTAGGTGTATTCAACAATGTTTATTATGAATTCTATGTTGTAAAAACAATTACAACAACATAAGTAAAACTGTATATCAGTGCATGAGAAAATAGCAGGATGTGTGCAGGTGCCTTCCTTATTTTTTTCGAAGTATAACTTTACATAATTTATGTACAGCGAAACCTGTGTTTGAGGCCACCTGCGCTTGTCATGTAGGTCATTTTGTGTTCAGAGGTCTAACGTTAATTTATTTATCTGTTGTTTTGTTAAACGACCCATTCGACAGCTATGATCATTTCTGAGCCGCCCCAGAGAGAGGGGAGATAAGATACGGGACAACCGGACATTAACTACATGTAGTATATTTCTGAGCCGCCCCAGAGAGAGGGGAGATAAGATACGGGGCAACCGGACAACTGGTATATTTCTCCTACTCCTTTCGACAGTTGTTCCTGGTTCTTTTATCGTGTCCGGTGTAAAACACCTTTTCTTTCCTGTGAATTCATAGACACAGCACATGGCTCGGTAGTTGGAATGGACACTGAAAATGCGTCCCTGAGAAATTAAGTCTAGAATAGAAGCCACTGCCTTTGGTTTAGTAGTCTCGCGCGTTACCACTCGACCACCGATCAACCCCAGGTGATTGTTTAACAATGATATAACAAGACAACACACGTAAACCAAATTGACCGCTGAACAAAGACCAAAACATGCACACGACGTCCATAATTATGCTCAGACTTACGTGAACTTAGTACAAATGTTTGACTGTATATTTAAACGGTGAAGGGAAACAAAATGGTTTTTAAGACAAATGCAATGAGGGTTTGTATAATATAGGTGTGTATATGTTTACTTCATGTTTGATTGCATATCAGGTTCATACAGTTTAAACATAATACCGTTTAAACAATTTAACTATACGTAAATAAATATGAACGGCAGCTAATTTCTTTCAAACCAGACCCAGCCTTTAATGTTTTTCGATATAATTAGTTATTAGCGATTTAACTTCTACTAATAGTTACACGGATGAAAACACATGTAAGCGCTAGATCACAAATCGATAATACGAAACGCATTTCAGTTCAGGAAAGAAGACTTTATCCTAACCTGAATTACAAACAACCAGACTCAGCAATATTTGATAAATACAGACAAACTTGTACGATAAGTCGATGTTTGAGAGTGTACGTGTCTGGGATTACTTGTATAAGAATCACAGGTATCCTTAAATTGGGTTATTAAAACACGTCTCCTACCCCTATTGATACCAAGCAGTTTGACACACATATGTATTTGAGCATACATACTGATTCTGGTAAAATATCAGATAACGTTCAGAACTATTCAGTGAAGTAGCAATGTAACGATAAGTGTTTTATAATTTATCATGAATTGTCGTCATAATGACTCGAACTATTTTAAACTTATCGCGAGAAACAGATTGTATATTACATATAACTAAATAAAGTATCAAAATGAATAATTCAATACGATTAAGAGTATAAAAATTATTCATGAATGTAAACTGATTTGGGATCTGTTTTTGATTAATCAATATCTGAAATATAAATTACACAAATGAATCAGAGCTAGCGACTGTTTTATCAAACCATAGCAACTAATGTCATAACCAATAAATAAATAAAAACATTTGAGCATAAAATGTGAAGTGACAACTTGTACGTGTTAGGCGCTGTGGCTGCAACAACGCTTGTTCGATCTTCATTCAGTACCCCCAAAAGTGTAGCTACCTCGTTGTAATTTAACGTACCTCTGGGGGCGGCAATGGTGTACACATATTTACATGTCTGTGGAACTCCAAGATTTATTAAATAAGTCAAATAGTGGTTTATATACCATTCCGTGTGGTTGACTAGGAGTGTCCGCAAAAATGTTTAACACATTTTAATCTCATTTTTAGCTGATCAAAGAAAAATATGGTGGTCCTAACCATCCTGGGTATAACTACATTTCTAACATAACGATTTTTAGGCAGGTGACACGGCAGAAATTGAGGTAATATTATATGCAATATTGTCATACAACATTAGAGTAAGTTTAATGACTAGTCTTCCATTTTCGTAACTTGAGACTAACGTGCGAAGATCCGTGTTCGTTCACGCCGAAAGTTCATACATCAACAATAATAAAGATTAATGTTCGGAACAAATAAAGTTAAATTATTTACTATTCAAGTATCGTAGAAGGCCAAAAATGTTACCAGTGACAATCAGTATATATATATATATGTACGTACATTCAATGAGCGGAAACATATTAACAGAAACTTGAAAGATTGCTTTAATTTTTTAAAGCTCATATATGTGACGACTTCATTCATGCAATTGAATGCATGACTGTGTACCGTGGAAAGCGATCCCTGTATGCACAGATGTGATCTGTTCTCGAGATAACATTATCTATATCCTATTGTGGACCTTTGTATATTAAGTAGGTTTGAATTCAATCTGTCACATATATGAAAGAAGCATATACAGCTTCGTATAGGTAGTATAAGTGTCATATTTACAGGCATACGTGTATGTAAATAATTCTATATGTAAAGTCATTCGATAAGTTTTAACCTCGGGGCCATATATTGTTGAAACACAAATGGTAACGAAATTTCAGTAATTTAAGCATTAAATCCGTCCAGGGAAAACTTACATTGAATACCACAGGACGAGAGAAAAAGAAACTACACTTATGAGTAAGAAATCTTACAAAGCCAAACATGTTCATCAGTCAGTCAGGTCAGGTAAAAACTATAAAGTAGTTACTGATGAGTCAATTCGGAATCATCGATTAATTAGTACTAATTAATAGTTCAACTGAACTATATCGGAGATTCGTTCGATATAGACGCAATAATCAAGATATATATATACTGGTGCAGTTGTTTATATACAGATGTAGATGAATTTGGTTTCTTCTACCCTCTGTTTTGTTCATCTATGTATGTTTACTCTCATGTCACATGCTAATTATGTATATATTTATATATGTAAATGATAATGAGCCATGGCTCAAGTCATGTAATAAAGTATCTGTTCTGTACAGCTAACACAAAACAAAAACAAGGTTGATTTCTATACGCAGTGTTTAGGATTGTCTTAAAATATGTGAAAAGGTGTTTTCATATTTGACAGATAGAATAATTCGGTATGACAACAAGCAGAGATATACGGCCTATATAAAATTACAATCTAAGTCCATGCAGATTGTAATAAAAAAAACACAAGAAACTGATATGACACGCCAAAGAATCCGTCTTAAGTTAAATGTAAACAAGTCATCCATTTATTTATTATTCTATGAACAAATTCGACCCTGGCACGTTTCTTAAATAATTTATCAACCGATCCTTAAGTAAAACATCTCACATACCACATAGTTTTTCAAACGAAACTTGTTTATACTTGTGTTGTAAAATTTCTCAAATTCAGATTTTTTTTCGATGTTTACATGCACGTATATCAAACTGATCAAATAAACTTACCTTTAAACTATGTATGATTTAATCCAGTTAACCCGGTATTAACACTGACAGTCTAGAACCCTGACTCATCCTTAATAGTTATGTTAGACAATCCTTCCGCAAGTTTAATAACAATGCACTTGTTTAGCGTAACGCATTGAATTGTTAAAACTTGACACGACTATGTGTTATCTAGTCTCAATGAAAAAAATGCAGAAAAGTTTTTAAGTAGTGCACCTTATGATTGAAGTTAATTATTTATGTTATACACACAAATACACACACATACACTCACACAAAATCGCATGTACTCATGATAAAACGTAGTCCACGAAGCGAGAATAGAAAACAACCTGTGTCAGACTGGGGAGAAAAGAAAAACGTTTGTAAACCTTAGAATAGATCGAGTTCTAGTAGGTAGTTTTATCCCAGTTTTCAACAGGTTATTTCGTACACGCTTCATTTCTTCCCGTCACAGCTTCTAAGCGTTTAAAGATCGAAAAAATAAGCGAGTTTGGTTAATATGCACTTATTTCATTATTCTCTCTTTTCATTCAATCGAGTTTCATACAGAGAAAGATTATATACCTATTAGTAAGTATTCGTTTGAAATATTTCATTCTTAGACGCATCGTAGGTAAACTAACGTGCATTTTGTTTCAAGATGAGCAGACGTTATAAGCAAATGAACAACAGGAGCAGACGAGAATGTTTCCATGATATAGTGTCTCAGACGGTAACAGAAAATCAATGCGAGTTTTGCTACCGGAACTAAATTATCGCTGTTTGTCGTCGAAATCAGATAAAATTACCAGCCACCGACAAGTCTAAGTTTTAGGGGATTGACTTTCAAATTTCAAATTTTCTGTTTATCTAGATGACTCAACACTTTTCGATAGATAATTAGATGTAAAATAATGCATACGTCTAGTTAAACTTATACCTCGCGAATTATATATATCTCAAAATCATTTCATCTGTTTGTATTACATTTTAATAACATATGTATGCATCGAACTATTATTAAGACTAGCTAATCTGCTTTGTTAATGATAAATGTCTAACCATGTGGACGACCCGTTAAATATGGATCCAGGCTGTATTACTTATTATGTGCAATAGGGTAATAATTAATCGATATAACTTATAACGAACTGAATTCCGACTAACACTGGGAACACACTGAAATCACGTGATGTGATATTTCAAGCAAAACTATTTGAAAGGCATGATGAACACCTTAAATGTTGAGGGGATTATCAGAGACACTGTACGTCTTTATATTTCATGACTTTTATGTTACTAGCAATCATTGACATTTCTATTCAAAGTTTAGGAACCAACTAAAACATCCATCTCGAACCCTTCCCCCTTAAATCCGAAGGCCTGTTCGTTTAGTCAAACGGCAGAGCTGCCTGAAGAGACAGAGCTCTTCCGAACAGTTCGATTAGTCATCTTCTTAGTTTAGAAACTCTTCTATCTATTCCGCCCGATGGTTAGAAGAGGTGGAAGAGATATTAGTTACGTGACCAAACAGCATGACAATACAGCTTGAAAACATTGTCTTTTATTTGATTTAAAACGATGTTCATTTTCTTCAAATAGCATGTCATTTACTATCAACGATGAAATACGACAGTTCTTAAAACCACGGATTGCTTTCGATTGAGTTTCTCTTCTAAGCTTTTCTAACCGGCGTATTCTCTTCTTACAAGAGTCCAATCGACCGGCCTTGACACATTAACTGCTTCTTTCTACGACACAGTCCCTTTAAACCGGAAGTGGTTAGTTTGATACCGTACTTTTAATAACAGTATTATACGTATGCTGCTTCATTTTAAAAGAGCGATAACTTTATTTTCTATCTGTGTTTCAGGGGATTTTTCTCATTTGGGTTTCCTTTCACTTAATGCAGGTAAAATTATATTTCAAAAAGCGCTGAAAGGCTGGTAAATGTGTCAGTTCGAGTTATATAATAATTTGACCAGACTGTACAGAGAAAATTGGAAGTTCCTACGATAAACTAAAGTACGAAATTGGACGGTTGGAAATGCTCTCCTAGTTGCTTAATTAGTCTAGATTTCTGTATTCTTAGTCTAGATATCTATATTACACACAGCCCAAGGGGCATTATTAAGGTAAACAACTTAATGAAGAAATTCTTCCAATTTTATGTCCGTTATAGATTTCTAAAATACGTTTCCCGAGCGACATTTACTGTACGTTATATCTAACATATTTATTGCAAAACGCATAAATATGCGCAAGTTGAGAAGTTCAAACATCGGGCAAATATGGACTTAGTTGTCTGCATGTTTGCGAAGATTACACGTGAATTATGAGCACGAGTTTTCGCCAACGGTTAATTAACTGTTTTAAGGTGTCTGGTCATACTGAAGGTGACTCGTACATGTATCATAAAGCTTCAGGCTTATAATGAATTACTCGACATCTGTATAACTATTTCGATCGTTGCCATTTTCTTGTTGTTCTTTTTTGTGTTGTTTTGTTTTGTCTGAAAAGGATACGTGAGTTCAGAAAATGTACGAACGTGTAATTTCAACAGTTTTCTAATCAATTTTTTAAGTATTCATTGCAAATAACGACTTCTTTTGTTTATTTATATCGAGTTGTACGCCCTTTTTCAAAAGTCAGATTCATATGAGGCGGACAGTTCACCTAAGCATCGTTCCTGGAAAGAACCAGTACTAGACTTCATTCCTCTGTAAGCAACTGCCTACTTTCTCACATAAAGAGAAAAAGTCGGTAGCGCGGCTCGTGTCCGCGACCCTCCATCAGTAAGAGGTTAAAGTGAATCGAGGCGGGTAAATAACGATAATTTATATGGGAAGTAACTCTGTTAAATATTGATTCGAACAATATTGATGTAGTTGTCTCCCTTTAAATATTCCTTAACTAACACATGGAACGGGAACTAGATTAAACTAACACCGACTTCTCGATTTACTATCACAAGTCTGCAGGAAATTCTTTTGTCAGTTAGTAGCTTTTTCTTTGTATCTAATTGTAGAATAAATAAGATATTAAGCAAACACTGTTTTTACATTGTAACATATCTATAACCAAAGTTCTGAAGGTTCTGCTGTTGTTCGGAACTTCAAAGTAGTCAACGGTTGAATTTCTTTACAAGTAGGATGGGGTATTGGGTTTTGGACACCGAACGATAGTTTTGATGCAGACCAAAGTACTACGCTTTTCTACACCCGTCATGCAATTGTTAAAGTTGTTCCGTTGAATGTGCTTTCAGTACTTTAATTTATGTTTCCCCGTCTGATCCGGCAATTAGCATATGATGATATGGAATTTGTATTTATGCCATTGAACTGAAAAATTGGAACTATTTTCGTAGGCGGAAGTTAATGGAAGCTCTTCGGTATGCAGGAGAATTAAAACCGATCGACTGTTGAGAAATGTTCTTAACTTTGTATTCGTACCGAACAACAAACACTCAAGTTGAAAATACCGTAACTTAATCTAGGTCAACAATTTCGGGCAACGTCAGATAAGACATGTTAGATGATTAGTTAATGTAATTATCAACAGGAGATAAGTTCAGTATTTGAATTTACAGGTCAATACACGTATAGCCATTCATTAAAGATAACACGTACATTTGTAACTATACATGTACAAAACGTAGTTATATACATTTGTATATTGAATACCCATGCAGTGAACTTCGCTAATTGATTGAATAAGGCAGAAGGCTACTACACGCCTGGGAGAATTATTCATTTACTTCTCGTGGCATAACCTTTCATAGTTATGCAAGATATTATGAAATATACTCAGGATATACTCAGAATATAATCCACATACTTCAAATTTCAAGTTTTATTTCATTCACTCAGCATATATATACATATGAAATGAGTGTACAGTATGGAATTAACATTTATAACAGTATACCAGGTTGTACATGTATGTAAAACTGTAAGGAATTAAATACAGTGAGAATACATAAGATTTACATCGGAATACATAATAAAATTTAAAAAAAGTTATGTTGAATAATAATTAGTCAGGTGGGTTTTTTGTATGCTCAAGAATTTTACTAATAAATTTACCCAATTTTATAATATTTTTATTCTTTTCTGTGTTCATAATATTTTGGAAAGTGTAGATATTTGGATTAAAACAAAGTTTAGGATGCAGAACAGTTTTCCTATCTTCTATGAAGTAACAGCACTTAAATAAATAATGAAATTCATCACCTATTTCGTTTCTACGACACAAATTGCATTTTCTCATAGAGAATTCTTGTTTAAACCAACGACCCTTTTCAATAGGCAAGTGATTATTACACATTCTAAAGTTTATAACTGATGTCAACAATTTACCATCTAAAACATCTAAATACTTTTCAAAGCCATGTTCTTTTTTATAAATACGGTAATTAAAACACTTGTTTGGAACACTGACGTCTGATTGCCATTTTTGTAAAAACTGTATAGAGAGAATATTTTCGATAGTTGTTTGCAACGTTTTCTTCCAACCGTTATAAAAATGATTTTGCCAAATATATTGTAGACCACATTCATCAAAAATAGACTTAATAAAATTTAACCATTCAAACTTATGATTGTTTTGGATACAGTCTTTGAAAATAACTTTGTATACAACAGAAGACATTTTACAATTATTTGATATCATTTCAAACCAAAAACCGACAGCTCTTTTCTTAATTCCAATTGATAATGGTACTCGACCTAAATCTCCATATAACATAACATTTGGAGTACTAGTTTTAACATGTAAAATCCGTTTTAAAAAATCCGTATGCACTTTTTCTATTGCTGACAAATCTCCAAAACCCCAAATTTCACTACCATATGTAAGAATAGGGACAATTGTATTATCAAAAAGTTTCAATTGACATTTGATGTTGAGGTCTAAATTTCTAATTTACTTGAAACAGCGGACAGTAGTTTATCATAGTTTGCAAGCACAAGAACTTAATTATAGTGTTTATGTTGGGTTTAAAACCGATTATTAATAATACAAAATGTCGGTGATGTCGTCCAAGGCTACATCTAATACTATTATTATGCATTAAAATTTTTTGTTTTATTAATTGAATTGTGTTTGATATTGTTAATACTGATTGGGTTAAAGAAAATGTATGTAATAAGATTATAATTAAACAAAATGTATCCTAGCAACTTTTCTCAATAGTAACATAAGAATAAATACAGATAGGAAGATCTTTTACCTATCTCATGTAATCGCTTTAACTTTATTAGTTATCTATTTTACAGACCTTTCGATAGTAAATGTATAAAAGAAGTTTTAATGTTATCAGTCACCATAAGCGGATCTGACAAGAACTTAAAGGGTTTCAGTTAAGTAAGAAATAAACATTGTTTCATCGGCTGATTCCAAATTTTATAATAAGAAATTATATTTGATTGGTTAAAATTAACTATGCGACTTAAGGGTCACGTGAATTATAGAGAAATTGTTTGGTCAGTTATTGTTTTGGAAGTTGTTGTCGTAAAGTCCTTTCCTCTAAAGGGTCATGGATTGAATGATTCTGGTTAGAAATAGATAAATATTGTTAAGAAAATAAATTGAGGAAAAGGACATCTTTTTGTTTTAGAAATTCCCCTAGAACCAAAGAAATCATAAAGCAGAACACTATACATACAACAATTCACTTAAACACTGTCCTCTGTAGAGATAATCTCTTTGTTAGAATAGAATCTCCTTTTTTCTGTTTGAAATGAAATGACATGAATAAAAATTTACACTAGTAAACAAAATATAAAATGATATAGCTAAACCTGTAAGCGAATGTCACTACATGTACATACATCGGGGGTGGGGGAGGGTGGGGGAGAGTGGCCTTTGCACTCAGATTATCAGGGTTTATTTTCATTTTTTCTTTTCAATTAGAAATGTAATTTCATGATTGCGATGAATAGTGACCAATATTTATTGATGGTCATTATACACAGTTGGTAACAGACTTTATGTACGTTTGTCCCTAAAAAGATTTCATCCACAGATGGTAGAATGATACCACATTCTAAAAGTCTTTACGTAAAAACATCTTTGTTGCTTAGTACATTGTTGGAATGGTGTTTGATGATGTATTTAGACCTTCAATGAACACGGAGACCTAAAT